>PVKU01003221.1:0-187847 GCA_004027475.1 Anoura caudifer
AGAGATTTTCAACCCTGGACAGATTGGCTTGTGAATGGGGTGATAAGAATAGAGGGAAGCGCATACCAGGATACCAAACTTCCTGTGCACAAGCCTTTGAATGCTGCGTTTCACTCTCTGAAATAGAATTCATCTTAAGGCTGGGATCATTTATTCCCTCTGGAATTAAGCAATAGCACTGGCAGCAAAAGAAACTATTTTGGGAAGTAGATGTGGGAGGAATTTTGCTCTGTGTTACAGGCTAGGCTTTTGAAGACCACACTCCCTTAGAGCCCTGGTAAATGGAAATTGACAACTTTCAGAAAATCCCAAATGAATTAATGTCCAGACTAATGTATACACACCATGATCTAGAAAGATTACTAAAGACTAAGTGTAGATGCTTCAACTTAGTTTACCCACAGGGTAGAAAGAACACTTTTCTTTGGAGATTAGCCTTTAATGCAGATGCTGTTGAGAAAGGGTAAGATATAACATCTTGTTCCTGCCCCCTTCCACATACATGCCCTTGCAGGTTGTTTGAGGGTATTCTCATGTAGACTTTTCTGGATTGTTGGAGAAGTTTAAAATAAGACCGTGAATGCTGAGTCCACCCCCTCCGTACAGTCCCTCCCCATAAAGCTGAGGTGGGTAGGGCTTGGCAACTGTGGCAGCTGTGGAGATAAATAAGCACCAGGGCTCCTAGATGAACAGGGTGCCGAAGAGCCCGGGATGAGGTTGCGTGCCTGTGGTGGGAAGAGGCCATGAGGACTGAGCTGCAGCTGGAGTCCAGGAGTTCAGACAGTGAGAGGGAGGTGGGGGCTTACAGCAACCAGTTCAATAGTCCTTTTGTCAAGCTATTGCATTTTTTTTGGGGGGGGCAGTTGGAGGAGCGTTTTAGAGGACAGATAAAAGTTGGATACAACTTAAATGACTTCTATCTCATCATTTAATGACTATATTAACGGAAACCAGAAATTATGTTGGTCTATACTTATTTGACTTTTCCATTTGATACTCCTTTGACTATTCAAAAGTGAACTGCCTTCAGAATTTTATCTTTACAGATTTGCTGCAATTAGAAATGGAAAACAGCAGCCAGTGCTGTTTAAAATTTTTCTATTTTGTTACTGATAACCAGTTTGAAAAATGCTTTTCTCTAGAGGGCTTTTGAATTCTCTTATAAGTGTGGTAGATTAAATAATAATAGATGGTTTTTGTTATTTTATTTTCTTCTTTCCACTTAGGCATTAGAATTAAGGTGAAGATGTTGAGATTCCCCAACCCAAACAGTGCTATCTAGGCTTCTGATAAGCATTTCGTTGATTATATCCTGTTGTTTACAAATACACAGTAAATTTACTTAGAGTCAAGAATCATATTTATCTATTTGTTTTGCATGGGAAGTTTGGTAAGTGCCAGTTAGTGGTACCATTGTAGACATTAGTGGCTATATATTGATTATTTTAAAAAACAAATGAATTATCATCTTATTTTCCAGATAAATAAATCAAAGATTTGATGATCTCAGAATGTGAAACACATTGATGTCTTTCTGTGATGATGTAAAATTTTCTTCATTTTTATCCCACATCTCCACCTTCTTATTGGTGGAAAATACCTTTACATGGTGAAAACCATGAAACAGTTTTGAAAACTTTAGAGCATTTCAAGAAAATAAATGAAGACCTATTTAATGCCTTTTAAACTAAAAAATTCTTGAAGTCACATTTTTCTTTTTTTATGCCTAACAGGAGAATGATAATGCTATGGGAAGTTAGAGAATTGTTTTTAACAGCAAATACTAAATCTGTAGTGATGAAAGAGTTAGGTATTGTAGAAGGTAGGTAGGTACAGGGAGAGAAGTAGGAATGAAGAGCGTAAAAAGCGGAGATTAAAAAAAAAACCTTTCAAGTGTTTGGAGAATTGATAAAGCAAGAAAAGTCTTACTGAGTGCTGCTCCATGCCAGGGTCAGCACTGGGATATACAGATAAAGGGGGCAGCCCAGAAGTGAGTTTGGGAGGGAGATCAGACATTGTTAGCCTGTGTGTCCTCTGGATCCTTAAATGCATCCATCAGAGACTGGGGGTTTACATGTGGGATGAAATCACCAGTGGTCCCACCTCTTTAGTCTTTCTATTTGGAGTTGTCTCTGTTCTCACTGACCTCCCCTCCCCTCTGTCTTTTAGGAGAGACAACGTCTGGAGACGATCCTCAGCCTTTGTGCTGAATACTCAAAGCCTGACAGTTGCTTGTCCACTGGCACCACGGTGGCGGATGTACAGAAAATCAATAAGGAGCTTGAGAAGCTGCAGCTCTCTGATGAGGAGTCTGTGTTTGAAGAAGCCTTGGTGAGCCCCGATGTCAGATACAGGTGCCACCAGAAAGGCTCTGGCCATGACACGGACTTGGCAGCCTTCGGGAGCCTCAGTCAGAGCAGTGCCAGCTTCCTTTCCCCTAAGAGCGCCATGAACGAGGAGCTGCTCAGGGACCTCAACAGGACTCCCCCACCGCCCCCCTCTGCCTTTCTGAAAACTTCCAACGAGTCCACTTACCTAAGTATCCTACCAAAGGTAAAGGAGGCAGAGCACAGACACTGGGATTGAGGGCCTAGGATGATGCGTCTGCATTGGCCTAGAGACTATAGACACTTTATGATGCTTGCTTTCCAAAATGTTTTCAGTGAAGCTTTCATTGAAGAGGTAATCGGCCAGGTGTAGTGTTTACTATAAAGTAATAAATTTGCACTGCAAAAAAAAATGTTGCAGTTCAGGAAAGTAGAAAGAAAGGTTTCTCTTCATTTTGTCCTTTCTTAGTTGTCACTTAAGAGATAAACACAGTTAAAGTATTTTACATGCTTTCCTAATATTTCTGTGCGTATACAGCCAAATCATAGGCATAGACACACACACACGCACACATAGTGGTCTTCATTCTTTCCCTCCCTAAATGTCCTGAGCATCTTTGCACATTAGTATACACAGCTTTACCTCAGTCATTTCAATGGCTGACTGGTGTTCTGTGTGGAAATACCATCTGAGTTGTTCCAGTTTTTGGTTAATAAAATCTACACATAGCAAATGTTCTAGGATATATGCAAATGTTATCTGTAGGATAACTTACTAAAAGTGGAATTGCTAGGTCAAAGAGTGTATATTATTTATTTTAATGAATATTTCTAAATTATACTCTCAAAAGAGTTACACTTTCATTAAAGTTTATTTTATGAGAACATCTTATTCTCCATACCCTTGCTGAGGCTACGTATTATCAAAAACTTTCAATTTGCTGATAGGTGTTTTAATTAGCTTGTTTTAATACACATAAAAGTAGGCATCTTTTTATATTTTTAGTTAATTTGTATTTTGACACAATTATTCATGTTCCTCACCCATTTTTTGAAAATGTCCTGTTTTTATTGAGTAATAACTATTTATGGTAATGAAATTAGTCTTTTATTATGAGTGGTAACTTTGACTTTTGACTTTCTTTGTGACATTTTTTGAAGTATAAAAGTTTAATATGTTATCATAATTATTATTTAGTCTTCTGGTTGTTTGCTGACTTAAAAATGTATTCCAAATTTAAGGATTTTTAAAATGGGGTTCAAGGAAAATCTTTTGGTGGTTTTTTTTCTTCCACACAGGTTAAGAATTTTTTTTCTTATAAGATTAAAAAAAATTCCTTACCTGTTTTTAGAAAGGATTTAAGAATGCTTATAATAAAAGATATTAAAAGATAAATATTTTATTACAATAAAATTAGAACACCAAGATAGTAAATAACAAGGAAAAGCAGATCCTGGAAAAGCCAGTACCATAATCACAAGAATTTATTTATTTAAGGATAAATAAGACTAAGTAATTAATGTTATTTAAGTAACTCTGCCCATTAAGTGCAACTCTGAGGTTCTTGAAAGTCATGGCCCAAGAACCAAAAATAAAAAGATATCTCAGTTATAAGAGAAGGACACATACTGATTGTTTAAGAAAAAGGTGTGCTAAATTCCGGAAGTAATTTATCACATGGAGTACTATTCAGGAGAGTTCATGTGTTTGTTTTTATTTTTGTTTGTTTGGCTGCAACAAGAGTTTTCTTGTTAAAAAAAGTTTGAATGTTCCTGGTCAAAAGTCCTTGCCCACCTTGAGTTCCCCAATTGCGTCCATCAAGACCATTGAGACTCTGGACTGTTCCTCCCTTCTTTCTTCTAATGACCGCATTTGCCTTACTCAGTGGAGTTATCTCAGTGCAAAGGAACTCTGAACAGCTGTCTCTACTGCCAGGACAATGCAAATGTTAAAACTAGGATCTGGGAGGAAAATCAAGAGTTTTTGGTGTTCATGCAGAGTAAATGATCCATCATTTGATAATTTGACCTGTTGTCATCAGACGTTGCATTTTCTCAGAAGTCCTTTGCCCACTTTTTATCTTAAATCCTTTCACATTTCTTCCTTCATGGACAGCTGCTAGTTTTGGCATGGTGGTAAGCTGTGCACTTTCTCTAAGGACTGTCTTTTTGAAGACAGGTTTCCTCCTGAAGAGGGTTATGACAAGAAAGCTGCTGGTGTGGAAATGAGCAGATCATGACAGATGTTTTTCATTGCTCGAATGTGCTTCTGTGGAATAACAGGCCTCTGAAGCTCGGCGCAGCATCCCTGCGCAAGAAATGTAAGATTGCCTCCTTGAGAGACAGGAAACATCAGGAGCTCCTCTGCTTACCACGCAGCAGTTTAACAGAGTGCAAAAGAGAGGGTCGTGGGTGCCAGGGAATGTGTTTTCGTTTATTACTTTTTAAAAAAATCCTCACTCAAGGATGTGTTTGTTGATTTTAGAGAGAGGGGGAGAGAGAGATAGAAAGATAGATAGATAGATAGATAGATAGATAGATAGATAGATAGGCAGGCACACATTCATGTTGCCTCTTGGGAATTGAACCCACAACCCCATAGTGTATGAGACAATGCCCCAACCAGCTGAAACACCCAGCCAGGGCTTGCTTATTACTCTTTGAAGACAAACATATATTACCTCAAGCCAGGAGGTAGAAGAATCTTTTTAAAAAGTCCTGGCCATTAGTTTTAGATGCCCTTCCTCTTTGAGTAATCTGCTCACTGAATTATTAACAAAGTACAGCATTTGTTATTCATCAATCTAAGGTTCAATGAAGAGAGGAATGTGAAAAACACTGTAATCTGATTTGATAAAACAAAGATTTTAATGATATTTAGGAAACTGTAGATCAACCATTCTGGAACTTGCTTTATGGAATACTTAAAGATACATATGCCCTTTGAAATATGCTAATTTTAATTTGCTTTTGTCAACATATCTACCACCACCTGAGGTGAAAGAGTAGCTCACTCTTCTCCATTTTTTTGCACTTTTTTTGAGATACTATTAACGTACCACACCATTTAAGTTTAAGGTGCACAGTAAATGACCTCACTTACATATATTGCAAAATGATGACCACGGTAAATTTTGTAAATGTTCATTACCTCATCTAGTTACTAAAATTTTTTTTTCTTTGTTATGAGATTTTTTCACTCTTCTCTTTTTGAGTCATGATTCTGTTGTCAGTGGATGGCCCTCACACTGCTGGTTGCAGAGGCTTCTAAGAAGAGATCCGCAGAAAAGCAGGCGGATGCAAAATGTTCCTACTCTCTCTCCCCTTTCTCTGTGCTTATCAAGTTACCTCCAAATGACATATTTGGGGTGCACATACATGTGTAGTAGCTTATTAAAACATGCCACTCTTGGTGGAATCCTATCCAGTACAATTTTTATAAATCCCAGAGAGATTAAAATGAAAGCTTTCTCTTTCACCATAAAACTGAAGATACTCAGTGGGCACTACACCATGGCTCTCTATTGATTTTCATAATTTAGATATAAATGAGATAACAATATCCTCACTACATTCTATTACAAACCAGAGTTTTAGAATACTTTTGTGGAGACATTGTTTTTTATAAATAACACTAAAAACCAGTCATTTCCTGGATGGTATTTATTGCTAATAAACAACCTCTCAAGTTGTTTTTTAATTAAGTATACCTATTGTGATAAACTTTCTTGAAACTTTGGATTATATAGATATTTATAATCACTGCTATTACCTATCTTTACAGTTTTGCAGGTTGTTCAGTTTTTGTTTTCTCTGACCACGTGCCTTCCACCTGTGGGAGAGATATTTTTAAAACATGTTGGAAGTTGAAATCTAATATGAAATGTTAACCCAACAGGATACTGGCCTTCTTGAGGCTTTCCTGCCAGGATTACTCATCGGTGATTTCGGAATGCCAGTCACTGTCACGGGCATTCCTGGGGCCCTGCAGCAGGCACCTTGGTATTAGGACAATGAGCTTCATTGTGATGAAAAGGTCACAGATGTTTTATTAGTCAATAAGGTACAGATTTTAGGTGGCAAGTATGAAGCCAAATGTTGAAGTTTGGAAGTTCTGCATACACTTCTTCTAATCAATCTGAGATATTACTTGTGACTTGTCAGTCATTTAGTCTCCTTCAGCAGGGAAAGAATAGAGAACACAACATGATTCCTATCTTCTTAAAGCTATTTTCAGGATTGTTAAAGTAAATGAACTTAGTGAGGTACAATACATTTTAATGGTTTCTCTGATTAATTTGAGTATTCCTTTTAATGATTAGTGAATTATCTTCAATAATTTACTTATTTGAGCTGCTGCTTTTAATTTCTAATTGTGAAATTATGGAACCATTGACTTACTGATAAAAAAATATATTTTTTTATTTTAAAAAGAGGAATACAACTTAAAAGTACCAGCCTACAGAAAGACTGGTCTCTACCTGGTGATATACAAGATAATTAACCTGAAATTCTTGAAAGAAGAGGCTATTTGCAATTCACCATATTCTCTTCTTAAAATAAGCTGTTATATTTTGGCTGTGTGCGTGATCCGTATTCCTTTTTCCCCTGGGCGTCTGTCATAACTGTCCAGCAGTAAAAATATGCCCTCTCTCACTTAATTTCTTTCTTGACTTTCTCATTTCTCACAAAGGAACTCAATTTTTCATGAAATCATTTTATGAATGATGGCCAATGTCCTGTTTCATGCCACTAAGCCACTGGCCTAGTTAATGCCTTAAATACTATGTAGGAAGAAAGTCCTATAGGTTGTAAGTAGTGTGCTAACACAAAAAGTGAAACATGAATTACTTAATATTGAGTCCAGTTTTAAATCATTTGGAGAGGGGAGTCACAGAAGTAATTAGCCTGTTTTGTCCTGATTATTAACTTTGTGGAACATTTCTGTGAGACTGGGCCAAGTGTGATGTGCCCTTGCTTTTCCCCACCTTGTGTTGGAAAGAAAATAAATAAGCACGAAAGCCCATATGCAGATAACCTTAGCGGTGGGACCCAGTGGTGTGGTAGAGATTCTGGAGACTGCTGCAGGCGTACTCACCTGGAGATGGGAGGGATTCGGAGTTTGCAGTGAAAGGCCCAGGCATGCCCAAGAGATACCTGAGGAATATGTCCCAGTCTTGTCTGGATTCTGCATCTCTGCTGCGCCCAACTGTGTGTGTAGCCTTAGAGAAGTCACTGCAATCTCTGTGGACCAGTTTCCTCATCCTTACAACCTCTTAGTTATTTCAGCTTTAAAAAGATATGAATTCATAAATTTAAGTTGTGTACTATGAGCTGAGCTAAGAACCTAACTGCTGAGTGTTTCTGTGGGAAAATGCATCGAGGATGCATTTAGAATTCAAATAGGCATGGAGATGGAAACATTGGACCTGGGGCTGGTTTATAAATTGGGAAATTCTGGGATTGAAGAGTGAGTATCTCTTTTCTGTCTTGATTAACTACAGACGCCAGAGGGTATAAATGAGGAGCAAAGGATTCAGGAGTTGGCTGCCATGGAGGAGGCCCGGATAGCAATCCTGAACAACCTCGAGGAACTTGAGCAAAAAATCAAAGATATAAATGACCAGATGGATGAATCTTCCCGAGAGGTATAAACCATGAGTTCATTTTTTACCATTTCCCTGTTTTGATTTTTTAGCTTAAAAATATTGCTGCCCATTAGGGCCTAGGCATTGGAAACAGAATACATTATTTGTTCAGTGGGTCCATACATAGGATAAAACTGTCTTCTTGTTACATTTCTTTTTCCCTTTTTTAATAAGAGAGAGACATATTCAGCCATTTTCATGTACTTTATGTATAAACTGACTTTGTTGTAACTAGTACAGCAGGTTCTAATAACATTTTGTTCAGCTTCATTTCATTCTAACGTTAATGAGATACTGTAGGAACTTTTGTTTATATCAACTAGCCTGTGGTAAATTGGGTTTCATTGAACATCATTTCACCACAATTCTAAGAACCTATTGATGATGTTAAGTGAGGACTTTCTATATATGCTTTCTGACTTGCTACGAAATCTGTGAGCTGAGGTAACATGAATTTAGGTGTTCAAGTAGAAATCCAACAAATATTTTCTAAGCATGCTTACTATGAATTGGATATCATGTTGGTAGTATAGTGGATTTACATATGAATAGAACATAGACCTAGCTTTCTAGGGGTTTGCAAACCAGGGAGGAGACAGACACAGACAGACTATCTATAATTCTGGTTACAGAATGAATAACCATAACTGAAGGGAGGGGCAACTTTTACATTACCTCCATGGAATGACAAAGAGCAAATAATTCTGCCTAGGCAGGATCTGCATGTCTGTACTCACAGATGATACAGACAGCCCCATATGTGGCGGGGGACTGCTCACCTGTCAGCTTGTGCAGAAACCCCCTGGAAGCCCCTCCTGCTGGCATCACTAAGGAATGCAGTGCTTGCATGCTGGGCTGAGTGTAATTTTTACTTCCCATGCTCTAGGGACCAACAAAGAAAGACGTGGTGGTTCCCCAGATGGTTCATGCTTGAGCCTCAATCTAATAGGCAAAATATTCTTGAGAAATAAGCAGAAAGGGGGTCATCATAGAAAAATTAAATAACTAGTTCTCTTATATTTTAGGCTCTCCAGCTTCCTTCTGTGGGACTCCTAAGCCTCCCACAGGCTCTCTGAAATGCTCTGTAGACCCCACAGTCTGGCTGATTCAGTAGTTACTTTCTGAAATCTGTAGCTATTCAAAATGTACCTCTAAAGTAAGTAGCTAAGAACTGCCCTGAATGTGAAACACCTCTGGGCTTTATTTTGTGTCCTCAGTTGGATATGGAATGTGCTCTTTTGGATGGAGAACAGAAATCTGAAACAACCGAACTGATGAAAGAGAAGGAGATTTTGGATCATCTAAACCGGAAGATAGCAGAACTGGAAAAGAACATCGTTGGTGAAAAGACCAAGGTAAAAGAAAATTCTGTTTGAACGTAATTTTTATGGGCAAAAGGGTGGTCCCATTTCATTGGATCTAAATGCTGTATGAATTGCCATGGTTTTGGATTTCTGTGTCCTGCTCCTGGAGATGGTGGCACTAGAGAAAAGTCTTAGGAGGAGGTAAGTTGTTGCCAATGAAGAACTGTCAGGTACCAAGTAGCTGATGCTGAGAGAGTACAGCCTGTGTGATTCCAAGCTGATATTCGCGGCAGCTTTTTCTACTTGAGATGAGTGAACTGCTTTTCATATCAGCCTTTCTGCTCTTCTAATTCTACTGTGTTTTTTTAAAGAATTAACTTTAGCTTACTGAACTTCTTTACCACTGGTGCCCTGGAGAAATGGCTTAAGCATATGCAGATATGGTTGCGTCGTTTCTTTTCATTTTTTCTGTTTATTAAAAAAGATGAATGGGAGCCATTCATCTCACCTGCCTTGTCTTGCCACGGTCGTCAATGCAAGTGCGCTGCTCTTTGGAAAATGCGCTTCAGTTTCCCCAAGATCCTCCCACACTGCCCAGTAAACTCTGTCTCCGAAACACAGTTGATGCTCATCTTGGAAAAGGTCTTGTTTATGCATTTGAGGCCCTGACCTAAAAGTTAGCTGATCTCTACTAGGCAAAGTATGAAAAATTACTTGTAGTTTTTAGAATCTGGGGTGGTATTTGTGTTTTCTGTTTGTCGGTTTTTGTTTATTTTCTCTGGGAAATATTTTGCTTACTCTCTTCTCACATTCTGAGTTAGTTACAGCTGAACTAAGCCTGCACCAAAAATTAAAACTCCAGTTTGGAGAAGAAAAAGCAAAATGAACTTTAACACATTCTTTCTTGCTCTCCATGTTCTCCGCTAAGTAGAGAAAAAGAAAAACAATGTTCAATTTGAATAAGTTTAAGTTTTACTGATAATATGTGGAAGGATTTCTGCTGAATGTGGCTTCCTTTTTATAGGTCCTTCTTTGTTTAAGACCAATAAATAAGGGCATTTGATCTTGGTGCCAGAAAATGAGCTCAAAAAGATATTGTCAGAAATTGAAGTCAGATTAAAAGCTATGCATCAATATCTTGGCTTCCTGCTTGTCAAGATTAAACTGCACAGCTTTTTCATATTAAATTTTATGTATGTTCCATCTAGCCCCAGACTTTGAAATAATAAAGAACCCATTTGGGTAATAGGTATGTTTTTCTTTAACAGCTCAAAACCAAGTCAAAGTGTTGATTGTCTAGTTCTGCAGTATGGGAGGGTTATGCTTTTCAAAGGTTCTCTACTGAGACAGCAAGAAACTTTCGTGGGAGGCATCAGATGTCTTTGTTTTGGGACTTACTAGCGTTTTATGGTTTATGTATTCCAGAGCACTTGTGGGACATAGGAATGGGTACCATGTTCCCAGAGAACCTTCCTGCCTTCCCTGTTGATGTAGTTATTTATCTTTGTATAGCCCACACATGGCATGGCCAACAAATTCTATTTGTCTGTCATTAGCGTCAGATTCTACACAAAAGTGAAGTAAGTCGAGTCAGTGCTGAATCTCACTTCCCAGGGAGAGTTGTGTTATGTTCTCCAGACCTAGAGTAATGTGGAACACCAGAAACAAGGGCAGGGACAAGCAAAAAGGTCGCCTCCATCCTTCTTGTGATTGTTTTGGTGGCTGGATAGAGACTATGCATAGAAGAGAGGACAGTGGGGGCCTGAAGTATAGGATCAGCTCATGCAGCTGTGAGGGGATTAGTTGGCCTTGGATGATGGGATTATTGTCTGTCATCAGGTGATGTGAAGAATGGCAGAAACTGGCTTTGAGTGAGAGATGCCAGTGGAGGTTGAGAGAAGTGAAGACTGACCGGGCTAGATGATGTTACTACCTTGACAACCAAACTCAAACAGAGACTCAAGTGTTGCTTGGTGGCATTACTGTGTTTCTCAAATAAACTTATTCTACCATTTTATGGCATGGCAATTTTATACCTTCTCTTTGTGCAAACCTTTGGTCCCCATTCCTCCCACCAGCTTTGAGATGATCTCACTACCCACTTCACTGAGAAGTTAGAAGCATCCCATCTCTTCACAGCTAAGGATGCTTCCTTTTTTCCCTCAAAGACCAAGGCCTGTGGACATGCCCTGGGTGTCATGTCATTCACCATCTCAACATCTTCAGTCCTTTGTCCCTCTTCCCCCACCTTCTTCCTCTTTACTGAATCTTTATTGTCAGCATATTGTTATCTTAAAAAGTTATTACTGAAAAACAAACTTTCTGCCAGCTGCGCCCTTATTTCACTTCTCTTCATCATAGGCAAACTTTTCAGTTTTCTTAGCACTCTGTGTGTTCCCCTTCTCCATTCCCACTTAACCATTCCCCTCATTCCAGTTGATTGGGCTCCCACGCATCGGATTTGTTCCTGCTAAGACTGCTAAAGACCTAGGTGCTGCCCAACATGTGGGTGCTTCTCAGTCCTTGTGATTAGATTCCTGAGGAGCATTCAAGACAGGGACAACTTTCCCCAGCACTTCCCCTGTCCTGCACCCCTTTGCCTCCACATTCCACACTCTTCTGGTTTTCCTTTTTTCTCTCTTGTCTTTCTAAGTTCTCTACCTCAGTCCCCTTTGCTTGTTCCTCCATCTCTATCTAAGCAGTTATTAAAGTGTCTCTGATCTGAACCATCTTTTGTAGTATCCTCACATTCTTTTATGGCCATGCTTCCCAATGCTGGTGACTGTCTCGTGTTTGTCTTTAGCCTCCTGCCCTTCCTGAACTCTGACTCATATCCTGTGGTCTACCTGACATCTCCACTCAGCTATTTCACAGGTATTGCCAACTGAATGCCCCATCACTGAACCCTCGATCCTATCCTTCCCCTTGCCTTCCACATCCTGCCCCCTTCCAATCCTGTTCTTCCTTCGGTTTCCCCGGTCCAGGAAATGGCACCTGTGTCCACCTAGATCCTTGACACTTCTTTCCTCATCACTCCACATCCAATTGATTATGAAAACATTTCTCAGTTACTTCATTTTCTCTGCATCTCCACTAACAGTAATTTCTTCTGATCTTCAAAATATCTTTAGTCCCATTTCCAGCTGCTTTCCTTCAGGCCATTCTTTTCACAGCAGCCAGAGTGACTTTGTTTAAAAAATAGAAATTAGATCACATCACTCTGGTCCGTGTTCCAGATTTATATAAAATTGTATTTTATATAAATAAAATATTTATATATTTTACATACTACCCCCTTCTTCACACCTCTCTCATGGTGGTATTCTATTCTATCCATTTATTTAAAGATCTGTTCTTCCACCCCACCACCACCAAAGGGCCCTTGCTTATCGGTTTGCTCTGCCTGGACGCCCTTCCTTATACTCCATGCCCATTGTGTCTACCATTCAGGCCTCAGGTTCAGTGTTCGTTTTTCCGAAAAGTCCTTCCAAGTCTTTCTAGTTCACGTTATGTTCTCCCTATTGTTCTTTTAGTCCTTTTATGAATCATATATGATAGTTTACATTTGTTCTGGGCTTGTTAGATATTTATATCCTTCTGTAGCCATGAAATAGAGCATTATCCACTGTTTTCTGAGCTCGCCGTGGGTGCCAGCATACCACCCAGTATTCTTTGAGAATTGAGCGTGGAGCTCCTGCTAACAAGTCTAGGCTGGGCCTTACAACAAACACTGAGCCAAACACCTGCCCAAGAGCTAAGCAGCCAAGTGTCGGGACAGCTGGGCCGGTCTGCTCAACTGCACATGCCAGTGGGCTTGTAATCACGCTGCCAGTCGAGCCAGAGCGTAAGACAGAAGGAGGAAGTGGCCTTTGCTCTTTTGGATTCTCGTTTCCTTTCCCATGCACCTGTTGCTGCTGTCAGATATAAACTGTGGAATGAGAAAACCAACACCTGAAAAGATATCCCTGTTGGGCAAGCTCTGATTCAGATGTCGATAGCACATCCTGTAGGCCCAGCTCTAGTTTTTTTGGAGGCAAGGCCTGGAGACATAGGAAGAACGTTAAATAACACCTCAGAGTTCAAATCCTGGTGTGAAATCATTGACGTCATTCCTTGGCTCTGAAGACCAGTCTTTAGTATTATTTCCTTTAACTGAGTTGGGAACTATCATTTTGTTTGATACATTTAGTATAAGTTAATCTATATTATAGGTGATTATTATTTATTATATGTTACCACGTAAAATACAAACTACAGACATAGTTATATATACAACATAAAATACAGACAACGTGTTACGTGTTTGCTGAACATTTTCGCAGTGGCTCCCGGGACTGATCCTTCACTGCGACGGGCAGCAGCGAGCTGTTTCCGTGTCACTCGGAGCCCAGGCCCTGCCTGTGTGTTCCCAGACAGCTGTCCCATCACCCACAGAGTCTCCATGAGTACGGATAAACCCCAAACTGATACAAGTATCTGATTCAAAAATCTTCCCAGAGGAGATGTTGGCTTGATGAAGGAGTAAGCAGAGAGGCCACCATGTTCCCTGGGGTGAGTGAAAGGAGAGAGGGTGGTTCGCTTCTGCTCCGATGGCCGGCTTCAGTTTCCTGGGCTGGGCGGCAGAGAGTGGGGAAGTCACCAGGGCTGCGAACCTTAGTTTGGGCGAAGGCCTGGTGTGGCACAGGCTTCCCTTCCTTCCACTTCCCTCATCTTCTGCATTTTTTAATGGTCCTCTCTCAGATAAATTATGATATTTTGTAGCCATCTTGACCTGCACACTTTTATAGCTAAGTATGCTTAGAGGTGTGAGCTGAAGCGTAAATCACGCTATGCCATATAACATGTTCCTGAGTGAAATTTTGAATTATTGGACTAATTGTTTTACAGTAAGCATATATTACCATATTTTAAATGGTTAGATTTTATTCCCTATTATTATCTTGCTGAAGTACCTGTTACTTCCTCCCCATCCTTCCTTCAGAGCCAGGGGATGACAGCGAGCCAGGCCCAGAATTCCTCAGCAAAGTGTTAATGCCTCTTGAGTTCAGAGCATCGGCCAAGTCACAGGCGATGTTCAGAGGGACCCAGCCCTTCCCATACCTCTTTCTTACATTTCAAAGGTAGCTCCCTGGTTAGAGGAAGTGGAAATATATCATAGGATTTGGGGATTAAATCAGCAGGATTCCAGATTAGGGTATTTTTTTTCTGATGGTTATAAATCTTAGGGTTTTGATTTTCCAGCTTTTTCTGCACTAAACATCCATCCATTGTATAGTAAAAATGTCAAAGCCAAAGGAAAGAAAACCCTAAAGAGAAATATAGGGATATGCCTCCTTACAGGCAGGAAGGGAGTGGGTTCTCAACAATCACTGTTTGTCAACACAGGTTTATTTCCTCTGCCATTCCAAAATCTGAAAAGTTTGGTGGAGAAGAAAACATCCTTTTATAAGGTTGGCACCACAATTTAGATGGTTGCAAAACTGACTTTGACTAATATTCACACATGGTGTGAATATTTTTAAGTAGCTATAGAAGTAGTGATGTGTTTGGGTAAAGGGTACTTCTTTATATAATATATGCTATGTGAACTGTGTTACCCCTCGAAAATTCAGAATATTCTGAATCTGGAATACATGTGGCCTTAGGAATTTGTGGCTTAAAACAGTTGCCTAACCCATGAACTTAGGAGGATGCCTGCCATGTAAACAACCCCACAGCATTTAGGGAGGAAAGGGATTCTCTGGTACAAAGAGGATTTTGGATGGCTTAGGGACTATGGATTTTAAGCCATCATTGTATCAATTCAAAACCTGAACCAGTGTTTTATGAAACATGGCCTGATTACCCAGCATTGCTGGATTCAGTGCTGAACAGTTGGGAAGTTAAAAGATGAATCTTAATTTTCAAAAACACCTTTTCAAGTTAATAAGGTTGCCAGATTTTCCCCTTTCCGTGCGCGCGCGCGCGCGCGTGTGTGTGTGTGTGTGTGTGTGTAGTATGCAGCATGCTCAGTTAAATTTGAATTTCAGATAAACAGAAAATAATTTTTTTCTTTTTGGCCAAAACTGCTATCTCCCCATAATTCACCAAAATGACAAACACAAAGGGAAAGAGGAGAGGCACCCACTCTATGTTCTCTGGGCTTTTTAGAAAACAGAGTTGTGCCTTTGGCCACGTACATGGGAACCTACAAGAAGGGTGATATTGTAGACATCAAGGGAGCGGGCAGTGTTCAAGGAGGAACGCCCCTCCGATGTTCACGTGGCAGAACCGGAAGGGTCTGCAGTGCCACCCAGCATGCGGTGGGCATCCTTGTAATGTACTAAGCATGCTAAGAGCCGAGATAGCTTCCTGAAACATGTGAAGGAAGTGATCAGAAAAAGAAAGAAGCCAAAGAGAAAGGTACCTAAGCTGCCTGGAGCAGCACACTGGGTGAGGACCATTGGAAAGGAGCCGGAGCTGCTGGAGCCCATAGTCCTTGTGAATTCATGGCATGAGCAGCGTAAGAAAATAAAAGACCTCTGAACTGTTAAAAAGTAATAATAAGGATTTTTTTTGCATACTTATGTCCCGTGCATTATTTGGGACATACTTACATTGAAAGATAATTTGCTGTTCACCTGAAATAAAAATTTAACTCAATATCCTCTATTTTATCTAGCAGTCATACAAACTAATAAAGTAGCATCTTTTCAGGGTAACCTGGAACCATCTGCTTAACAAGCATTGCGCACTTAGATATGGTAAAAGGATTTTTTCACTGGTATTCAAGAATTTCTGTGTGGTATTGGAATTCAAATAGAGCCAGTGAGTTAAATTGCAGTTCACCAATACAACTTAAAAGAGAAAACTTATGTTACTGTCTTCTAACCACAGATATAGCAAAATGAGCCTTTTATTATGATGTTCATTCAAGATAATGGGCAACTCTTGTGTACAAGTTCAGATGATTTAAGGTAATTTTATAAATACTCTTGACCATTTGTCTATTAGAAGATAATCATTTTGCATCTGAAGTTGAAATGCATCATTTCTCTCTGAATGCATATTCGATACTGGAATCACTCACAGTTTATTTTTGATTTAGTTTAAAGGTGAATGTCAAAATTTTGGACAAAAACAATTGGGATGTTATTTGTAAGAGAGGCCTTTTATACAGTGAAGCAAAGGTGCTAAGGCCAAATGTTTTAAGAACAGTTTCTGATGGATCCTGTGGTAGAATCTGGTGTCTTCATTAGAAAAAAATCAAATTATAATTGATTGCCTTTACTTCTCACATCATCCTGGCTGGATAAATCAGTGGTTCTCAACCTGGCTGCGTATTAGAAAAGATGGACAGATTTTTTAAATACTCATTCCTTAGCCTTTTTCCCTAAGTGGAGGCCTGGAAAGAGTATGTTTAAAAGCTTACAAACGTAATTCTCACAAGCAGTCAGGGCTAAGAACCACAAAGCTAAATAGCCTATACTTCATGAGGAAACTGATCAGCTTCCCTCTCTTCTCTACCTCCAGTCCCTTATAAATATTCATTGAGTGCATGAGCGAACAAATTTAAGCCCAATATTATGTACTGATTTCTACTTTTATTTGCCTGTGAATAATTTCCCTTTGGCTGTAAACATACTTTAGTCTTAAATATACAAAACAGGCAGAATCTGGCAATGAGTTTGTGCCCTAACCTGGCTTTGCCAGTACATCGGGAGAGGACAAGTCAGCGTGAGCGCAGTGCTGATGGAAGCCGCCATGTCTCTGGAAAGTCTCATTCGGTTCTTGGCGTTAGAAGTGTCCCCTTGCACGTCTGGGTTTTCCTCTAGTTTCCAATTCCTTGAATTCTAAATTTTTTTTCAACAAAGTTAAATTTGTTGAAATATTAACAATTTACCTTTATTTATTTCCTGAATACAGATTTAAAAAAGTCTTTAAAAAATATTATATCTTTCACAAGTTAGTGTTTGAAAACAGCACTGTGCCTGTATTAGTTAGAATAGGTGAGTCTGTTTACCACTTTAAATCTAGGGGAAGAGAATAACACCCAGTTTTAATATTTTACCTGTGAGAGGATGAATCCCTGAACCCTGGAATGCCATCTGATTTGTCCATCTGTTTTACCTTCACTGTTAGAAGGTGATACTTTCAGCTCTAATTAACTACTTGTCCAGAGCTAATTGTCCTTTGAAAACTTCCTGGGCAGTAAAAAGAAGAGAGGAATATTGATTTCCTTCTGGCTCAGAATTGGTCTGTTCCTGGCTCTTGCAGGAGTGATGTTACTTCTGCGGGCCTCTGTGATTTATGGCCAGGCCCACCTGCCACCAGTCCTTCTTTCATCCTTCCCCTTGACTTCCTTTGCCCTAGCTTTGGCCCCAGGGATGTTTTGCTCTGAGAGCTAGGTGGTGATCACAGCCATACCGATAAGTCTCAGAGAAGCTGCAGATGGTTCCGATGGTGCCTGCTTGCATAATTCTTCTAATGGCCCCCTTGTGTAGAATTACAAAAGGTTTTGAACACCTCAGGAGGAAGGCACTATGTAAACATAAGGTATTTTTTTCTTAGTTGTTTATTTGTGATGATTATTAACAATATTTAAAAATGGGAGGATCAGAGCAATGGTTTGATTATTTCTTTGGACTGAGACCTGCTTTTTAGGCCAGTGTCTTTTCATGTTATCAAATATTGTATCAGTGTTTTCTATCAACTAAAACTTTACATTTTAGGGCTTTAAACCTATGGTATTTAATGGAATGAATGGTTTTTCTTATTTGCTTAACTTTCTGTTTGGAACTAGATTTGCTGCAAAATCTGGTGATACAGTATCTAGAAATAGAACTATTTTTGGATAAAATTCTCTTCTTTGTAAATAAGGCCATCTTTGATCCACACACAGAGGAAATGCATTTTCTTAGCCAAAAAACAAAGGGCATTCTGTACTGCTGGCTTTATTAAGGGAAAAAATTATTAATTCTGACAGTGTTTAGTATCAACTAAATCTAATTGGTAGTACGAGTATGTTCAATTTTACTATGAATTAACACTTGAGACTCCTTTTTTCTGCGAACGATGCCATCGCTTTGTCCAATTCCTGCACAACAGATGTACCCAATGGGCAGACTTACCATTGAAGATGAGGGTACTGTCTTTATAGTCTGCTAAGGTTTTTGTAGATTCATTTTGAGGTTGATAAATGAAGTAGGGTTCTCAGTTTTATGACTTCTGGATCTAATCATTTTGAGAAAAGAATACATTTCTAAATCAAAATATACATTTCTAAAATGCCCTTGAAATTTTAAAATTTAAGCCGAAAATGGAGACTCAAGTGAACTGGTATAGGTATTACTGTCATATTGTTTCAGACCTAAACCTAACATCTTTTATAAAGAATCTGACTATATGTTTACACAGGAAACCATGGCCATGTGGATAAAGAAGTTATAGTAAGTATAATTTTATACAGCTATTTCAGAGCTTCATCCTCAAAAAATATATATCCTTCTGTGATAGACTTAGATGCCAGTTTTCTTTCTGCCAATTCACATAGAATGAACTAAGGAAAGCAAGGTCGTGGTGTTTTGCTTACTGAGAGTGAAATTGTGGTAACGCTTCATAAAGTGCTTCTGTTTAGTCTCAGAGTGATAATGCAAACAGAGAATCAGGTCTCAAATTTACTTCAAGCATTCAGAGTGTCCTGAAGGGAACGCAAACGGAGAAGACTACCAGTAAACATGCAGAAGTTTTGTATCTCTGTTTACAAGGTGGCATTCATTGCAAGGCCTCATAATCACTGTATTGCAGTATTTGCCCATTACACTCCGGAAAATGTCTAGGGTCACTTGGGAGTATGTGACTCAGGAGGAATTTAGTGCTATCCTCTACTTTTGCTTCTATTCTCTGACTCCTGTGTGTTCCCCTCTCCTCTTTATTCACAGCCCAGGTTTCACGTACTTTTTAAGTCGTTGTAGGGAAGTTCTTATCTCCACAGTAAAAGTTGCACTTCGGTGTCTCTGAGCTGCCTGATATACCTTCCTCTTGCTGCTTGGTCAGTCGTGTGTTTTTACTCTCTCACTCGGCCTCTGAATTAGATGCTCTCCTTGGAATCAGATTCTCTAACTGCTTAAGCTCTGAAGTTTACCAGATAGCTAGAATGTTTCAGATGACCAGGGTATCAGCTCGAGCGCCTAACGTGCCTCTGACGTGGGAACAAAATTTCAGTAATTTGCAAAGCTTGCCTGAGAAATGCCTTGAGCAGATGGGACTACCACAGTACTTGAGGCACATGCCTGCTTTTCCTTGTCTGGTTCTCTGCCCAGTGACTCTGCAGGGCCATCTTAGGAATTTGGTTGGCATTTCTTTTGTTCTTTGTTGACCATCAACCAACTACCATTGCTTCCCTGGCTTTTGTAACACAGTGGTAGGAAATAGGGAAGGAAGGAAGGAGGGGTGGAGGTCAACGCCTGTACTCAAGGAAGTAGGTTGTGTTTCTAGAATACAGAAATGCGGTCCCTTGTCTTTGCTTCCATTTACACCCCTTACCCTAGTCACTAACGTATGTTTCTATGTCCATAGGATATCGAGTGTTTGTGCGTACTTGTTTGTGTGGTCCTTGGGAAATGTGCACTAACGTCTGCTTAGGTATGAAGGTAATTTCTATTCTTCTATTTTCTGATTTCTGAACTTCAGGAGAAGGTAAAGCTTGATGCTGAAAGGGAAAAACTAGAGAGGCTTCAGGAGCTTTACTCCGAGCAGAAGACGCAGCTGGACAATTGTCCTGAGTCCATGAGAGAACAGTTACAGCAACAACTGAAGAGGGTCAGTAGCAAACAGGAATGTGTCAGTTGTTTTTTTTTCTTTCTTTTTTTTCAATTAAATTCCACTTACCTCTGACTTCCTTCTTCATATACCATAAATTTGCTTAAGTTCTGATCATTAGATACTTCTTAAATAGAATATGCATGCTGACAGTATATATTATTTCATGCTAATCAGTTAAAAAATTCCTTGTTAGAATCTTTCACCTAACTAATAAATGTAAAAACATTTCTGGAGTCATTCTTTGTAATCAAAGAGAGTGATTCCTGACATGTAACAGTCACCAAGATTGTAGCATTTAATCAGCTGACACCTTTGCCCTACTCTCTGCTGTATCATGAGTACAGTTTGCCCTTGAATGTTTTCCTTTTAGCTTGATGTTGTACTCTTGTTCAAAAACTATCCTATTCTCTGATTTGTTCCCCACCACTGCTTAATTGTATTGTTTTTCTTTTTCCTTCTGCTTCTTAGTGACATTGAACCCACTAGCATGAGCACAACAGTCAAACATCCAAGATGCAGGACAGTATCAATGCCCTCAACATCTTTTCATAGGATGTTCATGATTTTTAAAAACTTAGAGCAGCATAGACCTTGTAGTTGAAATTTATCAAGTTGTCTGCTGATCCTGATGCTGGCAGTGTCTCTAACACACACACGTTCTGAAACCAAGACTTCCTACACGGGTGGTTTCACAGTTCCTGGCGAGGCCACTCATGATTTCATAGACAACAGCTCTGCTTCCTCTAAACAGCAGCCCAGATAAATTGTGACCCTGGGAGACAGTCTTGGACTTTTAAGGGAGTCACATGATAGTAGTTGGTCCTGAGTGACTGACAGTTTATGATTCCACATGGGTAGGAAGGAAGGCTAGTTTCACTCATGTTGTTATGTCTGTTCCTTCTTGGGAATGGGCAAGTTGAAAAATAAGTTAAGAAAGCCCACCCTTGAAAATGTTTAAGATGACCTTTAATACAAAAATAGTTGATGCCTTGAGTATCAGTAGGTTATAGAAAATTAGTTAAAACTTTTCAATATATTGCAGAGGTTGAAAGCATCTTAATAAAGATTACCAAATACAGGCAGATTAAACTGCAGCACATCAGTTTTAGTGTTTGTTCTTTCTTACAATCTTGAATCAAAGAAAGTTCCAACAATGTTTCTCCCCTTCACTCATTTTATTGCACACAGCTAAATTTGCTGTGAGAAGATGAAACTTCTCATTCCTAAATATCACTGTTCTCTGGAAATCTTGTGGTAAAATAATTAGGAAAAGATTAGTATTTGTAAAATTAGTTTAGTTTCTCATTTGTTTGTGTTTGTGCCAGTACACAAAAGAGATTGGGAAACTGGTATTTATAGTTGTTGAATCTCATTCACTCTCCTGATTACTAAAGTTTTTACAAAGTTGTAATACTTTATTTTGAGTCAGCAGCATAGTTATATATTTTGTTCTTTCCTTTCTCTAGTTATACAGTTAATTTGTGTATTCTTTATAAATATTGCTTAAATAAAAATTGGTAGATTCTATTAATAACCTGAACTCAGGCTATATAATTGCTGTTTGCTAATCTAGCTTCTATAGGATATAACTCATAAATTTGTATATGTTCTAAGGATTTGACTATAAAGGAGGAAAGAAAATGATGCAGACATTAACTGAAAGTAAAGACTCCTTCCTCTTCCTCTCCAAGTAAAGTGTAATCTTCTTATCATAAAACCCCTTTTCTTAGGAGACAGAAACTGGCTTGTGGTAGCTTCTGTTCACTTGATATTACGAAGTCTACTAATTCTATTTTTCAGGAATGATGACCAGAGTAACTCTTCTCCAATCCCTTGGCTTAATCAGTAAAAAGTTCACTTATTTCTTTGGAAGTCCATTCATACTAGGAACTTCTTATGTTATCACAACTCATTTCCCCTCAGACTTCAGACACTTCAGAATACCACTTCACTACAGAGTTTCCCCAAGGCATTTATTTTAACTCGATTCAACAAAGTTGGTTTTACTACAACAAACTTTATTACGAGGCAAGTTATACGAAATAAAGGAATAGGGAGAACACCATTTTCCTAAACTGTATATTGTCTCAGACACTTAAAGTGAATGACTTACAAGATGACTTTGTGTGTCAACACTGCGGGTCAATGACTGGGCTTCTACCTCTAAATCATTGCTTTAAGAGTCCCAATACAGTTTACATCTGATGTTGTTTCATGGCCTGCAGTGGTAAGTAGCTGACACAGGTTCAACCATCGAATTGTTCTCTGGGGTAGGAGCAGCATGGAAAGGAAAGCTGAAGTTAAATGAGTCTCTCATTTGCTGGGATAATTTCCACGATTAAATGCAGGCAACACCTGGCAAGAACATTTTTCTTGTGCTTTTGATATTACTCAGCTGTCTCGATGATTTCAGTATCTGGATTTAAAAAAAATATTCAGTGATATCTATGATTAGGAAACCTTTGTTCTCACTGACTGTACAATCAGCTTATAATTTAATCTTGCACAACTCATTCAGCCTCGATGGGCCTCAACATCCTCATATATAAAATGAGGAATTTCTACTGGATGCACCCTTGTCCCATTGTCTTTCCAAATTCCAAAAATGTGCAGTTAAAGTGCTTGACTATAGCACAAGGTGGAGGAATGTTAACAAACCCTGAGCCCCATTAAAATGTGTTTTCAGACTTGGTCTTGAGCTCTTATATTAGTACCCTAATTCCTCCTGGCTTTACACATCTGTTCTCTTATTTCCCTACGCAAAGAAAACATCAAGAGCTGCATGTAAACTCTGCTATATAAATTCTCAAAAAAGTTATTGGAAAGAAAAAAAGGAATTTGCATTAAATTTTCTTTACTGAGCTGTTTTATAGTTTTCCACACCTGGTCTTTAAGCTTGCCAGCTGATAGAGCTTTGTAATGTGCCTTCAGTAATGAAGTGGAGCTCAAATTTTCATTCAACTTATCATACACTTGACTTTGAGCACATTATTCTGTGCTCAGTGAAACTGCTCCTGCCCCCAAATTCCAGCTCCTGAATTCTTATTATCTAATATCTTTTAAAAGTCTCCCCCAAGTTGTTTTTCTTTCACAGTTTAAGTTTACATACACACAATTCAATAGTTTAGATAACTTGATCAGATGACTACACCTGTGGAATCCGAGTGCTGAGTTTAGCTTTAGTTTTCAAATTTCCTTCCTAGGGTGCTATTATTTTCACGCAGTAGCTTAAACACTTACTACAAATAAGTGGCTCCGTGACCTTCATGCGGTTAAAATAACATGTCGTATGTTAACCAGATGTGGAGTAGGGGACTGACTAGCGTAGTGTATGCATTGTGAGCCATCTATCCACTTTGACTGCAGACTTTTTATAAACTAGAGGAGGGGGTTATTCAGTTTACCTAATAACTTATAGACACAAACCAAGCTTAATGCAGAGACCTTAGAAATGAGTGTACATGCCTGTAGGAATAAATATATCAGCTAACACTGCTTCAAGACTACAGGTATTTTGTTTTGAGAGCTAATACTTGACTTATTAATTCCTTTAGTAGTGACTACATTTGGTCTGAATCTTTTAGTTTCTTTAGAAATTATAAGCATGAAATAAATGTCTGAGAAATTTGAAATGTCAGCCAATAACTTGAAACCAAAACCACATTTTGTTTGGCCAATTAAAATGTAAAGAAGTTTTTTTTTTTTGTAAAGAAGATTTTTCAAATTGTTTTTCCTGCTCTTAAGCTTTGAGAACACATGGTCTGTGTTGATGTAATAACTTTGTTGCTATAATGTTGGTTTTAATTACATGGTTACATGATTGCTAATATCTCTTCCATGAATCATTCCCAGAATAACATTCATTCCATACAACAAATATATTCCATTTGATTAAAAGATTTAATTTTTCATCACTTACATAAAAACCAGGTGACTGAAGCTAAATGCTGATACAGATCTAATTTATCATATGTTTATTTTTCTAGCTCTTTTTGATGTTTTGATTGAAAAATATATGTCCTGGCTCTTTTACCTGTGTAGAATTGCAAGCCATGTAGTTCAGCTGGTTCTTCCTTTTGGCCATAGCTTATTTATAAATTATATATTTCTTAAAAATCTCTATATATGCCACATTTAGAGCTCTGTCAAAGTTGCCAAAAGTAAGGGGGCAAGTGGTTTTTTTTTTTCAAAGTAGATTGGAGAGTAATTCACACAACACGAACCAATTTTGCACAGATGCAGATCATTCTTCTCCTGAGGCATTTCATACATTGGAGAGTGCCTGTTCTAGACCATCTGATTTTTATGATTTTAATCTTTCTTAACTGCCCTAGGATTATCCACAAAGTAGTGGTATGTAATCTTTTGAGTCACTCTTTGTGCCTGATGAAAGCTGTTGTTCTGTTCTTTCCATTAAAAACGTTTGTAATCAATTTTAAGGGATTTACAGAAACCTGGTTTAAGAACCCCAGTCTCCAAATATTTTTGATTACATTTCTCTTCAATAAAATTATGTGAGCATGCATCTCTATATGTATTATGTACAGCATATATATTTATAAATGATCAAAAATGTATATTTATTTTAAATAATGTATATATACAATTCTACAGATGTTCATTAAAAAACATTTGTTTAGAAATTATAAAACAAGACTTCCAGGCAAGATGGAGGTGTAGGTAAATACAGCTTGCCTCCTCGCACAACCACAGCAAAATTACAGCTCAACTACAGAACAAATATCACTCAAAACCATCCGAAAATCAAGCTGAATGGAAGTCCGACAGCTAAGGAATTAAACAAACCACATTCATCCAGATGGGTAGAAGTGACGAAGGGGTGGAGCCATGGAGACACAGAACAGCCTGGTTCCAAACCCACATGTGATGGATAAAAAACAGAAGGATACCTCAGGAGCAGAGGATCCCAGACCCACATCAGACCACCCAGCCCAGGATTCTAGTGCCAGGAAGATAACTCCCCATAACTTCTGGCTATAAAAATCTGTAGGGGTTGGGTGAGCAGAAGAAACTGCAGGACTCTCAGGTGGCTCCTTGTAAAGGGCCCCGCACCACACATGGACTTACTCAGACTCACTCCCTCTGAGCTCCAGCACTAGCGAAACACCTTGAAGGGGACCGGTGGCATACCAGGAGGAACTGAATCATCTGGTACCAAGGCGAGAGCTGGGGGACAGCTTCCTGCCAGGCAGAACTGCAGAGAGCAGCCGTTGAACCTTTTCTGAGCACCCCCTGCCACAGAGCTACAGTGTGGCAGCACCGTATCTGAATCCCCATCAACCTAGCTCACACAGTAAGCCCTGCCCTGACAGTTACATAAGGGTCTGCCCCATCCCACTTAAGGCACACCCGACCTGGTGACAGTGGCTTTTCCATGTGAAGGGCTGGGCTAGGCATAGGCTTCAGACCTTCCTTAATCCTCTCAAACACCCAACAGCTGAGCGCAGCCCCTGTACCTCTTGCCGAGTGGCCCCCCAGGCCCAGCATTAGCAGCAGCTATCTGCAGATCATTTTATAGCTTATGTCAAGGAGCCCCCAACAGAACACAGGTGGAGGCTGACCTTGGTCTACACCACCCAGAAAACCCCAGAGCCTGCACACCCAGTGGACAATTACAAACCATGGCAAAGCACCACCCAACCACCTCCACAAGCCATGGAAGGTACGTGGCTGCTATACAGGGATCACAGCCAGTCCTACCAGCCCCCTGGCCTGGGTAAATCCCTCCCATTGACCTGTTGAAAGCAATCAAGACTCATCTACAAGAGGAGGGCAGTACTCAGCCCATATAGAGGGCACACCTCGAATACCCAGCTTGCGGGATAGAGGAGGCTGAGCCACTGGACCCTACAGGAAACCTGCTACAGTAGGTTATGCTACCAAGACATGGAGTCAAAGAAGCCCTACCTAATATATAGAAAAAAACCACAGGGAGGCTGTCAAAATAAGGAAACAAAGAAATATGGACCAGATAAGAGAATATATCAAAACTCCAGAAAAAGAACTAAACAAAATGGAGATAAGCAATCTTACCCAATGCAGAGTTCAAAACACTGGTTATAAGGATGCTCAGGGAACTCAGTGGGTACTTCAACAGCATAAAAAGACATGGGCAGAAATGAAGGTTACACTAATTGAAATAAAGAACAATGTACAGGAATCAACAGTGGAGTGGATGAAGCCAAGAATTAAATCAATGATTTGAAACATATGGAAGAAAAAGACATCTAATCAGTACAGCAAGAAGAAAAAAGAATCCAAAAAATGGAGGATAATGTAAGGAGCCTCTGGTACAACTTCAGATATTCTAACATTCGCATCATAGGGGTACCAGCAGAAGAAGAGAAAGAGCAAGAAATTGGAAACCTATTTGAAAAAAAAAAAAAGAAAGAAAACTTCCCTAATTTGGTGAAAGAAATAAACATCCAAGTCCAGGAAGCACAGAGAGGCTCAAACAAGATGTACATAAAGAAGTCAACACCAAGACACATAATGAAAATGCCAAAGGTTAAAGATAAAGAGAGAATCTTAAAAGCTGCAAGAGAAAGCAGAGTTACCTACAAAGGAGTGCCCATAAGTCTGTCAGTTGATTTCTCAAAAGAACCTTTGCAGGCTAGAAGGGACTGGCAAAAGTATTCAAAATGATGAAAAGCAAGGACCCACAACCTAGATTACTCTACCCAGCAAAGTTATCATTTAGAATCTAAGAGCGGATAATGTGCTTCCCAAGAAAAGGTAAAGCTGAAGGAATTCATCACCAAACCGTTACTATATGAAATATTAAAGGAACTTATTTAAGAAAAAGATCAAAACTATTAACATTAAAATGGCAATAAATACACAATTATCAACAACTGAATCTAAAAAACTCGGCAAACAAGTGGAACAGAAACAGAATCATAGATGTGGAGAACATTGGGATGGTGACCACTTGGAAGGGAGTTCTGGGGGATAGGGGAAGAGGTGAAGGGATAAAGCAATACAGATTGGTAGTTACAGGATAGTCAGGGGGATGTTGAGAGCAAGTATAGGAAATGGAGAAACCAAAGAACTTGTATGCATGACCCATGGGCATGAACAGAGGAGGGGGATGCCAGAGGAAGTGCGTTCTGCTGGGTGAAGGGGAACAAGGGGTGAAAAATTGGGTTAACTGTAACATAATGATCAATAAGGAATAAATAAATTATGAAAGAAAAGAAAACTAAAATTAAATATAAAGAAGCTCTAATATTTTCACATCTTAGTGGATTGTGTTGTGTGCCATTTGGGGTACATCTTTCCCTCTAAGGCACCTCTGATCTGTTATGTATGCCAGCTTCTTTATTACAGTCAACGACTTTTACACTAAACTCTCATTTTATTAGAAAATGTGTGGAAAAATAATAATGTTCTCAAAAGACTATGTCACACCTTTGGTCTGCAGATAATGTTTAGGTTACTTACTAAATTCTTTTTATACTTTGTGATCCATTTTAAAGTCACCTAGTAGATTTAAAACAAGAATTTCCATATCCACAAAGCAGTCTAAGACCAATGGTGAAATAAACGTGTCCCTTTCAATTCCAATAATAGTCTCTGCACTGGAGGTTAATTCCAAAATAGAGGATTACCATATTCTTACCCTGTTCAATGTTGTAATTCAAAAAAATATTTTGGACTATTTGCTTTTAATAATTTTTGTCCACATTAAAACGGCCGCAGCCATTCTAGTAAGTCGTGTTTTCATTTGCTTTTCTCCAAAGGATGCTGACCTGTTGGATGTTGAGAGCAAACACTTTGAGGATCTGGAATTCCAGCAGCTTGAGCACGAGAGCCGTCTAGACGAAGAAAAGGAGAACCTGACCCAACAGCTCTTGCGTGAAGTGGCTGAATATCAACGGAACATTGTTACTAGAAAGGTACTTTTGCCAGGTGCCATTCAATGCAAAAATCATAATATACCCCTCACTATGTGATGGTAATCTTTGTCAGTGTACCCATCTTTACATGTGAATATTTTTGTATATTTAATTACATACCACATTTGGCAATTATGGAGCTTGCCATTTATATGCCAGATGCTTTAAACTAGATTAATGTACGTTACAGTCATCTAATTTTTTGCTTTTATGTCAAAACCAAGGCAGTGAAAAATGAGAAATATAGATATTTTTCCAAATTACTTCCTTTTGCAATCATCATAACTAAATACAGAATAATTGTATGACCAAAGTCTATTTGGAAATTTTCTCTGTCCATTGCTCAATAGTTCTCAAAGCTGGCTGATAGCTTGTCACCCTTAGAAATAGCCCCATGGAATGCCGTGCAAATTACTGTCTCTGCCCAGCCCAGAATTCAGCTCTTGTTTCAGAAGTTAGAATCACACCTCAGCACTCTGGACCTAATCCCATAAAATTGAGGGAAGGGAAGATGGAGAAGGTGTCTTCTGAAGGTCCCAGTTTAAATAAGAAATTCTATTGTTTTTGCAATGAGGCGTCTCCCCAGATGATGTCAAAAATTCAGTTAAAATCTAAAACAAGATTTCCTGTTGACTTCTGGGTTCTAAAAATAGATTTTAAATCACTTGAACTGTGTTGGCCTTAGGTGAAAAAAATCCATGAGCTTGGCAGGTCAAAGAAACTGTCTCTGAGTAATAATCACTGCCAACCATCAATGAAGACGAGGTCACGGTTACTCCAGCTGTAAACACCTTTTCTCCCGTGTCCAGAACAGACTGGCAAACCTTTGAGTGTCTTACGTGTATCTTCTCTATGATCATCTTTTTTTCCTACAGGAAAAAATTTCTGCATTGAAAAAACAAGCCAATCACATTGTCCAGCAGGCTCAGAGAGAACAAGACCACTTTGTGAAAGAAAAGAATAATTTAATAATGATGCTGCAAAGAGTAAGTGTTTCCTTTGCAGCACTGGGTACAATAAAACACAGGTTTCAGTTCGGGGAAAGTCATTTTGTTCAAAGCAAGTGCCTTTTGAATGCAGTGCACAGTGGATTGTAATTTAAAGAAGACTTTTTAATGTACATTTTTATTTAATCCTCCACATTAATAGACTGGCGTTCTGAGAATGACTAACTGTAATTCAGAAAATAAGGAAGGCTATTTTATTTGTGTTTCTTTCACAGTGTGAAAATCCCAAGTATGGGAAATCTGTTTTCTGATATTCTGTTTTTTTAAGAAATCATATTTTTCTTCAAATAAGTAAAACATGTTTTGATTTTTTTTATGGCTGTCAAACATTTTGACTCAGCTGTTCTGGTGTTTTGAACTCCAGTTTCTTCTGCCGGGGTCTTCCTAGCAAATGCCTCCTTGGATTTGGTTTAATTTAATCAGTGAGGTAGACACCCCCATGTGGGTGGCAAGGTCATTCTCACCAAAGACACTGTGTGCACAGCCTAGCACCTAAAGCTACTACATGGAAAGGGATTCCTCTGCCCAAACCGCAGCCAGATCTCCTGCATAGTCTACTTTTAGGAATAAGACACCAAAGTTAAAGGTGATGGGGGTGGTATCCTGACAGAGCCCTGCATGCAGGCCAGTCCTACAAATGTGACACTTGAGATCATAAAAATATGAGGTGGACTCAGAATGGTGTGCAGAAAAAAACACAAATCCAGAATGTTGCATTAAAGTATGAGGCTGCACCATGATCCCACTGAGAAGAGGTGTAGCAGGAGTCTTCCCATTTTATCAGTTTTTGGTTTGAGAAGAGAGAAAAATTGGTCTTTTATCTAGAATTGTGAGTTCAATCAAGGTGCCTCTGTAGCCCACACTGATCAACAGCAGCTCCTCTCCTCTTGCTTCTGTAGTACCTACAAACCTGTGAATGGAGCTGTATTCTCCACTCCTATCTGTTGCTCCAGGAATGAACCCTGCTTTAGTGCCATTAGCCTCCTCACCACGATTTTACCCTTCCACACGATATTCAAAGGTACAGATTGAATTATATAGTGTAATATGTAGTATTTAAGCAGTTTCTGAAATTTTAGCAAAAAGAAAAAAGTTTTTTAGGAATAAATTTTTAAAAATGGGTAAGCACCATCACAGAAATACCATTTTCTTCTTAAACATATTTAAAATATAATTCCATTGTAAAAATTGTGGTCCATAAGTATTAAGATTTTTATTTTCTCTAATTGATCTACAGATGCATCTCAATCCCAATAAAAGTCCCAACAGACAATCTGTAGAACAACTGGTTGTTGCTAAAACCTAGCTGCTCCTCATCAACTGTGGAATCTATATTTGTGAATTTGCTGCCTTACTAAAATTTATTTGTAACCCCCAAAGTAAGAGCTGTCATTCAGTCATTCCTGGACATGCACAGAGCAGGGAAAATTTTGAGTAACTGGACGAGCACATTCCCTGCTGAGGTTGAGCAAGGCAACCTTCTGCCTTCTTGCTCAGCTCTCATACTATAAACAAGTGTCCATTTGGCAGACTATTCAGTGCCATGTTTTCACAGTTTTGTGTTTTTTTTGTGGTTATTTTGCCATGGGAATGGCTTACAAGCATGATGCTAAAGAACTATCTAATGTTCCTAAGTACAAAAAGGCTACGATGTGCCTCATGGAGAAAATACGTGTGTTAGGTAGGCTTCGTTCAGGCATCAGTTGTTGTGCTGCTGGCTGTGGGTTCCATGTTAATGAGTCTACAGTATATATTAAATAAGGTATCTTTAAACAGAGACACACATAAAGTTATGTATTGATCAATCAGTTGCTGAAAATATGACCAGAAGCTTGCAGACACCCAACACTGTCATTCCCCTAGGAACAAGGGTCAGTGTTCACTGGTTCAGGGTTAATAGAATGTTAACTATGCAGAAAATGAGAATTATCTGTGTACAAAAATGTAAAGGGTGTTAGACATAGAAATCAATGGAAGCACACAGGGAGTCTATAAGTAGCCCGCACATGTACTGTCTATTAATTTTTGACGAAGGCTCCAAGACAATCTAGTAGAGAGAGGAAAGTCTCTCCAAGTAATGGTGCTTGATCAACTGGGCAAACAAGAAAAGAGTGCAACCTTAACACCATCCATTCTCACACCACATATGTAAGCTAATTTGAGAGAAATCATAGACCTAAACTTAAAAACTGAGGTGGGAGTTTCCAGAAGAAATTATAGGAGTGCAAATCCTCCTTCAGAGCCTTGGGATAAGGAAACATTTTTTTTTAAGGAGATGACAAAGGACTTTTATCCAGAATAATTAAAAATGTCTATGACTGAATAATATTATATAAACACTCAATAAATATTTTTAAAAGCAGGCAAAAGACTTGAATAGAAACACTTCATAAAATATATATAAAGAGTTATTAAGTCACATGAAAAAATACTCAACATCGTTAGTCATCAGGGAAATCCAAGGTTGACTAAACTTAATGGATTTTGTGTTCCTTCAGGAAAAGGAAAATCTTTGTAATTTGGAAAAGAAATACTCCAGCCTCTCTGGGGGGAAAGGGTTTCCTGTCAATCCAAATGTGCTAAAAGAGGTAAGCTGTGATTTGACATGTCTGCTCATATCACCTTAGACATCAAGAGATGTGCCTCAGTTTTACACGATTAGCTGACTAGACAAAAACATTAACTTAAATGACTTCGGAAAGCACTCATTGTGTGGATGGTTCTCCTGCCTTTCATTATGTAGGCTTTGAGGATTAAGGGATTGTCTTTGTGTCTAATGTGAATGCTGTGTGTGTGTGTGTGTGTGTGTGTGTGTACTTTGCTTTACAGTGATATGGTGGGTTCACTTGGAGTTTTAAGAAATTTAGGATCCAGACCAAGATTACTCTTCAATTCTCCTCTTTTCTCCCTGCATTTTCTTTTCTCAGTTTCTCCTTTGTTTTACTTTACTTCTGCTTCTTCTACATCTTCTAAAATGTGAAAATGTCCCTTTACATTTGAGAAGGTAGTCTGGTTTCTTTCTTTTCTCTATCTCCTTTTTTCTCACAGTGTCATTTCTGCTATTTTCCGTCTACACTGGGAAATCCTATTTACATCAAGCTATACACACTCTTTATCCCAAACATCCATTTTCCCTAGCCACCATCACCCCTCTCTCCCTACTATCTTTTTCTAGAGCTACACTGGTACAGTGGTAGGCTGTTTTAACTAATTTGGAAGAATATGACCTTGACTGGGAAGTATTTTCTTCATATTTATTTTTTCGAAAAGCTAAAGAAAGAGCTTGTTCTGCATAAAAATTGGTATAATAACAACCCCTTTATTTATAAATTGCTTTTAAAAAGACATCAGAACTAAAAATTCCTACACAGAAATTATTTTTTTTGTGTGTAGTCATGTAAAGTAAGTGTTCATCATGTAATAACTGTGCCAATGTGTACCCATGATGCATTTTGTGAAATATTTTTGCAAAAGCTGTATTAGAGCATTCAGTTTCATGGTTTCTCTCCCTTTACTGAGAACATGGAACAGTCAGATTCTGTAGACAAAGGGTGGTGGTGAATGCACTGCGGCGGGATCAGATCATGGCAGTCAGGTGGGCAGGGGCCTGGGTTTTGAGTCATGTTAAAGAAATGTGGTTTACTTTATGTGGATGTGAAGCCCTGGAGTGGTTTTAAGCTTGGAGGTGACATTATTTGAGGTCCATTTATAAAGATCACTCTGGGTATAACGATCACTTGGATTGTGAAAAAGAGGAGGAGATGCCAGGAAACCAGTGTGGCTGTGATTGCAATAGTATTGGCCAGAGCTGCTGGTGGCTTGCATCCGAGCAGTGGCACGGAGATGGAGAGGATTAGCTGGATGCAGATGTATCTTGGAACCAGAGTTGACAGTTCTTGTTGATAGACTGGGTGGAGATGAAGTAAATTACAGAAGGTGTCAGGAGTGACGCCATTATTCCGGTTTGAATAGTGAGGTGGATTGTGGTTTAAGAACATTTGACTCTGGACACACTGAGTTTGCAGGGCTTGGGGCATCTAAATGAGTTATATAGGCTTCAGGGTCTCTTTTAGTCTTAGTAGAAGAATAAAATCTTTCCTTTTCAATTAGTGAGTTCTTCTTTTCTCTGCAGACTTCCTGGTGTGAAAAGGCTATTCAGCTTTTTGATTATTTTTGTGTGTCCACGGCGCTCATGTTTGTTGAGTCCCTATGTGTTCTCTTTCATGGGCCAAACCGACGTGACTCACAAGGTGTTTGACCGTCTCTCTTCCTTTCTGTGTTTCTTTCTTTCTGACTCTCTCTCTCTTTTATGTTTTCTCTCTTTGTTTTTTTAAGGAGTGATGAATTTCTATCTAACTCTTTCAAACAAGTGCCACTTTTGATAAATGGCATACATTTTTGAAGTAACTAATTGGGTTGTATGGTCTGTGACTCATATAAGAAATGAAATCCTGATTTTGAAACATTCTACAATCAACTGAGTAAAAGAATCACTCAGAGTCGCTACTCTTCATTCTGATTTGTTATCAACGATGAAATGAAATTTGACAACCCAGTTCACTCCCTTTCTTCAATTTAATCTTATAAATCTTTACATAGTATCCATTGCATCCTTTTTTTGTTAAAAAATATAATTTACATATAATATAATTTACACCCCAGATGGGAATTAACGAAGTGTTACACTGTACTAGTTAATGTCTACAGAGTTAGCATTTCAAGTTAAAGAAGTATTGATAGACAGTTTTTATCTTCCTAAATATTCTTTGCATTTTCTAAATTTTCTATAATGCACTTGTATTATTTTTATAAGAAAATAATATTATTTTTAAAAACAACCCATATGCTCCTAAAGACTAAGTCCAAAATGTTTATATTTATTAATTTTCATCTTCGCTGTCAAAAGAAAGGAGACTACTATTTTTATTTGCTTTTGTGAGTTCTTTTAACTGAGTCCTGCGTATTTATTTCATCTTCGTTTGTCGTTTTCTTTTTTGAGCTTGCTGTTAAATCTGAGTACTTTTCATCTGGGGAACACTTGACTGGTTTTCGATACGTGATTCTTCCATCAGCTGAAGCTGGTTCTTCATCTGCTTTGGCGGCCTTTATTTCTGCTTTAATTCTCAGCTGACAGGTCTCCCTTTTTTAAAACCACTACTTGAGGCTCTTCATCTTCTTTGTCACTGTGGTCACCATCTGCATCTGGGAGCTGGGGCTGGATTCTCTTGGTCTCCACGGTGTGCCTTTCCCTGTAGCCAACCCGTTCCTTGCAGCGGGCCAGCAATGCCTGCTGGGCTGGCCACACATAAGACACCTGGTTCCATTTGCACCCCGTTGCATTCTGATAACCCCAATTTATAAACAGTCAATTCCAGCTTTCTCCACTTTGTCATAATTATAACTTATTCTAAGTAAAAACCTATCTTTCCAGCCTGGGATTTTTGTCTCATCAGCATAATGACATCTTACCTTTCTTGAAGCCATTTTTAGAGAAGATTGATGCGCTAATAGAAGACCCTACTTGTTAAATTTAACAGTTTTACTTCTGAAAGAGATATTATTTTATACTCTTTATTGTTTTTTCATACTGTTTTATTAGTGTGGTGACAATCATTGGTTTGTACAATTGCTTTTCATGAAAATTTACAAGTGCCATTGCCTCAAACATAAATTCAGGAGTTTTGAAGATGATACATTTTGATTCATGGATATTTTCTCTATGCTGAACCCAAAACTGAATCATTGAATTTAAAGTAACTGGAAATTCAGTTACTGAATCCAGGATTCTCTGTCCTGGAGTTAGAGTTGCGCATTGAGGAAGCTGCCTTGAACTGAAACACCCTCAAGTTGCAGCTTTACTTTAGTGGGGGTGGTGTGTGTGTGTGTGTGTGTGTGTGTGTGTGTGTGTGTGTGTGTGTTTGAGTATGTCCGTGTCTTCATTTGTCTAGTTCCGGAAAGCTCACTGGAGGACAGTGTCATTTTTACTCTCATTTAGTTCAGATGCCTAAAAACTGGATTCTACTACAAATAAATTACTGCTTTATAAATATCTTAGAGTCAAGGCCAATTGTCCTCAGCCCCTTTCATTCACACTTTAATTAAAATGTCAGGAAGCAGAAGAATGAAAAATCTAAAGATAGAGATTTGTGGAAAAGGCTCTTGAATTAGAGAGTGAGTGATTACATTGTAAATTTTATATCTCAGATTTGTGTATGTGTGATTATTTTAATGTTACTTAGTGACAGCCTTGCTCAGTCAACTGAATGAATGCTGATACTTCTCGATATTTTAAAATTGAAGGTGTTGGGTTATTTATGATACAGTCTTCTTGATTCCACCAGAAAAGAATTATTTTTAATGTTTGGAATACCATTTTTCATGATTGAGCACTGTAAACCCATTTTGATTGCTGATGATTACCTGATGAAACCTTTGATCATACCACAGATACCTGGCTGTGCCGCTCTAAGCTAACTCCATTTTATTAGAGCATTAATACTCTCGCATGCCTCAGCTTTTGCTTCCTTTGTGTTTGACTTCTAAATTCCTCCTTTTAGGGCTATATCAGTGTAAATGAAATTAATGAGCCATGTGGCAATTCCACGAATCTATCCCCTTCCACTCAGTTCCCTGCTGATGCTGACGCTGCTGCCACTGGGCCTGCCACAGCTGTACTGGTGAGCCAGCCACAAAGTAAAGAGGTGTGTTGGCATGACGTTCCATCATCCACTGCTTTCTTCATGTCAGAAATTAACCCCGGGTAACTGAAAATGAGGACATTTGTGACAAATACGTGTCTGGTTGACCAGAGGGTCAAAGTGATGTTGTGTTTGAAAAATATACCCATTTGGGGCACCGCTCTCCCAGTTCTAGTCCTAGAAACCATGAAATATGTGAGACAGAGAGCAGTGATATGACAGAGACAGAAATATGTGAGCAGTATGTCAGACATACTGCTGAAAGAAGTCCAAGAAATATAAACTCTATGTCTAAGTCCTCTAACATGGTAGTTTTCTTAAAAATCAAGTCTTTTTAAAATTGTTGGATTGAGTCACCTTTCCAGTTTGATTTTTTTTTCTATTTTGCAGTATGGACCTTTTTAAACTATATGGAAAAGGGCAGATAATAGTAAATGAAAATGCCTTCTACTGATCTAAGTTGCTTGCAGTTTGGGGTTTTAACAAGAGGCTAAATGGAAAGATACGGCCCGTCGTTTGTGATTTCTTGATTAGAATAGAAGAAAAGAGAACAAACAGATTATTGATTTCATTTCTTTGTCATTATTCTTTCATTTCATATGGACACATATATACTTTTTCTTTTTCCTATAAAGCAAAGATCACCTGTCTGTCCCGGATTTATGTTTCCTTCTACCCTTTCTCTTCATCCTGTCACTCAACCTCCATCAGCCCCTTGGCCTGAAGCCATGGCTCCATCTGTCGATCCTTTCCCTTTAAATGACACTCCTCCTCCTCTACCAGCTAAGAAACACAGAAGGCAGCCGCAGCAGGAGCAACAGGTAATTAGCAACTGGTGGTCAGAGTGTGGGAATCTTTTCTTCAACTTTTCCAAAGAAATTCTTTAAAAAAGACAAGATGCATCCTCCTTTGCTAGTTTTCTTGTTAAAGGACACTTAGCATGTTCTACAGGTGCTGGGAGTGTGACAGAGTTTGAGACCTTGGCTGTCTGCTCCTAACCTGATATGTTTGAGCTAGTTTTATATCCTCACACTTCAGTTTCCACTCAATCAAAATACTAAAACTTATCTCAAGTATTTTTCAAGAGAGTAATGATTACTGCTATAAAATCCATGGTATAAAATTTGTGTCAACACAATTTTTTTACACATCATTTAAATCATGATAATAGACATCATTCCCTTGCCATGTGTCAAAATTTGCTAAACATTTTGCAGATAAAATCTCATGTCTTTTGACAATCCTGTGAAGTAAAGTTCACTCCATGTTGCCATTTAGGGAACTGAGGCTCAGTGCAGGTAGCTTGTCCATGGTCACCCCGCAAGTCATGCTTTCGGTCCCTAGAACACCAGTTTATACTGACCAGATTTTTAAAAAATGGTTTATTATTCTTGATGTTGCCCTCCTTCTACTACATTTAGTGCATATTCATGCTTGGGTATTCAAAAAATCTGTTTTGAGCCTCCTTTCAACTATAATTCAATTCCTATGGGAATTTGGCTCCAGAAGATCCTAAGGAGTTAGTTGGAGACAGTGGTCCCCAAAGTAGACAAGTCTTGGTGTGCTATGCCCAGCCCGTACACTTCTTGAAGGTACCTTTACTATTCTTGCCTTTTGTTAAAGGACTATAGGTACCCATTACTTTTAGGTTAATAAATATTAGCTAATATAAGTAGATAATAGTAAAGTTAAAATGCAGATGTTTTCCATGATTGGCATGTGTGAAGGATAGTAAAAACTTTGGTAACTCAAATTTGCATTATTTTTTACATATTTCAAAAGCCCTAGCTTAGTATGAGAATAACCAAACCTAAAGAAACTTGAGTTAGGAAATAACTTTTCCATTGAAGGTATTTTTTTTTGAGAGGCCAAGAAAAATTTGGATAAATTTCAAGTTGGCAAAAATTTTGCCTTGGGAATCTGGAAAAAAAAAAAAAAAGAAATAGTCAACAGGAGGACCTTTTAATGTTAGGAATTACTATGGGGGCTTCTTGGCCAAGATCTTTTTCTAATTATAAGAGGAACCTAGAAGAATGCCTTACGTGCAAATGTTATTTGCATTTGGAGTGTGTTTATGTGCCTGAGATAGTCTTCCAACTTTGAAACAGCTCCCCTGTTTACTTGCTCTTTCTCTTCATCTTCTTCCTCCTCCCTTTTTTTGTCCTCCTCACACTGGGATCTGTGCCACCACACAGAACTGTCCAGACAAGACAAGGGGAGACACTGCTTACTTGATTTGTCCACTGGCTGTTCCGCCATCCACATGGCGACCATCATAATAATTTGTAAGTTGTCCTGAGGCCCCAAGGCAGCAGGCACTCATTATGGGAGTGAAAGGTAGATTATTTTCTTTTGTTTCTAGGTTCAGTAATAAATTCTCCCAGTGCCTATGTATCTTACCAAATGCGAGCTAGCCCAAGTCTGTTAGTGAACACAAGTATAAGTTGAATTTAAAGAAAAAAATCTGTTGAAGTTCCCAAACTTCTTTGTGAATGCATACTCTTAATTTCTTCTCTGACCTGTTTCACTTAGTCAAGTTTTGCTATTCTGCTTTACATTTGCATTTAAAGCACTTTAGAAGTCTGGAAGAGAGGAAAAAACAGCATAAAGAAGGCCTCTATCTGAGTGACACTTTGCCTCGAAAGAAAACCACACCTTCCATATCCCCACATTTCAGCAATGCTACTCTGGGGAGAAGCTCCACCCCAAAGGTAGGACATGGGGAGAACCACGGGCTCCACATTCAGGGAGTCTTCTTGTCATTGTGTTGATTGATGTGCAAAGGTCTTTAAAGAAAATGCTAAATAATAAACCATTAAGTTTGCTTGTTGGGCAGACATTATGACTAAATTGCATTTTCTTTCTTATTCAGAAGACATTTGGAATTGTACACTCTGGGACCAAGAACCTGGTCCGGGGTAATTTTTTACCATCACCACACAAGTGGCAGGTGGCATTCATGTGGCAGACTCCCATGGCTGCATCCCAGGTCTGGAAATTGGAAGATATAAGCTCTAGATTACAGGAGCAATAGCACCATTTCTGAACCCGACACTGGGCTAAGCGCTTTATGTGGATTGTCTCATTTTAAAAACTGGCGACACTATTCATTACTAATTGTTATCCCCATTGTACACATGGATAAACTGAGGTATAAAGAAGCTAAGTGACCAGCCAAGTGCCCTCAGCTGGTCAGCCATGAAGTTGGAATGTGAACCCATGTGGTCCAACGCCTAAAACCTCATTCATGTTCTGCTGACATGCCTGAGGGGTCATTGCAGGAAGAGGAGGAAGGCAAGTGAGAAGGAGGTTCTGAGGGAGACAGGCTTTGGGGCTCTTCCTTTGACCTTTATCAGAGTAACGTTTTAATCTTTTTTATAAATTGGCGTTCCAAGTATATTTTACATGAAGGATTTTGCTATTAAAGAGAATGCTGAAACCACTAGGGGAGTTCATAGTCTCCTCCAGCTTTCAGGCTACTAGAGAGCTGGGGGTGGATGGGAATTGGTGCGCTTGGTACAGGGTAGGTCTTCTGTGTTCCGGTGCGCGCTGTGCATGTGTTCCTGCCCTGCATCTACCCTCTGCTCCTTATGCATGAAGAGCTTTGAGTTGTTTTCGAAGGGCATTTTGGAGAACAAGTGTTTTCCTCATCTTTTGGAATTGCTGCTGCTGGCAGAATTGCTATGATGTGGGGACTTCCATGGACCTCCTTCGGAGAAACAGCGACTGGTCTTTACCATGGAGCATCCATAAATGGGATGGAAGACCTCCCTCCCCTTCTCTCTGCACTTAGATAGGAGCTGTGGAATCAGGGATGTCACTGTGTCCTCAAGGACCATTGAGCTGCTGGTTGCTTAAAGTGTTTCTGCCCCCACCCCTCCATTCTCACAGGCCCACTTGCCCCTGGGACAGAGCAACAGCTGTGGCAGTGTGCTCCCTCACTCACTGGCAACCATGACCAAAGACTCAGAGTCTCGGAGGATGCTCAGAGGTACGTAGCTTTAAAAGCAAATGTGATGTCTTTTGTTAAGCATTAGAATTTTTCAGAGACAGAGGGAAGGAGAACAAGGTTCAGGCTCATTGGAAAGGGCATCAAGCAAAGTCCTCAGTTTTACTCTTAACATGTCCCCTTTGTGAGAGGGGTGTACTGGACGGGACAAACGTAGGTTTATGGTTGTGAGCATGCAAAACACAGAGTTTATGCTTGTATTATTATTTAGTAATTATTATTTCCCATATGAACAACTGTAAAGGCTATTGTTGCCCCCACCCTGTGTATATACATATATTGTTAAAGTTGTACAAAGGTAACTTTTCCTATATACGCATATGACTGGTATGCATAAATTTAATAGTATTCTCAAACCAGAAAGGCATCTAGAGAATTACTAACTTTTGCATTTGATAGAAAGAAAGAAAAGAAAAGAAAAGAAAAGAAAAGAAAAGAAAAGAAAAGAAAAGAAAAGAAAAGAAAAGAAAAGAAAGAACGACTGCTGACATCCTAAGTCACTCACTCGGGTTATGGCTGAGCTACTATGTTGACCCATGTGCTAAAGATTTATTGAGCTGACACAGTAAATAGAGCACTAGTGGCCCAGGACAGAAATCCCTTGGGACTTTTAATGTGATTTGAGCCTTTATTCTCAGTGGTTGTTAGGTTTCAGGTAGATTTTGATTCTTAGCATATTTCATTTCTTTGTAAAAATGCATTGCATGCGTTTGTAATGATGTTCTCAAATAGTCTTTGTGGGGCTAGAAGAAAGAACTGCAATGCAGTTCCCACTGTGAGATTCTTGTTGAAAAGATAGATTTATTGTATTAACATAGTTGTTTAGGTCAACAACTTGTATTGGCCCTCACTTTTGAACAGGTATCGTGCTAGAGGCCAGGAATGCACATGAATGACACTACCCTTTCCCTTGAAATGCTTATAGTCTAGTGAGAGAGAAAGACACATAACAGGTAATTTTAATACAATGCAGTAAATGCAGTGATGGAGGTATGCTAGGATGTAAATGCAGAGGCTGACAGAGTGATGGGCATTTGGCCCTTAGATGTATTCATGCACCAGTGGGATTGAAAGCCTTCCCTCCAAGAAGGCTGCCATTCAGTTCTGACTGGTCAGCCTGTCTGCCAATGGTATCGGGATAATCACTGATTTTTCTATCAGAAAAAAACCCCAAAATATACATAAATTCTCATGCGTGTATATATGTATGTATATGTATGTATATAACTTTTCTATATATACATATATATCACTTGAGTGAGGTTTTTAATATTAACTAGAAGTGATTTAAGAGTTAAAAGAGGCAAAAAAAGTTAATAGAGGCTATAGTAGTCATACAAGATATTTGTAATGTATGGTTTGCTTATGTTAACATTTAAATCAAATACATTTGATTGAACTTCTCTTTTATTTTCTTTACTATCATTTCTTAATGAGCTAAAATAGAACTTATGACTTATAAATAATAAACACAAATGAGTATATTTTGGCTCTCATTTATCACTGTTCATTTGTGGGTCAAGTCTATTTTTTATTGAAGCATTTTTCTGTGATATTTATAGACTTCTTTTTAAATGTGTTTTTCCCACTGGCTGAAGACATCAAAGCATGTACTGGCCCCAATACTGTACTTTATGTTGAAAATATTTTCTTAAAATAGGGAGTAAGAAAAACTAGACCTTTATACTAACTGGACAGAGCTGTGAAAATCAAGAGCTGTCAACATCATTGTGTAAGATGACTCTTGTGAGAATATGGTGAAACTGAATGGATGTTTGATCTCTAGTTTTATAGTTTAATCTCTGTTTTCCCCTCAAAGAATGGGAATCCTCATGCTAGATTTATACTGGGAAAACTGAACTGATCCTCTGAGATCACATTAGGGATGTGCCCTCTGCAAAATCTATTGTCTTTGATCATTTTGCTCTGGTTCTCCCCTGATAGGCCTTCTCTGTATGCCTGAGAAGGCTGCAGCTCCAGTCTTTTCCTTCTGCGGCTCTAAAATGTGTTCCTTAAACAGTTTCTGTGGTGCTGGTGAGACAGCTTCTGAGGGAATAGAGAACTACCATGTATATGTCGATCCAACTGGATGTGATGTGTCTTGTGAGACCAGCCTATCTCCTTTGGCCCCCCCACCCAGAGTGGGAGGGGTTGGGGCTGCAGTTCTTAGGGCCACAGCAGACCGTGTGATTGGCCTATACTGGTGGCCCACCATGACCAGGAGGGTTGAATCATAATTTCATTTGGAATTGTTTCACTTGTTGCCTTTATTAAAACAGCAAACACAAGTAAAATCCCATGGTTTCAAAAAAATTAGATCTAGCACATCCGTTTTCATTAACTCAAATTTAATAATCTTACCATTTTTCTTGACTTACACAATTAACTTAAATGAACTATTTTTTTGCTGCTTATTCGTAATGGAGACGTCAAGGACCATGGTGTAAGTATAAGCTTTCCTTCAGTCAGCATTGCTTTAATGGAGTTGACAATGTGAATCATGCAGACGATCCCTGAGAGTGGAGTTTAAAGCAGAGAGCCCAGGAACTGAGCTCTCAAAGTTATAATGGTTATTGGCTTTTGTACAACTTGTGAACTATTGCTTTGTAAGCTTTAGAGTGAATGAAATCTTTGTCCTTTTGTCCTCTGTTTAATGCAGGAAAGTCCAAGAAAGGTATGACAACCTCCTTGTGTGGTGTTTTTGTTTCCAGCAAGTAGTGAAAGGTCATTGTTAAGTCATCTTCAAGAAATGATCAGCTTTAAAGCTGTACAATGGCAGACTTTTAGTCTAATGATTATATTCCTTTTACACAATGGAGGAAAATGTTGCACATTTACTGCGTGCAGCTGCTGTTCATTCACAGGCAGCTGCATGACCCTCTTTGTTTTGCTTTTTATGACGAGGTCAGACCTTGCAGGAAACATAAATGCTTGGGAAGCATTGTTTTGTAAGACTCAGAATCTAGATAAAGAAAAGAGTGGGCCTTGTGGTATAAACAGGCTAAGTGTGAAACAGGAAGTTACTCCTTTATAAAAAGCCAGGTACAATAAAGCAGGCTACATGGGAGGATGGAAAGAACTAAAAGGTTCCTACTTAATCGTGCCATTGAAGATTATATATATGAAAGACTTGATGGAGAGTGAAGAACAGTTTAAATGGCCGGCCCGAATAAATAAGATGTTATTACTATGGCTAGCTGAAAGAGATGTAGGCTGTTAGAAGACATTATAAAATGTGATGGATGCTGCTTCAAATAATTGAATGGTATTTTACAAACCTTAGCTCTTAAAAACAGTTTGTTACTGTCTGCATGAAAAAAAGAACTGTTTTATAGACATAATCTTGTTTTTTATTCTTCGTTTTCTGGTTGACCGATGCGTGTGAAAGATTTTTTTCCTTTAACCAATCTTTTTTGACTGTGTGCATGTATCATAAGCTTATTTTTTTTAATTTCTTGAATTCTTCTATATAAACTCTGATTTAATCTAAAAATGTGAACATCTTGCCTTGTCAACCTGGTATCTGTCATTACTAACACTGCCAACGACTGCATGTTGGAAGTGCTGTATATTTTTCCCGTCCCCCTGATCATCCTTTTTGATCTTGTCTCTTCTTCCCTTTTCCTGTGATTCTCTTCACTTCTGGCTTGTCCTGTCCCTTCACCTTCCGGCTGTGGGACATGGTTAGGAAGAATGAATTTCCCAGCAGGTGAGCTATGAAAGGTTGAATTGCGAGAAATACTGATTGATTTTATCCTCTTAAACCCAGCTTATAATTTTAAGTCATTTCATTTTCTATACTAAAGGTCTAGATAGTAGTTTAAAGCATTTGCCACACATTTGAAAGATGCATATCTCACAATGGTCACCTCACACAGCACTTCTCAGGTCCCATTAGCCAGAATTCACAGAGACTGGCATTGAAGAGAATAACAGTAAATGGACCTGGCACATGCAAAATACTAGCTCTTCCTGGGCAGCGAAGAGATTTGGTTTGTTTGGGTTCCTTGTATGTGTTATGCTTAGGAACTAGCCTCAGATATTATCAGGTCTCCCTGTATAAACCTCATAAGATACCCTTTCAATTAGCTATTTCTGCTGGATAGGAAGGATTTGAAGCATGTACAAGGCCCTTTATATTGTACTTTTCAGTTGCTGTCCACAGCTGAATGTTATTCTTGCTGCATAACTTAAAAGCAACACAAGCAGTCTCGGATGCTGGGAAAATTTCATTTTTCCCAATCCACTGACTTTGTCCCACCCCAACAGTAAATGCATTCCACTTCCTTATTTAGCCACTAATTCAGTTGCCATTTGTAGATAAGAAATGAATTCATCAAGCAACTCTTCATTTCATGACATCCATATGCTAAATAAATGGGGATTCTGTGATGAACAGCATAGGTGTGCCTTGATAAAGCACACCTGTTCTGTGCTACTTCACTGCTCCAGAGCTTCTCCTTGGGCCCTCCTATCAGGTACCCTCCTTCTCCTGCTCTCCTGTGCTGTGTCCTCCATCGAAAGTACCTATGCTTTTGAATGGCCAGGCCAGAGGCTGAATCCCCAAACCATCCCTTTGGAATTGTACTTGTACAATTCCAGAGGAAAGCCCCATGCCCTTATTTATAACTCCAGGGGCAACTTGTTTGGGGGGGGGGAATTGTTCAGGAGGGAGGAGGTTAAGCCAGGTGACTGTTGAGGTCATCGTACTCAGTCAAGTGTTGCCAGTTGGGAGAAATGAGAAGCTCCATAAGGTAGAACATTTCCGTCCACATTGGATCCACAGGAAACAAAAATCCTGCATTGTGAAATATTTGCTTATTAGCAGCAGGCTTGTTCATGTAAGCTGCCATAAAAATGTAAGGCTTATTTCACCACTGGAATGATGGAAGAGTCCCTGAGACATAGAGCCAAACCTCAACAAATAGTGAGGGGATGTGGGGAATTTATGTGCACACTCCTTAGCACACACAGCACACCCGGCTGTGACCACACAGCTCTTCCTCATGCCCGCATCTGAGCATTTTGAGTCATTTTAATTTACTGTCTACTCACCTGAAGGTGGTAAGTTCATTTTCTTATTCTGTGATACTTGGAGGTGAGGGGGGGAAATCCTGGAAGATCTGAGGAGCAAGGCATGCATTGTTTTAAGAAGAAATAGACTTACCTTCTTTCCTAAGAAAGCATTAGTTGCCTTGCAGGGAGTGACTTTTCCCCATTATGAAAAACTGAAGACGAAGGGGAGGTTGTGGCAGGGCCCATGTCATTGCCAAGGGGACGACTCTTGTATGTTTTACATGACATGATTGTCTTTTCGGGATTTGATTTTTATACTAACACAAAGAAATGTCATCCATGCAGTTGGTGACAACATGGAAGTTTTCTTTGCTAATAAACCTGTTTTGAAAGCATAAGGCAAGATAACATATATGACCTTTTCAAATAATTTCTGGTGGGGTTTTTTGTCCCCCTTGTTTTCATTATGAATAATTGGAAACAATTTAAAAGGAGCAGTTAGTAATTCCAAAAGTTCAAATATCAAAGGTAAATAATTGAGTAATGAATTATTTTGCCTTTGTTTTTTTAATAAAGGCACATGCTCTATGCATATGACCATACTGGCTTCATTTAGTGCTTTATGCATTAATTATTGCAATTGATGATAATCTGTTTAATGTCTCCTGGTGTGCATCTTCCCTTAGCTAAGTGATATGTAGCTTTTACATATGTGTGTGTGTCTGTGTTGGTATTTATAATTACACCTTATATTAAGGAAACTCACTGTCCCAGAAGATGCCTTAATCTGAACTAACATATTTTCACCAACACTAATGCATGAAAACTCCTCATAAAACTAAAATCACTTAACAGTAACTTATGTTGTATGATGCTTTGCATCATAGATGTGGCTTCTGGTTTTAATTGGAAATGTTTAATCCATAGCAGAAGAAGCTGTCTGGAATCACTCGCCTTCTTTCTCCCTCTTGCCTGCTTTTTGGTCATTTCATGACCTATTAAAAGCCTAATAGAAAGATGGGTGGGGCACAAGAGAAGCAGCAAAATTCAAATGGCCCAATTGTACACTTTTTTATGACAGTCAGTTTACTTGGGGAGAAAGAGATGATGCAAACTGCAGCACTGGCTAGAGCAAAATCTTTTAAATGAAGTGAAGAATTTGTTTATCAGTATGCCCCCTGCTTCCTGAGCGTATGAAACAGAGAACTGAAAGCAAAAAAAAAAAAAAAAAATAGCTTGACTCACAATGCCCAAAATCAGCTACCAAAGAGAAAGCCATAGCAATAACCAATGACCTAATGTGCAGCGGACCAAGTACCAGGGCAAGAAAAACGCCTCTTAGTAATGGCACTTTTGCTGCCATTGTATTTTAACAGTTCCTACACTGTTATGTGGTTGATATCATCAACTAACAGAGGGCTGACAGTTAAGTGGAGAAAGAAGACAGCTACATACAGCAGGTCCTTGGCTAATGTCATTTTGTTATGACATTAGTGAGATGCTGTAGAAACTTAAACTCGTTTACATCAATTGGCCTATGGTAAAAACTGGTTTTCTTATGTGTGTTTCACCATAATTCCAAGAACCTGTCGATGATGTTAGGACTTACAGTGTATACGGTAATTAGGAGTACAGTCATTGAAAGAATTATTAACTCTGAATGTTTTAAATAAGTATTTGGCAGACAAGGGAAATTGAAAAAAAAGAATGAGAAAAATGTGCAGTTTGGCTCTTACCCAGATTACAAGTGTTAGTGATGATGAGTGAGTGACAAGTTCCTCAAATCCTACCCCAAGGTGATCCACTTGCCCCTTCGTGACCTGATCCAGGATCCCTTAAATAGGAATATCATTAAGGAGGTGGCTGCCTGAAGACCCTGGTGTTGCTTATCCCTAGGAGTCATTTTGCCTTGACTTGAATCTCCCAGAGATTTTGGGAGGATCCAGGGCCTGCAGTTGTGTTTCTGTTTTGGTTTTCTTTTGTCTCTGTGTGTGCTGGTGTATCACTCTGAGTTGTGCAGAGATGTGCGCCTGGCACAGGAAAGTGTCAAGTGATCTGCTGGCAAAAGAAGATCACTTGCGAGAGCACTTTAAAATTCTTGCTTGCACCAAGCATGATGCTGTTTCTTTGATCTCCTTGGCTTCAAAACAAACTAGACCAAGGGCCAAGTTTCATAGGCAGATGTTTTGGGTTGCTGGTTTGAGTCTTATAAGATCTAAGACTGAAAAATGAGGCATAGTAACATATTTATGGCTCTTTCCTTAGGGTATAATCACCAACAGATGAGTGAAGGACAAAGGCAGAAATCTGAATTTTACAACCGCACAGCATCTGAATCAAATGTCTACTTGAACAGTTTCCACTACCCAGATCATGGCTACAAGGACCAGGCCTTCGATACTCTGAGCCTAGACAGTTCTGATAGCATGGAGACCAGCATCTCTGCTTGCTCACCTGATAATATTTCTAGGTAAGATTTATTTGTGGGTAAGGTTTCTGGTTTTGAGAAGTACCTGCTGGTTTCAAAAAGTAAGAACGTCAATTTGGGTAATGTATTCGTATATGTACAAGCCCAAATTTCTGTGACATAAAGAGTTTGTAATGCAGAAGAAGGTTGGGTGTGATGGTGGCCTTTAAAATAATTTCTTTGTACCCTGTGTGACTTAGCCAGTCAGGCATCATATAATTCATCTTTCTTCTTTATTATGTTAGAGTGCGCATGTATACTGTGCTTCGAAATCATTTTGCTTCTGTCACTTGACTCCCAGCTTCATTAGGACCATATTTGCTTAAATGAAAAATAATTTCTGCCCTGACTAGTGTGGCTCAGTTGGCTGGGCATCATCTGCAAAGTGAAAGGTCATGGGTTCGATTCCCATTCAGGGTACAAGGTACACGTCTGGGTTGTGGGTTCAGTCCCTGAGAGACAACTGATCAATGTTTCCCTCTCACATCAATGCTTCTCTCCCTCCCTTCCCCCTCTCCAAAAATAAATAAAATAATTTTTTAAAAATTTCCAACAACAGAGTAAGAACTTTGAAGGATTTCTTACCCTTGTATTTCATTAAAAGGGAGGCTTTAGCTGTTCTGCCTATTAAAATTTTTGTAAGCATTTAACCGTTGACACTTGTTTTCATTCTTTGAGACAAGCAAAGATGTTTTTATGGAATTATGGCTAAACACACATCTAAAACATAGATCTAGTCATGGCACCCCCTTTGCTTCAAAAGAAAGAAATGATGCGCTACTACCTTTTGAATAAAGTCAGACCCTAGAACGTGGCATTCTAGATTCAACCCAGCTCCCCAGTCATTCTCTCCTCCTAGTACCTCTCACAGAACTTCTTATTAATTGACAAGATGAAGGCTTCTCAGGTCTCTGTGCCTTTGACCATATTGGCCCTTGTCCTGGAATTGTGTAGTTTGTTCATTCATTCATTTATAGGTTCCTTCATTCCACAAACACATGTGGATTGCTGTACAGACTGGTGGGCTGGAGTCAGCTCACGCTGGCTGGCACGTGCGAAATGTGCACTTCTCCTAACTCTGTGGTCAGCGATGTCATGTCAGCAGTGTGAGCTCGGCATCAGCAGTGTGAGCTCGGCCATGGTGAGAATATGTATTCCCCATAAATCAACAATTGCCATACATCAGGGTTTTTGTTTTCCTCCAGAGAGCTGGTTTACCAGCACACCACTGTCTGGTAAGCATAGTTGGTTCATGCTTTCACATGTTTATTCACTCAGCCTATACCCACTGAGCACAGATCTCGTCTGGCATTGCAAAATATCTACTCCATTCCCATTGCTCCATCCCATCTAAACCTGGAGAAATTCTCCTCGTCCTTCAAGTTCAAACTTAAGTTGGAAACTCATGAAAATTTTTTCCTTCATGGCTTTCTCTTCTGTGTTTTCATTGCACTAGATAAATTTTTTCTATTATATCACTGATCCCATTGCAGTATAAATTGTTTTCTTCAGTAATTAATTGGTGAATTCCTCAATGCCAAGGGAGATGTCTAATCATCTTTCAATTTCCACACCCAATAGAGATATTGGCAGAGAGTACGTATTCAATAAGTGTTGGCTAAATAAATGCCTTGGGATATAGTAAAATGAACATATTTTTAATTTTGATATTTTTCCATTTGAATTACTTAATTGGCTGAGAGCCATTTTGATTTTAAACCCTCTAAAATATCCAGTATTCAGTCAATGTCAGTTGGTCACTTGTGTGCCTCAGAAGAAAATGTCTGATTGGATAATTGCCGTCAAACTTTCCTATGTTGGAATGAAGCCTCCGGCTGGAACCTGTACTACTTGAAGCAGATCTCCGACCTCTCTCGGCCCCTACTGTTACTCTGTGAAATGGAGGGATTATTTTTTTTTTAAATAAAGGGATGTCGGATTTTTTAATATTTTGATAGAAAATTTCTATTTTCTAAATATAATTTCTTTTCTTGCAAAGGTTTCAATAATTCTCCCCCAACCTGCAAAAAAAAATAAATAAATAAATTAAAAAGAGTGACAGAGGCAGAGGGAAAGTAACATTAGCAAGTTATACTTAGCTTTTGGGTTAGTTTTAGTTAGTATTTCTTAAATGAAAAGAATATGAGAGACCCAAATGTATCCAGACATTAGAGCCAGGAAATGTGGGAGGAGGGGAAGAAGAAAAGTATAGATACTACATTCTGTGGTAAGTACAGTACAGTGTATTTTAATTCTGGCATTAACGGGTGAAGTGTTAATATTACTGGATATATTCCATTAGGAGTTCCTGGGAAAAACACAAAAGCAACCAAACAACTATAGTTTTGCTTGTCACATGGAAATGGCCAAAATTGAAGGAGGGAATTATAATAATAATAAATAAAGATGATATTTTTACTGCCAGTATTAGTTAATGTTAGATAGGTTAGTATTTCACTTTATTCAATATTAGAAAATGCAGCGTCTCACAAATAAAAAATGTAACATGACTGTTTGGGCAAGACAGTTGGGTGTGCGGAACAGTTGGACATCCAACCATCTGTTGCCTGCCAGGCGCTCAGGTGGCGCCCGCTGTCCCGCCGAGGCTGCTGGGGCTATGCCAGTGGGCCTGGAGCTAAGGTTCTCAGGACAGAAACCCTAGAACTTTGAGTAGTTATTCATAAATGATCGGTGTCCAATGTAAACTGACCAGTTCGGTGTGGTATTTTTGAATAACAGGACACAAACAAAAGTCAGAAACTCAGCAATTGTTACATAATGATGATGGGGGAATAAAAGTTGGACATTAAAAGAGAGACTGCAAAATGTGGCGATTCAGTTTTCCAATGGAGTCATCTCAGAGGGACCTCCCACATTTCTTTGGCACTTTGTACTTAGTTGTTATTTTGAAAACATCAAATTACTCTCCTGTCTTTCCTAATAATTGTGAATATTTTATAACAATATTCCCGTGGTGAACTCTTGATAGCTTGACCTTCTTAATTTCTTTTTATGTTTGAGCCATCTTTAATAAATAAATACACTCTAAGGTTTTTCCTATCTTAATGGCTTTTCTTCTTCTGTTTCTTGCTCCCCACTTCTTTTTCCCTTCCAAACTTAGAAGTGCATGCACATCTTCCAAAATCTTCACTCCCCACACCCATCTCTCATATTTAATAGTGGTAAACCAAAATGGTGCAGTAGTGAGTACCGGAAATTACCTAGAAAGGGACCACTTTGATCATATTTACCAAGTATTGGAAGTTCAGATTTGAACACTTAATCATAGTGACCAGCAAAAATTTAATTTATTTTTATTTGCTCATTCAGTTGCTTTTTCTTAGAATGGTGTCTAAGGGTAGAAAATGAGAATGTTTCCACCGAACATGCTACATTTAGAAAACAGCATTATTGGGGTGATCATTCCCGGCAGGTATGATAATTATATGTGGCCATGGTCATTTTCCACAGTTAGCTCACACAGAACTTGTTAGGTGGTTGGTGACACAGGCTGTGAAAGAATTCACAAAGAGAATAAAGTGTAGAGAGTAAAGACTTTATTCACTCTCCAAGAAAGGAGAGGGCATGGTGTGGAGAGATACACCAACATTGATGGGTGGGGTCTTTGAGCTTTTATTGAGTTATGATTGGATTATAAAAGGATGGGGGGTGGCTCTTGTGAGGCCCCAGGCTGTGGGGAGCTTTGTAATAGGAAGCTGCAGTTTGTTCCAATGTTATCTTCTGCCTGTGGCTGTAGGGTGTGGTTAGTCACCTTCAGTTCTTGCTTTCCAGCAATTTCCAGTCCTGGGAACAAACTCTGAGGAGTAAAATGGCAGTCGTGTTCAACAAGGTCACATGCCTGCTCAGCAAATGGTGCCACGATAGCAAAGGAGGCTGGCTTTACCCTTTCAGAGCTGACCCGGTGGTGCTATCGGTATGGATAACCAATCACCACAGTCAGAAATTACTAACAGCATTTATTTAATTTTGCTGTCAGATCCTAAGAAGTTCAAAAACTTGAAGCCAGAGTAAAAGATGCCTGTTAGTGGTCTAGTATAAGAGGAAGAGAGAGAAGAACAAACATTTCTCCTCTGTGACACCATGTATATTTAAAAAATTTCATGCTACCTTAAAATAAACTTACATCCATAATTGTGACGGAAAATAAATGATAAACATCAGGGAAGTGGGGTAATAGGAACTAATGTTCGGAATGTTCATTATGACAGCACATTATTCTTTTTTTATTGTATTTTTTCCATTACCATTTAGCTCCCTTATACTCTCCTCCTCATGAACATAGGTGCTTATGTTCTTTTGAATTCATGTTTTGGGTTTCTTCAAATATATTCCCAAAAGTGATATCGTTGGATCAAGAGGCAGATTCATTTTTAATTTAATGAGGTATCTCCATACTGCTTTCCTCAGTGGCTGCACCAGTCTGCATTCCCAAGAACAGTGCAAAAGGGCTCCCCTTTCTCCACATCCTTGCTGTTTGTTGATTTATTGATGATAGCCATTCTGACCAGTGTGATGTAGTATCTCACTGTGGTTTTAATTTGGATTTCTCTAATGATTAGTGACATTGAGCATCTTTTCATTATGTCTATTGGCCATCTGTATGTCCTCTTTAGAGAAGTGTCTATTCAGGTCCTTTGCCCATTTTCTAATAGGCTTGTTTATTTTTATTTTTTTTGGTGTTGAGTTTTCTAAGTACTTTATAAATTTTTGATATTAATCCCTTATCAGATGTACTGGTGAATATGTTCTCCCATTCTGTGGGTTGTCTTTTTATTTTGTTGATGGTTTCCTTTGCTGTGCAAAATCTTTTTAGTTTGATGTAGTCCCATTTGTCAATTTTTCCTTTTGTTTCCTTTGCCTGGGGAGATATATCTGGTAAAATATTACTACAAGCAATGTCCAAAATTTTGCTGCCTATGTTTTTTTCTAGGATTTTATGGTTTAAGCTCTAACATTTAAGTCTTTAATTCATTTTGAATTTATTCTTGTGTGCAGTGTAAAAAGTTGGTCTAGTTTCACTTTTCTGCACATGTTTGTCGAGTTTTCCCAACAGCATTTATTGAATAAACTGTCTTTAGCCCATTGTATGTGCTTATTTCCTGTGTCAAATGTTAATTGACTATAAAAGTATGGGTTTATTTCTGAGCTCTCTGTTCTATTCCATTAATCTATGTGTCTGTTTTTATGTCAGTACTATGCTGTTTTGATTACTATGGCCTTATAGTATAGTTTGATATCAGCTAGTGTGATTCCTCCAACATTGTTCTTGTTTCTCAGTATTGCTGTTGCCTATGGGGCCATTTTTGGTTCCATATAAATTTTTGAAGTATTTGTTCTAGTTCTATGAAATACATCATTGGAATCTTGAGAGAAATTGCATTGAATCTACAGGTTGCTTTGGGCAGTGTGGACCTTTTAATGATGTTAGTTCTTCCTATCCATGAACACGGTATGTGCTCCCACTTATTTGTATCTTCCTCAGTTTCTTTCTTCAGTGTCTTATAATTTTCCAAGCACAGTCTTTTATATCCTTTTTTAGGTTTATTCCTAAGCATTTTATTCTTTTTGAAGCATTTGTGAGTGGGATTGTTCTCATAATTTCCATTTCATTTAGTTCATTATTGGCACGTAAAAATGCAACTGATTTTGGATATTAACTTTGTATCCTGCTACTTTGCTGAATTCATTTATCAGTTCTAGTAGTTTCTTGGTAGAATCTTAGGGGTTCTCTGTGTATAATATCATGTCATGTGCAAATAAAAACAGCTTTACTTCTTTCTTCCCAATTTGCATGCTTTTTATTTCTTCTTGTCGGATATCTGTGGCCAGGGCTTCCAGTATTATGTTGAATAAGAGAGGTTAAAGCAGAAAACCCTGTTTTGTTCCCAATCTTAAGGGGAAAGTTTATAGTTTTTGACTATTGACTATGATGCTGGCAGTGGATTTGTTGTATGTGGACTTTATTATGTTTAGGTATGTTCCTTCTATTCTCACTTTGCTGAGAGTTTTTATCATAAATGGGTGCTGGATTTTATCCAGTGCTTTTTCTGCATCTATTAATATGATCATGGGGTTTTTATCCTTCATTTTTTTAATGTAGTGAATCACATTTATTGATTTGTGAATCTTGTACCAACCTTGCATTCCTGGAATAAATCCCACTTGATCATGGTGTATGATCTTTTTGTTGCATTGCTATATTTGGTTTGCTAATTTTTTTTCAGGACTTTTGCATGTAATTTTCTTTTTTTATAGTATCTTTATCTGGTTTGGGAATTAGGATAATGCTGGTCTCATGAAAGAGCTTGGGAGCTTTACCTCCTCTTGAATGTTTAGAAATTGACTTAGGAGGAATTCCAGCCAAGATGGAGGCACAGGCAGGAATGCTTCGCTTCCATGCACAACCAAGAGAAGGACAACAACCAATTTAAAAACAATAAACAGCCAGAACTGCTAGAATAGCAAACTTCATGGAACTCTGACAATCAAGGAGTTAAAGACACATTCATCCAGACTGGTGCCCTGAGACAAAGAAATGTGGCCCAAATGAAAGAACAGATCAAAACTCCAGAAAAAGAGCTAAGCAAGAAGGAGATAAACAATCTATCTGATGCAGAGTTCAAAACACTGGTAATTAGGATGCTCACAGAATTGATTGAGCTCACTTGCGAAATGAAGGCTACACAAAGTGAAATAAAGCAAAATATACAGGGAACCAACAATGAAGGGAAGGAGACCGTGACTCAAATCAACCATTGAGAATAAAATGAAGAAATAAACATCCAACCAGAACAGAATGAATAAACAAGAATTGAGAAAAATGAGGAGAGGCTTAGGAACCTGTGGGACAACTTTAAGCACTCTAACATCGGAATCATAGGGGTGCCAGAAGAAGAACAACAGCAGCAAGAAATTGAACAAATAATAAAGGAAAACTTCCTCAATCTGGCGAAGGAAATAGACATCCAGGGAATCCAGGAAGCCCAGGGGGTCCCAAAGAAATTGGACCTAAGGAAGCACACACCAAGGCACATCATGATCAAGTTACCCAAGATTAAAGAAAAGGAGAGAATCTTAACAGCAACAAGAGGAAAGGAGACAGTTACCTACAAAGGAGTGCCTATAAGACTGTCAGCTGTTTTCTCAAAAGAAATTTTACAGGAAAGAAGGGGGTGGAAAGAAGTATTTGAAGTTATGAAAGGCTAGGACCTACACCCAAGATTACTCTATCCAGCAAAACTATCATTTCAAATAGAAGGGCAGATAAAGTACTTCCCAGATAAAGTAAAGTTGAAGGAGTGCCAAGCCCTTATTATTTGAAATGTTAAAGCAATTTATCTAAGAAATAGATAAAAAACTATTAACAATAAAATGACAACAAACTCATAATTATCGACAACTGAACCTAAAACACAAAAGTAAAGACTAAGCAAACAACTAGAACAGGAACGGAATCACAGAAATTGAGATCACATGGAGGATTATCAGTGAGGAGGAGAAGGGGGAGAATGGGGGAAGGTACAGGGAATAAGAAGCATAATTAGTAGACATAAAGTAGACAGGGGGCAGGTTAAGAATAGTATATGAAATAGAGAAGCCAAAAAATTTATATGTACAACCCATGGACATGAACTTAAGGGAGGAATGCTAGAGAGTCAGGGTGGGGGGTGTGGGATAGAGGGGCAATGAAAGGGAGAAAAAAACTGGGAAACTTTAATAGCATAATCAATAAAATACACTTAAAAATAAAATAAAATTTAACAAAATAAAAAAATAAATTGTTTTAGAAGGAGAGGTGTTAGTTCTTCCCAGAATGTTTGGTAAAACTTAACTGTGAAGCCGTTCAGTCCAGGGCTTTTGTTCATTGGGAGTATTTTGACTACTGCTTTGATTTCAGTAGCTGTGATCTGTCTGTTCAGATTCTCTGATTCTTCTTGATTAGTTTTAGACGATTATATGTTTCTAGGAATTTATCTATTATGTCCAGGTTGTCCAATTGGTTGGCATGTAGTTGCTCATAATATTTTCTTATGATCCTTTGTATTTCTTTGGTGTTGGTTGTTATTTCTACTCCTTCATTTCTGATTTTATTTATTTGGGTCCTTTTTTCTTTCATGATGAATGTGGTTAAAAGTTTGTCAATCTTGTTTATCTTTTAAAAGAATCAGCTCTTGGATTCATTGATCTTTCGTATCATTTTTATAGACTGTCATTTATTTCTGCTCTGATCTTTATTATTTTATTCCTTCTACTCACTTTGGGTGCTGTGTTTGTTGTTCTTTTTCCAGTTTCTTTAAGTGTGAAGTTAGATTGTTTATTTGAGCTTTTTCTTGTTTATTGAGATAGGCCTGTAATGCTATAATATTCCCTGTTAGGATTTTTTTTTCCCAGTGTCCCACAGATTTTGGATTGTTTTATCCTCATTTTCATTCGTTTCAAGGTATCTTTTGATTTCTTCCTTGATCTCATTGTTGACTCATTCATTGTTTAATAACATGTTATTTAGCTTCCATTTCTTTGCACGTTTTTCAGTGTTCATGTGATTGATTTTTAGTTTAATAGCATTATGTTCAGAGAAGATGCTTGATATGATTTCAATTTTCTTAAATTTATTGAGACTTGTTTTGTGTCCTAACATGTGGTCTATCCTAGAAAACATTCCATGTGTAATTGAAATGTATGTATATTCTGCTGCTTTAGGGTGAAATGCTCTGAAGATATCAATTAAATCCATCTGATCTATTATGTTGTTTAGGATCGTTGATTCCATGTTGATTTTTCTGTCTGGAAAACCTATCCATACAAGACAATAGGGTATTAAAATCCCCAGTTATGACTGTATTTCTGTGAATCTTCCCTTTATGTCCATCAAGATGTGCTTCACATATTTAGGAGCTCCTATATAGGATATTTAAATGTTTACTAGGGTTGTATCCTCTTGTTGGATTGTTCCCTTTATCGTTATGTAGTACCTTTCTTTGTCTCTTACTATAGCCCTGTAGTTTTTTTCTAATATTTTTTATTGTTGTTCAATTATAGTTGACCCCCTTTTTTCCCCATGACTCTCCCCTGCCCTGCATACCCCCACATTCAATATCCCCCTATTCATGGGCCTTTTATACATGTTCCTTGACTTGACCTTTCCCCTTCCTTCCCCCATTATTCCTTCTTTCCCTTCTGGTCACTTCAGTTTATTTTCATGTCTCTGGTTATATTTTTTCTCTTTTTTAAAAATATATTTTATTGATTATGCTATTACAGTTGTCCCATTTCTCCCCCATCATTCCCCTGCCCCCTACACACCCCTTCCCACCCACATTCCCCCCCTTTAGTTCATGTCCATGTGTCATAAGTTCTTTAGCTTCTACTTTTCCCACAGTATTCTTACCCTCCCCCTGTCTGTTTTCTACCTACCATCTATGCTACTTATTCTCTGTACCTTCCCCCCGCCTCCCTCCTACTCCCCTGTTGCTAACCCTCCATGTGATCCCCATTTCTGTGTTTCTGTTCCTGTTCTAGATATTTGCTTAGTTTGCTTTTGTTTTAGGTGTGGTTGTTAATATCTGTGAGTTTGCTGTCTTTTTACTGTCCTATTTTTTATCTTCTTTTTCTTAGATAAGTCCCTTTAACATTTCACATAATAAGGGCTTGGTGATGATGAACTCCTTTAACTTGACCTTATCTGAGAAGCACTTTATCTTCCCTTCCATTCTAAATGATGGCTTCGCTGGATAGAGCAATCTCGGATGTAGGTCCTTGCCTTTCATGACTTGGAATACTTCTTTCCAGCCCCTTCTTGCCTAGAAGGTCTCTTTTGAGAAATCAGCTGACAGTCTGATGGGAACTCCTTTGTAGGTAACTGTGCCCTTATCCTTTTCTGCTTCTAGAATTCTCTCCTTCATTTTAATCTTGGCTAATGGAATTATGATATGCTTTGGTGTGTTCCTCCTTGGGTCCACCTTCTTTGGAACTCTGTGAGCTTCTTGGACTTCCTGGAAGTCTATTTCTTTTGCCAGATTGGGGAAGTTCTCCTTTATTATTTGTTCAAATAAGTTTTCTACTTGTTGCTCTTCCTCTTCCCCTTCTGGTACCCCTAAAATTCAGATGTTGGGACGTTTAAGGATGTCCTGGAGGTTCCTAAGCCTCTCCTCATTTTTTTTGAATTCTTGTTTCTTCCTTGTTTTCTGTTTGGTTGTTTGTTTCTTCTGTCTGGTCCACTCCATTGATTTGAGTCCCAGTTTTCCTCCCATCACTATTGGTTCCCTGTGCCTTTTCCTTCATTTCACTTATTGTAGCCTTCATTTATTCATCTAATTTGTGACCCAAATCAACCAATTTTGTGAGCATCCTGATCACCAATGCTTTGAACTGTGCACCTTATAGGTTGGCTATCTCTTGGTTGCTTAGATGAATTGGCTCTTGGGCTTTGATCTGTTCTCCCGTTTGAGCCATTTTTGGGGTTGGTGGTTTTTTTTGTTTGTTTGTTTGTTTGTTTGTTTTTGTCTGGTTACACCTGTTACATAGTGAGGGTCAGAGCCTTAGGTGTTCCCCAGGGTGGGACAGCCCAGTTGCTGGGTTGTGACACTGTATGTGGGGGCGGGGTCCGAGAGGGAACAATGGTGCTTGGTCCACTCTCTCTTGTATGTCAGTCCCTTTCGCCACTTCCCACAAGCAAATTGGGCCCTTCTGGTGCTGATTTCCATGTGGGTGGGCTTGTGCACGTTCTAGGACCCTGTGGGTCTCTCTAACGAACTCTCCCGTGAGGCTGGGAGGCTCTCCCGGCAGGTCAACCCCCACAAGTTTTTTCAATCGGTGTTTTTAGGTTTTATTTCCCGGTGCTGGGGCCCTGAGTTGTGAGGTCTGTCTTGCTCTCCATTTTCACTTGGATTATCTGTGCACGAATGTGGGACCGCCTGGTCAGCCAGCCACCTTACGCAGCCTCACTGGGTCTGCCCGTTGCCACCCCATGCCTGGGGTCTGCTAGCCACCACCTGTGCTCCTGGGGTCTTCCAGCAGCTACCTGCATGCCCGGGTCTTCCAACCTCCAGTTTTTCCTGCTGCGACTCTGCCCCTCTTACTCGTCTGGATGAATGGTTGTCAGACTTCTGTACAGTTCAATTTTCTGTCAGTTCTGGTTGTCTTCTTGTTTCTAAATCTTTGTTGTCCTTAATTTTGGTTGTGCAAGGAGGCACAGTGTGTCTACCTACACCTCCATCTGGACTGGAAGTCTCTGTTTATATTTTGTTCACTCATTTGTTTTGTTGATTAGGTTCCACTTATAGGTGAGATAATATGGTATTTGTCTTTCACCACCTGGCTTATTTTACTTAGCATAATACTTTCCAGTTCCATCTGTGCTGTCGCAAAGGGTAGGAGTTTTTCTTTCTTTCTGCTGTGTAGTATTCTGTTGTTTAAATGTACTATAGTTTTTTGATCCACTCACTTACTGATGGGCACTTAGGCTGTTTCCAGCACTTATAGCCCTGGTTTTAAAGCCTATTTGGTTGGAAACAAATACTGCTACCCCAACTGTTTTTCCCTTTTCATTTGCATGAAATATATTTTCCATCCCTTTTAGCTAATGTCTCAGAGCTCCCAGAGATTCACCCTAATTGTTAAATTTAATCATTTAAATAACCTTCAGGTATATTCCTCAGCATCCCTGCTTAAGCTCCAGAGTTGGACAAAGTAATTCCTCCTGGTGGGGCTATAGCTTACCCTCAGGCTGATGCCACTTGGAGGGGAGTGCTCTGCCTGAGAGAGATGGTCTCTGCAGTTTGGGGGGATGACTCAGCACAGAGATCCTGGTGGCTGTTTTTTCAGTTCTCTCCCCAGAGCCACCAGCCCCAGACTCTCCTGGTGTATCTGTGCTTCTTCTGCTGGAGCCCAGGGAACAAAAGGAATTTTTGTGTGTTAGCCCTTTGAGAAGCTCTCTGCATCTCCAGTCATCTCTCCCGTGTGGACAGGAACCCCTCTGTTTTTCACAGTTGGATGTTATGCGGGTTCTTTTCCCAGCTCTGGTGCAGTCTGCTGGGGAGCCCAGCCTGGGGTTTAGACCCCACACTTCTCAGGTGGAAACCTGCAGCTGCTGAAGTGCCCCTCTGGAACTTTAGCACCAGCAGTGGGAGCCCTGCCAGCCCTTTTATGCCTCCTCCACCCTGCCTACCAGTCTCGTTGTGGTGAAGTGGTTTTTTCTGTCTGTCCATGGTTATAAGGCTTCTCTCCAGCTAGTGTTCGGTTGGTTATTCAGGATGCTTTCTCTACAATTTAGTTGTAATTCCAGTTGGGACCTGGGGGGAGGTTAGTGTGGCTTCTACTTACTTCTCTGCCATCTTTAATCCTAGTGACAGCATATTCTTAATGGGGACTTTGTGGAGATAGGTAGAAAGAAATAAAGGATTCATTTTTTTCTCTTTTTAAGATTTCTAAGTAATTATATATTAAAATATCCTGAAATTATACATTTTAAAAGAGGTAATTCCATGCTGAAATTCTAGTGACATAAGCTTAGTCTTGTGGTTTATTATGTCAGAAAAAGGCATTTGTAGAATTACATTGTAGAATTACTCAGTTGTGGGTGCATTTGCCTTTCAGTTTTTGTTGAGACATCACTTTTGTGTCTACTACAAAGTTACTTGAGTCAGACAGTGTTTTTGCTTTTTCAGCATTATTACCTACACTGTAAACAAACAGAGTTAAGAAAACAAGTCTTGGGTCTTAAAAAACAGTAACAGAGTCTGTTCTGCATAAAACCTCTATTCTGCTGAAATTTCTGAGTTGACCTATAGAAGATAGTGTTTTAAGTAGCACCTACAATGACACTATTATTACTATTGCCACTATTAAGTTTCTAGTCCTGGCCCTGTGCTCATGTTTTGAGAAAACATTGAGGAAGCTGATCACTCGTGAGAGCTTGAACACCAACCAGCACTGTGTGTACGGAGGGAGAAGTGAGACTTGGACTAGGACTGAAAGCAATCCATGGCTGAACTTAGTTTTAAAACATATTTTAACCAGAATTTTAAATGTTTCTAATCCCTTTATTTTGGAATCAGGTTTATCTTCTGCTTTCTCCCCTGGATAGTGTTAACCAGAGGAGAGAGTCAGGCTGCAATAAAGAAGGAAAGTACTCATTGAACAAACAGGTGTATACCCAAGGAGGGTACAGATTCAGGCAGCAACTTAAATGAGCTCCGAAGAGAACAAAGAAAGGCACGGTTTTGTAGAGGTTAAATTTACAAGTGTGGTTCCCATTTCGGTCCTCCATGTAAATAAAGGAATCTGGCTAAGTGCAGGGATTGGGTAGTTCCCACATGCAAATAAAGGAGTCAAAAATTAGGAGGAAGAAAAGTCCATAGATGTCCATTCAGGGTAGTTGCAGGGTGTTTATGACTTAGCCTTGAGCTGAGTTAAGCAACAGATTAGCAACTTAATAGCAGTTTTGAGAACCAAAGCAGATGTGTACAGGCCCCACTTCAATAGCCTCCTGCCTCTTTTTTTTAGGTGACTCTCTTATCAAGTGGTGGCAACATAATATCATAAAGCAGCAAGTTTTGCTGGTAAAAGAGGCTTAAAAGTGAAGGAAATATTAAAACTAAGCAATAGCAGGAGTGTGGCTATGGAGAACAAGTATCTATGAATAAAAATTATTTTTTTAATAAAATAACGAAGTACCTTTTAAAATGTATATAGTATGTATGTACATATATACATACATGTATATATGTACATATACATATGTACACACACATATATATATCTTTATGTACCTAAAAGCAATGAAGAGATGAAGTGGTCCATATTACCATGAATTTCTATCAAGTGTTTTCAGCAAATTGAGTTTATTTGGAGCAAAAATTAAGACATCTGTGAAAACATTGCCAAATAAGTAAATTGAATACAACTGGCAGAAAATTACTTAGAAATATTATAAAATAATTGAAAACACCCTGAAAATTTCTTTAAAAATGAACAGGCCTATTTAAAGTTGGATAAACGTTCAAAATTTAACCCCTAGGATGTGCCCAAATTACAAATATATGAAAAACCATGGGCTGAAAATATTTGTTTCCAACTAAGTTATTTGCAACGAGTTCATCTGGAGAGGTTTCGTGTGGCTTCAGGGTTACACTTAGGCCAGTGAGTGGAAGCTAGAAGAGGATGGATTTTGACTGAACCTAAGAGGCAACATTCTAACAACGCTGCACAAACAGCGAAGAAGTGGACACGCTGAGTTTCCGGTAACAATGTTCAGGGCACAAGCTAGGAGAAAAATGGGAATGTTGTAGAAGGAATTAAGGGACAAAAAAGGGTCAGGCTGTTGGTGAGTTCTTAAAACCTGAGACTTAGCGGAACTCAGATTATGCATTTCCAAATTAATTGTACACATAAGACGTGTATATCTGATGTCACAGACAGCACAATAAAACAGCAATTGTGAACCGGTGTGCCACAAAAAATTTTAAAACATGCAGTTCATGACTATCTTGTCAGGGACACTGACATCGTTTCTGTTAGATTGTCAAATACAAAAATGACAACAGCCAACACAACAATAGCCATCTGGTGTGCATAAATCAAAATTATACCTTTTTTTGGTCAGACTGGTAAAACATACATTTCTTGGTGTGCCACAGGAGTGTAGTGGTTAGTTCATGTGTCCCACGAGATGAGAAGGGTTGACAGCCTCTGCTGTGGGGCCTGAGCACAGGTTTGTGCCGTGACCGGCCTGTGTGTTTCTCAGGCCTTCACAGTGGGCTGATGAAGTTTGTGCTTTTCCCGTTCATGAAGTTGGGTATTCTCAACAAAGGGGAGCATTAATTTCTGCACAAACATTAAATATTTTTTTAAAAATTCTTGCTGGCTGAAAAGAACAGAACTTACCCATTTGTACCTCCCTCAACAGCTCATGGAAATAAGGAGAAGAAATTGCCATGTTCTTCTCTTTCTCAGGAGAAAACACCTGGCTAAACACTGGCCTACGGTAACCCTGTGGTGGACAGCCTAATTCAGTTCCTAAGGCTCCAGCATCCCTAAGGCCTCTCTCCTTGATAGATGCATTTTGTAAGGGGGATGGCAAAACTGATGCTTGTTTGTTAGAGACTTAGAATACTTTTAGGTCAGTTTTAGGTTCACCGCAAACCTGAGAGGAAGGTACAGAATTTCCACTTACCCCCTGCCCCACACATGCATTGTGCTCCCCCAATACCCACCCCCCCCCACCAGAGTGGCACCTTTGCTAACAATGAACCTACATTGGCACACCGTTATCACCCAAAGTCCATAGTTTCCACTAAGGTTCACTCTTCATGTTGTACATGCTATGGATTTAGGCAAATGTATAAGGACATGTATTCATCGTTATAACATCATACAGAGTACTTTCACTACCCTAAAAGTCCTCTGTCCCCCCACCCTTCAAATCCCTGGCAACTACTGATCTTTTCACTCTCCAGAGCTTTGCCTTTTCCAGACTGTAACATGGTTGGAGTCATACAGTCTTTAGTCTTTCCAGATTAGCTTGTTTCACTTGGTAGTATGTATTGAAGTTTTTCCCATGTCTTTTCATGGCTTGCTAGCTAATTTTTTTAGTACCAAATAATATTCCATCATCTGGATGAACCACATTTTATTTATTCATTTATCACTGAAGGACGTCTTGGTTGCTTCCATTTTTTGGCAATATGAATAAAGCTGCCCTAAAACATCTGTGTTCACAATGCCTAATTGAAGATAAACCATATGTCCTGTGTTGCTGTGGTCATTTATCTCTTCAGAACAACCTGGGTTTGAGATGATCCAAAATGCGATTTTGGAAAATCATATTAATAATTGTCTTATGCATTTTATATGAATTTATTTTTATTTGAATGTCTTACAAACACAAGTTCCTACTGTGTGCCATGCTGAATGCTATGGGGTTGGAGGTATGAAAGCCTTTCTGTTGTCAAGAGAGCCTAGAAAAGGAGAGAGATACGTAAATGATTATGCGAGTGAATGTGCATGTGAACGTGCAAAACAACTGGTTCTCCGTGGCTGGAACATCAGACTAAATGTTCTCACCTAGCTTATGGTCTCTCTTTTCCAAACTAGTGAAATAAAATGTAAGCAATGAAAAATGAAAAAAGTTTACAATGAAAAATGTAAATTTTTAAGTTAAAAATTTCCAAGTTCTTCGGTTTCTCCTTTAGTTATCCCTAACTGTTCTTGCAGCGTTCAGTTGCTTTGTTTTTTTTCCCTTTACTCGTCTGCGTGATATGTTTCCCAAGATGCATTTCTTTTGAAGCTCTTGGATCCCTTTGTGCAGTTTGCTCTTTGGTGTTTTTGAGTGTGCATTTATTGACAAAACTGGCCTCTACCCTCCCATTGCACCTATAAGAGAAGTCATTTTTTTAATTGGCATCATCATTTGAGAAATAAAATGCCCATGTATGTGAAGGCACAACCAAAAAGCAGCTAAAGACACATTCTCAAACCAAATACAGTGACTTCAAACCTTAGCTGTCATCTATGTAATAAAACTTTGGTGATAGTCTTGTTGGTCTGTCATCTCTGAATAATTCAGCTAATGGGAGGGCCTCCCACAGGTCCTCATCTTTAGACTTCTCAGGAAACATTTTTGAGAACACTCTTTGTAAAATTTGGTTTTGGTTTTATTTACGAGTAATGAACTTTACATGGGTGTTATTTTGCTTGCCTATGTTTTGCCCCTACACTGAGGTAAGTGAGTATCACCCACAGTTTTCAGAGTTGAACTGACTTGCCTTTTCGGACCAATGACTCTCTTAGCCCTTTAAATTGTACTGGATTTTGTCATACATTTTTGTGAACCTGGATACTCATGCGTGCGTATGTTTGAAGAAACCTCAATCTGAAACAATATTCTTGAAGGGCTTTTGTGTTTTATTCAGTGCCAGTACTTCAAATATTGCCAGAATAGAAGAAATGGAGAGGCTTTTGAAGCAGGCCCATGCAGAGAAGACACGGCTGCTTGAATCCAGGGTAGGTTTAATGTCTTCATGCCAGAGGTCAGCGATGAGGTGGTTCAACATGCCCTGCACTTGACATCAGGAAACTGTCATTGGGCCGCACAAGGCAGTGTGACCATGGAGTAGTCATTCAGCCTTTCCGGGCCTCATTTTCTTATTCTGAAAACTAAGAGTGTTAGATGATTTCTAAGGCTTTTTACTGCACTACATTTTTCATAATTTAACAGAATATATAGTGTGATATAGATCGAAATAAATGCTTTGTATTATGTTTCCCTTTGATGGCCATTTTGTTTGCCTGCCAAAGAATGAGGATGAATGTCACGTCTGTGTGCATTCTCTGTTCCTTGCCAGCTTGCATTAACTGCGCTATTGTAACATTAAAAATCCCTTATTATTGTGACTGTACTTCAAGCCAAAATCTGGACTTCCTTGGAATCCCCCAGAATGCCTTTGCATCCTGCCCTGAGGGCGCCTCCTTTCCTCTGGTGACTTCCCCGTGTGCTTCCGCTGTGACCTGCAGCCAGGAAGCCTCAGAGCAACAACAGGAATTGGAAGGACCCACGCATGACCTTCAGTTGGAAGACAGCAATTGAAAGAAAGGCTAAATCCCTCTTGACTAGTGTTGGCTGACCATTTGTGGGGACTTTTATTTAAAATGGGACTGTTGTGGTTATCAACATGAAATGACTGAATGCAATCACAAGATGGATTTCCACTTACACTCTATTGTTAACTAAAGTTAGTGGTTGCCTTTCTGCGTAGCATGAATTTGAAAGCTACATGAGGGGTGATTGCAGGCGTTTTAGTCGAGGTTATATATTGTAAGGGACTAGGTTATAAGGCCAAATTTCTAGCAAGAATTTCTTTTTTGATAATATAATTGGAATCATTCAAGTACAACCACTCTGTCTTAAAATTTATTCTGCCTGATGATATTTAGGAACGGGAAATGGAAGCCAAAAAACGAGCTCTGGAAGAAGAGAAACGACGCCGAGAACTTCTGGAAAAACGATTGCAGGAGGAAACTAGCCAGCGGCAGAAGTTAATTGAAAAGGAAGTGAAAATAAGGGAGAAACAAAGGGCACAGGTTGGTGGGTCAATCTGGATAGTAAGAGTATGTTGCCCCCTAGTGGCTGTTCTGTTGTAGAGGATATACTGTGTGCCAATGCTTTCCACGAATTATTAAGTTCTTGAGGTGTAATGAGTGGCTAAGGAAAAGATAACCATTAGTAGGCAAAAAAAAAAAATTTAAAATGACACTTTTCTATGCTCATGCATAGAATATTTGATGGGTAAGACCCTTTTTCTTCTACCTATTTTTTGGAATATATTTAAAAGGAGAATGTTTTTTTGAGCAGGTTTGAGAAATGCAGCTGGGTTTGCTCCTGAAACCAAATGCAACATCCTTTGGTTGGTGAAGAGAAGAGGTTCTGCTAAGCCATATTTTGGAAGTAAACACTCCAGAACCAGACAATTTTACCAGCCCTGTTTCTTGATGGTGGTGTTAGTGTTTGTTTGTTTTTTTCCTCTAACCACTGTACTGTCGCATGTGTCCCCTGTGCTACACCAGTCCACACACATGTGCACCAGATTACTGAACTTGAGTAAAATTTGGGAAAACTACCCATTCTGTTCAACTTCCTATCTTGGTCATCAGAGAGTTAGAATTTCTGATCTTGTCACTGGAGCTGCTTACATAATCTATGTTTTCTGAGAAACTCAAATGAAATTTTAAGTCCATGTAATTTAAGTTCAAATCCGTTTTACCAAAGATTACTAGACGCAAAGGTAAAAGGCACCATTTCCCTTGTTCTTTTCGGTCTCTGGCAGTTGGCAGAACAGCAGTGAGAGACTTTCTTTCAGGCTTTGATGTGTCATAAGCCTGTTGACATCTATCTGCAGTCAGAGTGCCCCAGAATCAAAGGCACAATATTGAAGGGGAACTGCAAAGTAAAACATGTTCATTTTCTCTTATTATGCCAAACCTCTGCCAGATTTTGACTCACTGTGAAGGTATCTGAAGCCAAACCAAAAAGGACCGTTCTGTTTTAATCCTAATTATAAGTTTTGCCTCCAAGTATATGATGAGGTCACTTTCCCCAGGGTAAAAAAGTTGAATAATTTAAAAGGATAAAATGAAACATCGTTTTAGAAATGTTACCCACAGTAATCTGTGTTTCCTAGATTAGATGAACCTCCATTCTAGCCGCGATAAAATAAAAGACATCTATGTCCCTTTCTTCGGTGTCTGGTCCTGGACAGTGTTTTGATTCCACTTCTTACCTTATTTTGGCCTTGCTTTGCAAAACATACAGCTCTGCCTTCAGTTTCTATTAGAGCAGGGGTGTCAAACTCATTTTCACCCGGGGCCACATCAGCCTCACAGTTGCCTTTAAACGGCCAAATGTAATTTTAGGTCTGTGTAAATGTAACTACTCCTTAACACTGCAGCCAGGTAGAAACAAGGTGTGGGGCCGGATTAAACAAGCTGGAGGGCTGGATTCAGCCCGCAGGCCTTGAAGTGTTTGCCACCTGTGTATTAGAGAGTACATGGAAGCTGATTTGTACAGCTTTGGGAGATCTTGTCAGGTTTACACTTACTAAAGATTGTTCCATCAATCATGCCTGGGGCTCTTTAAGAACTCTGGTGAGGCTGTGGTGGGGAGAACCCCTGGGAACTTGTGAAGTGGAGGAGTCCTTATCTGCAGGAAGCAGCCCAGGTAACTTAATGCTGCATTTCCCAGCTTTTAAGTACTAAGTACCTTTTTGAAAGCTAAGCCAATGACACTTTTCCATTTTCTCATCTGTCCATTTCAAGAAATAGAATCTGTTAGCCTGGGTGTATCCACCCCCCACCCACTCATACTGTAGCATCCTTCTTAAAATGCCATCTACCGTTTAGATGCCACATGACAAAGTTTATGTTAAAAGCTCATAACCACGTGGGCATTTTAACGCTTAAGCTTTTCAGTTTTTTCCCTCCTGCTTCTACATATCTGTGACCTAAAACAAAAACATAATTAGTTACAGATGCAATGGGTTTGCCTTTTTCCAGTCTCGACCTTTGACACGCTATCTGCCTGTCCGGAAGGAGGACTTCGATTTACGGAGCCATGTGGAGACAGCAGGCCACAGCATCGACACCTGTTACCACGTGTCCCTCACAGAGAAGACCTGCCGAGGGTTCCTCATCAAAATGGGCGGGAAAATTAAAACTTGGAAAAAACGCTGGTTTGTTTTTGATCGGAACAAGCGAACATTCTCTTACTATGCAGGTGAGTGATGAGAGAAATCTAAGTGATACGTTCAAATTAGGAGCCCTCTGTTAAAGAGACTAGATAGTATAATTCGGTATGAACAGGGAGATTGGTAAGTAATAGAAATAATGACAATATTAATTTTGTGAATGTATATTATTTTTTTGTGAATGTATATTCAGATTATATGGTCCACATAATACGAATTTTCTCTTAGAAATAATAAAAATTTCATTATATAAAAAGTGTGAATTAGTCTATTCTAGTTCTGAAATAAACTCAAGCCCAAGGAAATGTTAAATGGAATATATTTTTGAGACCAAAATGTTGTCTTTTTAAACCATGAAGCCAGGGGGAAAGGTATTTATTTATTTATTTATTTATTTATTTATTTATTTTCATATGCCCTATTTAAGTCACACACAATTAGGCAGCCTTAGCTGCCAGTCATTCAGCTGTAGTTTATAAGCTGAAATGGTCTTTTAAGCACAGAGTGCAGCTAGCCAGTGAACTAGTGAATAAGTATTAAGTGGCTGAAATATTTTGGGATGCTTGATGGATTGTGAGAAACACCTTTACCTAATCTTCCATAAACACAGAAATACTGCTGTAACTGGTATACTTATCAATAACCCGCTTACTTACTCTTGGTTACATATGAAACATGTCCATTCTTACCACAAGTATAGTGCTGCCCTCTTTTCAGCGGCTGAAGAAGGGTGGTATCAGCCCAGAGGTTATGAGGAGACTCTGCTTTGGGGGTCACTGGATCAGCATTTATAGGCCTTGTCAGGAATTGATAAAAAGCGTATCTGTGTGATAAGTAAAAAATAACAGTCCAGTCATTCAATCTATAGTGTGAGGTGAGGATGGATGTATTTATGAAGAGAGGTGTGAGAAGCCAAGCAATATGTGAGAGAAATGAAATGCTGGCTGTGGAGCCCCAGAACTGGGGTAAGTAGCCGGTGGGAGCACAACCCATGCCTTCCATTTAGGAGCCATAGGCTGGGGTTCCAGTTACCACGGCAGCTAGTGGCGAGTGGCCTAACCCTTTCAGGCCCCCTGCTCAGCCTCTCGAGGGCTTTCTGTCCTTGGGGTTTATAAGAATCCAGAGATACTATCTTTAGTTTGTACAATAGAAAAGATGTCCTTTTAATAAGAAATGGCAATTTAGTGTCTGCAAAATGCATAAATGAAACTGTGCTCTGTGCCAGTCTCCACAGGCAATTTCACCCAGAATTTTCCAAAAATAAAATTTTGAAATAACTTGAGACAAAACAGCTTTATTCTTCTCTTCTCTGGAATCCTTATTTCATTCTTTTTAATAGGCCCATATTAAAGACTCCTTCCTTCTGACCCATATAAGTGAGTTTTCCAAATTTAAACTTCTTAGTAACTGGTCTTCAACATTTTGTAAATACCAAAACCTTTTTGGTATATGAAACATTACTCAGAATCCTAGTGCATAAAACAGACAAAAATAATATTTTATTCAGCTTTTTAATATGTATTTAATAGTATATAGCTAACTGGTGAGACCAAGTTTGGCAAACACTGGCCATTTGGCTGTTTACAACCATCATCAGCTTTGTTTGCTCCAGCCACATCAACCCCCACTGTCTCCAAAAACAACACCAAGTTCAAGAATAGATCAGTCCTCAGGATGTCATACAGATTGCAGTTCAGGCTGGACTTGATCCCACATTCACCATGCCCCTTCAGCTTGTCAGTGAGGTAGATGACTGTGGTATGTGTGAAGGAGATGTGAACGAGCTGTGAACAAGGGTGCTGAAAGCTAGTCTTAGGTCTCTCTGTTGACCTTGACCCTAGGCTCCATACATGGCCTCCTACATATTAACTGGGTAACTTTAGAAATGTCTCTAAAACACTGAGGCACAGAAAATATGGATGTAAATTGATAGGATAATGCTATTGAAACAGAATGAATAGCACTATTTCTTCAACTTACAATAACATTATTGATTCTCTTAATTCACAGGGTCCTTGTGAGGCCTGTATTTTTCAGCATCATTTCTCATATATGAAGTACCTTAGAAACAAGTTTCATTCCCCAGTTTTCTGCTTGTTTTAAATGCTGGCAAGATTTACTTTTACCTCAGGATGTTGTTTTGTGTCTGTTTTCAGAAAACAAAGTTCATTGTATTCTCATGAACATAGCAGAATTCTTTCTAGCAAATGTGTGAGAGATACACGGGTTAAATGCAATTAAACAACTTTATTTTTCTACTGAACTTCTTAGGGCTGCTGTTTTTCAGACCAGCTTTTTACTGTTGTTGGAAAAGAAGGAGACTTTCATTAGTAAAAAAATAAATAAAAACAAAAATTCCACAAATGTCTCTATAAAGAAATTGCCTCTTTCCCACCACAAAAGATCTGACATTTTCCCACTGTTGTACCTGATATATCCTTTTAAATTTTATCTATTCATGTGTTCTTTCTTCTTTAGTACAATTGGGACCAGATTATTCACTCTTCACATAACAATATTTCACAGTTTTCTCTACAGTGACTGGTAGATTCCATTTTATGCCTGTCTTATAACTGAATCAGTTCCCTGTTAAAGTTCAAGCAGATCTTTTGCAGCCTTCTGCTGTAACAAATTCAAATCCATGTGCATGTGCACGTGCATGAGGAGCTTTTATACAGTTAAGTTTTAGAAGAAGAATTGCTAAGTGAGAAGATTCTTTTTTTCATTTTTAATTGTATTTGTTTTATCAAATTGCCTTGCAAAAGAGGCTTTTTTATTTGCACTTCCACCAGCCTGGTACGATGGAGTCTCTCTCTGCACCCTCATCCCTGCTTTAAACAAGTTTCAGTATGCTCACATGTGTTATGATTCTTGATGAATTTAAATTATACAGTATTTCAAGAACTTATTAGATCACGGACCTGATGTGATTGATTTGGTTGGTGGTTTGGTTATTGGGGTTTTTAAAAAATGTTTTGCTTGGTGTTTGTGGCAAACCTGATGGAACCTTTGAAACAGTTTGGAGAATGCTGCATTGAAAGGACATGATTAATGTGCAGCTCTGTTGGGAACAGGAAAATAAATCAAGCATGCTGGACCGGAAATTGATAGAAAACGTATATAAATAGAATATTCTTTTAAATTATAAGTAAAAAACACAATTCTTACATACTTCATTACAGCCCTGCCTATTAATATTTCCATTTGAATGTCTTGGAGAATGCAGAGTAATAATGGCGCTTATACTTTATGTGTTAACCTAATAGTCAGAAGTTCTGGGTTATCCTTTGACTGCTAATTTGCTGGAGAGCCTTGGGCAAAGTCACTTAGTCCCTCCAATTTGGGTTGATAACTTTATCTTTTTTTTTTTTCCTTTTCCCAATAGAGAGTCAGGCTAAGGCACTAACCTAAATATCTCAATTAAACTTAAACTTAAATCATTTTATACTAGATAAATATTTTAATAATGATTATAATGAATTATAATTTTTCCTGTCCATTGGTGGTGATAAAGTATTTAACACTCATCTATCATTGTAGACAAGCATGAAACTAAATTAAAAGGAGTAATATACTTCCAAGCCATTGAAGAAGTGTACTATGATCACCTGAAGAATGCTAATAAGGTAAGCATGGTTTTTGGATTCCTACAATTTGAATGCATAATTAAGTTGGGAAAATTCTTTTAACTTGAAGCAATTTAGGTTTGTTGTTCTGCAGTAATGAACACTTATGACTGAATGGCGCTGGAAGAATCAACATAGAAGTGATTAGTATAGCTGATCTTTTTGTGGAAAAATAGTCATGGTGAAGTGAGGAAATATTTTGGACATCCTGGTTTGGGAGAGACCCCACCAAGTGACTCTTCGCTAGGGTTCTTAGAGGATACTACCTGGGTCTGAGGAAGGATCTTAGTAAGGCTAAGAATAATAGTTATTATTTATTAACGAGCACCCACAATCAACTAGGTGCACTCCTAGACCTTTACAAAGTGGCTGCTAAGGGGATTAGTGAGCTCTCTGTGAAATTTCTTCTGCTGAAAGGCCAGAAGACAGTCTTGAGAAAAGTCTTGGGACTGGGTATAAGTTATACCAGAGTGACAGTAATGCCTGTGTAGATTTGCATAAACTGGAACTTTTAAAGAGGCTGAAGCCCTGATATAGGACTTGTGTTATTTCACATTACAGTTTTAAGATGCTTGTGTTACATTTTTTTTTCCTTTTTTGAATTTTAGAGCCCTAATCCATTACTCACCTTTAGTGTCAAGACACATGACAGAATCTACTATATGGTCGCCCCATCGCCTGAAGCCATGCGGATCTGGATGGATGTTATAGTGACTGGGGCAGAAGGTTACACTCACTTCTTGTTGTAGTGAAGTGAAGCAACAGTCCACTTCAGGGCATTCTGCAATAATCTCTTACAAGAATGAAGCCATAATCTATCCCAGAGGGAAAGACCCAACAGACCCATCCCTTTAACTGTGCATACCCAGAACTCCTTTCATATTAACAGGAAGTCATTTGTGAATGAGAAATAAGAGGTTTTAATTCAAGGCTTGGTCAAAAATAGCAAAAGAATTGAAGCACCTCGAGAAAGAAAACACTATTTTGGTACATAGCATCACTTATAAGAGCATTTCTAATAAACTATTTTTATTAATTGTTGATTTTGGTGAACTAAACAGTTTACAAAATGTATATACTTGGAAATATGAAATTATTTTAGCATCCAAATCATTGGCGTTGACATTATTGTAGTCAACTGGCTTTTTAAAACTAGGAGCATTTTGCTGAAGACTATTTTATAAATATAAGTAAACAAGGGCTTGGAGAAGAATATATTATAGGAGGAGCTTTTGCCCTGATTTTTTGAGTATTGCACCAAACCAAAGACTTGATGTGACTTCTGTTTAATGGTAGCAGTTTCAAGGGATGAGCTGCACTAGTGTTACTCTACACTTTAAAATGATACTTTGATGACACCAAGTGCCCAGGAAGTTGACATTGAAGAGTCACCACCAGTGTAAGCTACTCTACATGTATAGCAAACCACTTTTGTAAAAGGAGAAAGAACAAAAACTGTATGTATTAGAAAGAAGCAGTTTTAGACATTCTGTCACATTGGGCAACTTAAAATAGAGTACTTAGTGTTAGGTGCTTATTTTCCTGAAGATTTCTCCATTCCCACTGCTGAGAATAAAGATAACCAGTAGCCAATTTGCTTAGATTGTCTGATTTTTCTTTGTTGTGGAGCACGCCTGTTGATTGCAGCCTCACATGACGTAACTATGAAATCAGAGCTGTTTTTTTTTTTTTTAACCAAAGAACAGACCAATTAAAATACATATTTACAGAAGTGCTGTGGTTTTATAAAAAAAAGTCAAATGAAGTTCAACAATGTTCTCTGTAATGTACTATTTTGTTATATATTTCCTTAAAATTAGCCTTTGTTTTTTAGAGTTAATTTTTGTTGAATTAAATGACTTCAGGCAAGTCTTTTTCATAATGGTTTTTTAAGTGCCATTTATCATGGTTTGTTATGTTGTTTCTTTGTAAGTATGAATGTACACTTTCCTAAAACTTGGCAAATGAATAGAAGTAGAAAATAATGACATTACTTACTAATACAATGTAAAATGATTACATTGGAAGTGTCTATAAAATGTTTGTCAGGCCTGACTGGGTACAATTTTTTTACACTTGCAGTGTGCTTTATGTACAAGTATACATATTGCCAATCATAAGATTTTGCAACTGGATGACACATGATTCTACTTGAACAGTGGAGGACAAAATCACGATTGCAGAAGACATTTTTATTATGTTTTTTCAGACATCACCCCTAAAGCCTGTAATGATCTAAAAGAGTGTAAAGCCATTGCTAAAATTTTCTTGGTTAATGTAAAGATATAACTTTTCTGTACTGTACTTTTGCCATAGGATTGTAAAGATATTCTAATCAACTTTATATCTTGCATGATGTAGTAAGCCTTTGAAATATGTGTGTTAAAATATGTTGAGTTTGGATTAAAATGTTGATCAGATTTCACATTTGAAAATAAACTCATCTCTCATTAGGACGTTACCGATTGGTAACATGATGGGGCATGAGAGGGGTGGATTAACCAAAGTCTATTGCAGAATATATACAAAGGATGTTGTGTGCTAACAATATGATTTGTAGTTTAAAAATAAGCACTTAGACATTTCTCTGGTCACATTCCTGTTGCTAACAAAATAAGATAAACCCAGAAAACTCTGACATCTTATCGTCCTCCTGTGCAGATGCAATTAGCACTGGGGATTATAAGGACTGTGTTTATGTATTCTTCTGACAAGGAATAAATCATGCAGGTGTGAAGTAAAGTTCTAGGGCTTTACTCTGCGGTGACCTCATTTGTCTCCCTGAGCTAAAGCAGCAGATTTCAGAGAGAGAGAAACTGCCCCTCAACAATATGTCTCCTCCCACCCCACCCCAATGAAGACATTTACAGTAGGTCAACGGAAACAAGTTTGCCTACTTCAAAGCCCACCAGTCGGTAAAAGTATCTTCATTTGACAATAGCCACAATTTTTTTCTGATTTGTTAGACTGACAAAAGTGGGTAGAGGAAATGATCAATGGGTTTTCCAGCTTTTTTGTTTTTTAATTTTAATATTTTTTATTGATTTTAGAGGGAGAAAGAGAGAAACATCTATTTTTCTGTCCCATTTATTTATTCTTTCATTGTTTAAATCTTGCGTGTGCCCAGACCAGGAGTGAACCCAAAACCTTGGCTTATTAGGACCATGCCCTAACCCATTGAGCAACCTGGCCAGGGCAGGTTCCCGTGCTTTTTGTAACGTTTTTCCCATTATGAGGAAAAGTCCTATTTTTTTATTTTGCTGCACATAAAATGCAAGGAGACATGCAAAAATAAAATAGGTACAGGAATGATTAAAAGTATTTGCAATTATCAAAAAACCTTGAGGATTAGAATTTACTGTTCTGGCAGAAGGGATGAAGTGGCATGCATTGGACGTCACCATATTGACTTAGTCCCTGCAGCAGCTACAACAGGCCTAATGGAGAACTATCAAAATAACTCAGCAACTTTCAAAGTATGTCCTGAAATAAAGCGGCTGTCCTTCCTATCTGTTTCTGGTCTTACACCTCTCAAGAAAGATACCCATTCAGTTTTTATTTAGCTAACTTTTCCAGTATGTTCCAACAGGGCAGGTTCTCAGGACTCCAAAGATAGGCTCATTCACATTAGCCTTTGCCTTTGACTCGAACCCCAACCCCTTATCCAATATTTATGACCAAGACAGCAAAAGTGGCTTTACTCAAAGTATGTTAACCATGGCAACTTCTAAGTAGTAAAAAACTAGGTAAGTCCTTGCTTGTTGACCTTGCTTCAGACCTTCCTGAATTACATCAAAGGCTGTCAGAGCGGGAATTCAGAAACCCTTGTACAATTTATTTAACCATTTTTCTATTATTGGCCATTCCATTTTTTCTTGAGTTTGCTGATAAAAATGGTGCTGTAATAATAATATGTCCCCTATGTGTTAATACTGTTTTTTATAGGATAGTCACAAAATGTGGCCACTGGATCAAGGGCATTAAAAGTGATGCATATTTTAAATTGTAAAGACATAGTAAGATTAGTTGACAAGAGTTTAGTAAGTTACATTCCTATCAACCATAGATAAGTGCCAGTTTCCCAGCATTCTTGCCAATAATTGCTGTTTTTAATTTTGGCAGTCTAATGGGTGGGAGGAAATGGCATGTTATATCTTTAAATTTTCAGTTAGTGACCTTGAACACCATGTTTATGCATATGAACTGCCTATTCCTCGCTATTGACCAATTTTATTGGAATTATATTTATCATATCTAGAAGCAGACTAAATGGAAGTATTAATATTCTGCTGTGCTGTAAAAAGCATTTTGCTAGACGTATTTGAGTAGAGATATCTTTTTCCATTCAGAATGTTTAAATCTGTATATGTAGTCTAACATTTTTATTCTTGATGATTTGAAGTTTCAAATCTTAAGTTCCTTCTACCCCAAGACTATAAAATATCCCCCTAAATGTATTTAATCCTCTAGATTTTATTCTTCCGTTGATTTTTTTTTTTACCTAATGGGGCTTATTTTTGCATATACCGTGAAGCAGAGGTCGGAATAATTCAGTAGCCAGGCCAACTAAGAGCTAGAAAAACTAATTTAAAAGGGGCAAAGAAGCGATGACTAGTTCGTTCTATTCTTGGTATTTATACAAGTAGGTTTAAGATCATGTCTTGGATGCATTTCCCGTACAGGTTAAGAGTGAAAGTGACTTGCAATGCAGCAAACTTGGCATTTTATGCTTGCACTCACTGCCTTGATATCCTGGGGTTGATGAGAAGGTTTCCAATCTAGGCACCGTGAATACGTTCCTCCTCGCGCTTCCATTTGTGCACTATCTTCCCTTTGAATAAGTAGTCTATTGGGAGGGCACTCACGCAATCACAAGTGTAGCGCGCAAAAACTGTAGGAGAACCGAAAGCTCAAAAGCAAAAGACTGACAAGGATCACGACGCTCTGCCCATGCGCACTTCTGGGTGCCGCGAGTGGTCCCGCAGCTCTTTAGCAAGTCCCACCGTCTAGCCGGCGGCGCATGCGCAGCCCCGGTTCCTGTGCACTTTGCGTGTCTAGGTAGGGCAGCGCGGGGCGCAGGGGCCGCTGGGAAGATGGCTGGAGTGGGAATGGTGGCTGCGGGTGCTTGGAATCTGTGTTGGAGGTGGGGCTTGACGGCCGTCTCCTTCGGCTTCCACCGTGGTCTCAGCGCGGTGCTTGCACGGAGCTCCGACCGGGTGCCACGGTGGCTCCCAGGTTAGTGCCCGAAAGGCGGGAGTAGAACGCGTTCTTTGGAACATCTAACTTTCGTCAGTTCTCGTCCTGTGCGTTTTTGGCGCCCTATTTAAAAATGTTCTTCCCCCATTCTCGGCACCCTAGCTCTAGACGTCTGCGATAATTCTGGTGAAGGCTGTGACGAGAGCTCTGGGGCGGCCCCGGGGAACCCTGGACAGCCCCGGCCCTTGATAGCGCCTTACGCTCTAAGGATCTTGCTCTCTGTGTGCTTTCTCTGCACTAAGCGCAAAATAGGGCAAAGTAACATGCGCATGTAATGCGTTTCATTATTAGTTGTCTTTTGTTTCTTTTCTCTGCAGGTTTTAAGTGGAGGGGGGAGGGGGATTCCAAATTGTGATTATGTGAAGTGCTTAGACCTGCCCTCTTTTGACTTAAGGCGATGTACAATTTGAACATTTTCTTTGTAAAAGTGTATAAAGATCAAGCCTGATTTCTAATTTTGTCTTCTCGATGCTCCTGCTCAGTGAAAACCACAATCATTATTTGACAAAGGAAACTGGAACTTAAACCAAAAATCAGAGTCCTTGAATATTTTCATTATCTTGCGTTTGGTTCTTCCCCATTCCTACCCCATCCCCAGTCACATCTTCTTAGTTTTCGGTGTTGTTGTGTTCACATCTTGGCCACTCAGATGCGTGATTGCTTGGAATGAGAATTGTTGCAGATGCTCATTGTTTTGAGTTAAAAAAATTTAAATGTGTACAATCAATTTAACTTACATTTCATTGTACACAACCGAAAGACGTGTTATATGTTTCTCTAACGGAGTACAGTATATCATTTTATTAAAGACTATAACACTCTTCCATTTATTTAGTCATTGAGCACTTAGGCACCAAGTTTTGAGCTCATTCTTACTGTGCAAACAGCATTTGTAGATACGATGTTAACCAGTGCACTTAACAATTTACCAAGGTGAAATAAATTAGCATGGTCTCACAGAGACATTCTTGTGTTGGGAAGTAAGTAGTATTAAGAGGATAGGAAGGATTTTTGAGTGCTGAGCTAAGGAAATGGGAAATGAAGATTTTTGCTTTAATAATCTGCCAACTAACATAACTGGCTACTAGCCCTGTTTTTCACTGAAAGTTTTTATTTTGGAATATTTCACTATGCATAAAAGGAATAGCTTTAAGGTCTCAAATTTAATTTTTTAAAAGTCAACTTCTTAAATCCAGAATGAGGTAAACTATCAACTCACATAGAAGAGACTGAGAAGTTTTTGTTGCCCCAATAAAGTGGAGGGGAGTTTCATATAATATAAAATAAATATTGTTTTTATAGTAGGGAAAGAACTTAAAAACAATGAAATGGTGTAGCCTTATAAGGTTTACCATTTGTGCTGTTGGACTTAAATTACATTAATATCTGTGTATACCAATTACAGAAATCCTGACAAACAAAGAAAACACAGTAACTGTGGAGTCCTATGAGAAATCTTTTTCGAAAATTAAGACTATGATACATTTTTCAAGGTTACTTGTAAAGAAACTGCTCATTGAATGCACCTCAGCTGGTAGAGAATTATGTTTGGCTCTGACCCATGATTTAGTGAGTGGAGAGGGAGTCAGTAATAAAGGGGGCAAAGCAACTAGCTCCCCCTTTGGAAGTATTTCCTCCATGGACATACCAAGCTTGTTTTTCCCTCTCCCCACCAGAAAGTAGAGGATGTAAAACTCCTCAAACATTAAAAAAATTTAAAAAGGCAAAAATTCCACAAGACTGCTAAAGTTAGTGTAAGTAAATCTGAATGTTCATTGATACTATTTCGGACAGATGCCATAGCAGCAATAGGAAAACGTTTTTGATGACTCTGTTTTGTTGCCTTGAAATTTCCACCTCGTCGTGTATTTTGGAAGAATCAAGAATGGACCTTGCTCAAAGAAGGTACTATTTTGAAATGATTTTAAAGGATATGCACAGACTCGTGACTTTAATACTCTAAGTCTGTTACTTATTTTTTCTGTTAAGTTGAAATAGTATTTGACATCAGTTCAACAAGAAAGTTAAGATTGAAAAAAATATATATGTATATAGTTTTCCAAAAGCTGAATTTGCAAACTGTGGTTTATGTTTTATGTACTTTGTTTAGCTTGCAGACAAAAGACATCAGTCTCTTTCCTTAGTCGACCAGATCTTCCAAACCTGGCTTATAAGAAACTAAAAGGCAAAAGTCCAGGAATTATCTTCCTCCCTGGCTATATTTCTAATATGAATGGTACAAAGGCATTGGCGATTGAGGAGTTTTGCAAATCTCTAGGTCACGCCTATATAAGGTAGGAATAACACATTACAGAGAAAATATTACTACCATTTAGCATGGCAGCAGAGAATTAGTTCTGCTCTAACCAATTGAAGTAAATGCCAGCATTTTCACAGACTAATTGGTTTTAATGGTCTGTAAGCTTTCTTGTGATTTAGGGTGCTTGTAAATGCAGCCTTTAAAAGACCTTTTTTATATGTCTTTTTGCCACACTCAGATGCTGGCAGGAGGTGCTAAGATATTTAGATACAATAATGTGATGACAAACCAATATACTAGTTGGCTTTCTTGTAATCTCTTGTTAATTATATTGAGCTTTTCCATTAGGGACTTAACTTCTATTTGACTACTATGTATTACCATACTTTTTAAAATACATATTTAAATAATACATGTATTTTATACTTAACCTGGCAGGGAGATACCATGATCACAAAGGTGGCTTTCCCACGGCAAGGCTTATGCATTGCACTCCAGATGCGCTAACCCCTGTGATTTCCCCAAATGTGGGAGACTGCATTGCATAATTTGTGGTAGTGGGGGACTGTGTTCATGTTCTCCCCTAGAAAAAAAGTAATATATGTATTTAAAAGTACAGTAAGTCCTTACATCATTGATAAGTTCTGCGACTTGAAGTGAAATGACATATCAAACCAGTTTCACCATTGACTAATTGATATAAACAAAAGTTAAATTCCTATGACATCTCATCAATATTGTAATGAAACAACCATGAACAAAACATTGGAGGACCTCCTGTATTGTAAAATTAGTATTGTATAATTCACATTTTTTCTGAGCTTCCTCTTTCTCCTCATACCTGTAATCTGAATATGTATAAACGTAAATAGGGGTATGCGTTGTTTAACTAAAACTTGATTTCACAATTCATAATATGCTAATAATTATTTTAGTAAAATAATGTGTTTATATTGGTGTTATTAGGTTTGTTTACCTATAACAATCATTTAGTGCCTAATTTACAAGGATAGTATGGTTTAATAGAGGGAGCACTGGCCTAGAATTCAAGAAACTTGGGTTCTGGAATCAATTCTAGTATTAACTGCAACAGGATGGGTCAGTTTGTAAACACTGGGCCTGTTCTCATCATGGAAAAAAAAAAGGAGGTTGGATTAAGGTAACTTCTGAATTCTTTTCCAGCACTAACAGCCTAAAAGAGTAGTTCCATTAACATTTGCTCAATAGATCTAGAAAATAGAGGTTTTGGAAATAAAATAATGAATATAAAAAATTTGCAGACTTAATCTGTTTAATATGTTAGCAGAAATTTTGTCAATTATATGGATTTAGTCTTACTCCTTTTATCAGATTAACTGAATTGTTTTGTTTCCATGCTCAGAATTATTACACATCTGCTCTCACTTAACTGTGATTCGGAAGACGGGTGTTATCTTTTGCATGTAGACTTTCTAGCACTGTAGTGGGTGCTCTCAAATATAAAGCATGGTCATGCCCTTAAAGGACTTTTATCCGGATGGGGAAACAGGATAAAATATAGATGAGAAGCTTGGCAAAAATATTCATCAGAGTGTGGTAGCAGCAAAAGAGCAGTACACTTAATTGTATCAGGTGAGGGAAAGAAAGTGGGATTGGAGTGGATGAAAAAGGCTTTTTGAAGGAACACTGGAGAGCAGTTAGGGTTGGGGCAAGAAGAAGCGCTGTCTACGAAGGAGTAGCCTGAGCGAAACAAGATAACAAATATTGCCATCATTCTCCCTTTTTGTCCCTAAAAGATTTTGAATCAAATCACCTTTTTACCAGTTCTTGAATTTAAATTGAGGCCATGAGAGCCATATCCAGTGCCTGTCTCCCTGTAAGACATATGTGGGTTTTCCGCACCTTGGATACATGTAAAATACATTGTGTCTTTAAAGGTATATTAAATAATCATGAAATTATAATGTATATTGACTATTAAGTGGTACAGTATTAAAATATAGCCTATATATAGTTTTATAAGCCTTTATAAAATATAGCCCTTCACTACAAATTTTTTATTTGATCAAGATTCTTTTTTTTGCTGTTATTAAAACTCTATTACATTCTAATCACTATTAACTATTGATTGCATTTAACCTGTTATAAGAGATTTTATCTTCTATTTACATTCCAGTTTCTCAGTTTCCTTTTGTTGTGGTTTTTGGCTGTAAAATTTATATCTTGAATGAGGAAATGGTTAATTTTGTGTATTATACAACAAGTAGTACATATGGCTGTATGAAAACATTTTCTTAATATCCGATTGTCACCTTGCATAAGAGAAAATGAGTCAGCGCTGAGGACTGGAACATGTTTTAGGGCTGGTATTCTGTCGTCATTATTCCTAATAGACTACTTAATTCTAGGTTGGGGAATATGTCCTAGAGTATTGAGGCTGCTAGGACAGACTTTGGTTACTGTGTTTAAAGGTTCTAAAACTGTTAAATGTGTTTGAATTGTCTTTGTCTTTTGATTAGTGTTCTTACTTGTAACCTGCTAGTATCACTCAGCGGTTATACTTTCCCTTATGAAGGGCCTTTATGCACATTTTTCATTTACCGTATATTTAGAGGGAACCATAGAAGGTGCAGGGAGAAATACCCGAATGTCTATCAAGGAGGGGAAGGAGGACTAGTTAGTGCCTTTCTCTCCTCTTCTCCCTGTCTGTCTCCTGCGTACACCGGCCTGAGGGGAAATAATAACTGTGATTTAGACCTCACCATTTGCTTTGCTACACTATTTCCCAAGGATCTAAAATCATTTCACTGTATACCTAAAAAAAAATTTATTTCTTTTTCTTCCTCCATCACTTATAAATAAATCGAATAAGTGTACACTATATATCACATGTATACTCTTATGTGTATACTAAACATACAAGGATTTTACTAGTTTTCTTCAGATTTTAAGAATAAGAAAAATGTGAAAGCTTTAAATTTGAATAAAGTAATTCTTTTTACTTTTACCTTCCATTCCTGTTCATTTGGAATGTGTTGTAATACTTGGTGTGTGTAGTTTACATACCTAACCACTGTGGAGAATGCAAAGACAAATAAGATAATGTTTTTATTTTTTCATCTAAGGTCTTAATAGTTTCAGAGGAATGATGAGACATATGCACACAAACTGTCTTATAAAGCAGGATGTAATAATTTAATGTGACTGATAAAGATGAATTCTATATAAGTTTCATTGGTTAGAGATTTGTGTTTCAATTTGGGCAACCTTTCTGGCAACAAAAGTTTCATAGTATTAAGCTCTGAGAGAGGATATCAGAGAGGATATTTGAGAGAAGATAATTTAGGTGAAGGAAATAGTATGACGAATGAAGCAGAGACAGAAAACGTGGAGCCTGTTTTAGGAACAGCAAGGTGATCAATTTGTTTAAAGCAGTAGTTCCCTTTGATGAAATGATAAAGGTCAGTCTGAGATGACCAGACTGTGATGATCAAAAACATACTAAGGTACTAAATTTCTATGCTGTGTGTTACTGGGAACCATTGGAGTTAATGCCACGTCAATATCGTCTTTTAGGAAAAACCTGACAATTACAAAGTGGGTTTATTTGAAGAGAGAATAGAGTCATAGAGGCACAGTTAGGAGGCTGCTGTGATAGGCTGGTTTTAAGATGACAAAGACCTGCACCAAAATACTGGTTTACCAAATTGCAGAGAAAGGAATGAATGTGAGGGAAAAATGAGAGTGAGTGAGAATGGCCCAGTGTGGGGAGGCTCCGCCCACAGAGGCCCCCCTACCCTTCCCCCCTCCCCCCAGGCCGGCACAGATGAGACTAAGTCTACCAAGACATGATCTGCTTGGGGAGGAGAGGTGGCCAATCTTTCAAAGGAGAAGGGCCAAGAACCTTTTCCTCAATGGGCTTTTATTGGGTCGTTTTGCACAGGAATACGGACTCATTAGTCATTATCAGGCAGTAAGGATCAAACAATAGATAACATACTAAGAACTCAGGACCTATTTTGAGTCAGGGTCACATAGCTAAAGAGCAATAAAACTTTGAGGAGGAAACTCACTTCTTGCTTGGACCCTAATTTAATTGAGAGCATTCTAAACAAGCAGGTTTCACAGGATTTTACGTATTCTTTCTTAGGCCTAATGCCCTAGGGAACCCCCGCTTTCCAGCACAGGGCTACACCTACCACCAGCATTGTTTCAGGCTTAAGGCATTGTCTCAGGCTTAAGTCAGGCAGGGTAAACAAGGCAGCCAAGAGATTAGGAGACAGAATGAGGACTCAGGCTATGTCGTTGCTGAGGGTCCACCACCCCCTTTTGCCGTAGCCCCACAAGTCCTTTGGGGCCTCCACATGATTGTGTCTGTCTTAGGTTGTTCCCCCCTTGGGGAATCTTACCCGTCATTGGCTAACTGATCAAGTATTGGGGGCCAGTTATGGATGAAGTAAAAGGAGCAGAAGCAGCGCTCCTGCCAGGGAGATAAGCTTTGTCTCCTTAGTGGCCTAGGGTCCAAAGGTTGCTTACTCAGCCTTAGCCATGGGGGGATTACAGCTCCTGAAACCAGGCAGGGCAGTTCCCAACAGTCCAGGGCAGGCAGTGTTCTGTATCCTGGAAAAACAAACGAGTAAAACAGTCTCCCCCTCAAACTGACGTTCTAGTCAGGGAGAGACAGATATTTAAAACTCGATCACAACACACAATATGAAAAGTGTTCATTGAGTACCTACAAAAGGAAGTGACTGGTACTAAACAGGGCATATATGTTAAAGAAAGTTCCTCCCAGGAGGTGCTATGACTAGGAATTTGGGTGGGAAGGAAGGTCTTCTAGGCAATGGGGCATCATACAAAGGCTCATAGTTATGAATGGGTGCATTTAAGAATTGGGAGTAGTTCAGCATGACTAGGGTTTATGGTAATCTACAGGAGTGGCATTGATACTTCATGATTTATTGACTTGAGACCTTGAGGAGAGGTGAAATTCACAGATCAGGCAGACTTTGAGCCTGGAGAACTAGGAAGTTGGAAGGAGAAGCAAACTAAGTAGATGGACTGGTGATGATGATTTTGATTCTGATCTCTTCCCCACCCACTAATTCAGTAGATATGTTCTAAGCATTTACCAGTGCAAGGTGCTGATCTAGACACTGGGAAAGCAGTGGTGAACAAAACAGAGCCTGTACTCATATGGAGCTTCCATGCTTGTGTGGGAGACATCACAAATGAATAAGCAAATGTCATATATAATGTCAAGTAGCACTGTTTTCAGTGAAGGAAATAAAGCAGGGTAAGGAAATAGAGAATGATGAAAGAAGCACAATTTTAGATTGAATGGTCAGAGAAGACTTCTCTAAGGATGGAACAAAGACCTGAATCAAGTGAGGGAGTGGTCTGAGTGGATATCTGGAGGTAGAGTATCTCATGTGCAGAGAGAGGCTAATGTAAAATTCCTGTGCAGGAACGTGGGTGGTGTTTTCCATGAACTCAAGAAGGAAAGTGAGGATGCGGTTGGGAGGGAGGGAGAGCCGCGAGGAAGGAGATCAGAGAGGCAGTGTCAGGGGCCAGACTGTGTTAAGGACTCTAGATTTTATTTAAAGATTATAGAAAGCCTTTGGATGGTTTGTGCAAGACATGATTTTTGCCTTCAAAGGATCACTGACTACATCGTGGGGAATAAGCTGTGAGGGTGAAAATTGGAAAGGGACAATCTTACTCTGATCAAGAGAGGATAGTGACATGGACCAGGCTGCCCTTAGTGGAGATCAGAAAGTGGGTGGCTCTAGGAGGTGTTTGATGGCTATACCAATAGGATTTGCTGAAATATATATTATTGTATAATGATGCATGTGCTATATTCCTTAAAAATCAGAGAAGCAAATACATAGATATCTAGATATAGATTTATATTTTCCCATTTTTCAGGTTTGATTACTCAGGAGTTGGGAATTCAGATGGTAACTTACAAGAATGTACAGTGGGAAGATGGAGAAAAGATGTTCTTTCTATAATTGATGAATTAGCTGAAGGACCACAGGTGACTATTTTTGTTAAATATGATGTAATTGTTGATGATAACCTCATGATATTTTTGCTCTTCTTTAGATATGAAATTTTATTTAAGTGTTTAACAACCAATTTTGATATTTGATTTAAAATTTTGTCATTTTCACTTTCTCATAAAATGCAAGTATCATTTAACTTATTTTACAAATTTTATTTTAATTTTATAATTCTTTATTATAGACTGAATACTTTAACAAAAAGTAAACATAATTTTAATTCTACTTTGTGCCAAATATTAAAAGTCTGGGAGCCAAAGGGAATAAAAGGAAAAAAGTACATACATTCTATGAAATCACTCACTCCACTTATGAGGGAAAAAAAGAAGTTCCTCCTTAAAGCTATACATATTTTTGTTTTTAGATACTAGTTGGATCTAGCCTTGGTGGGTGGCTTATGCTTCATGCTGCAATCGCACGGCCACAAAAGGTTGTGGCTCTTATTGGTATAGCCACAGCTGTGGATGGCCTGGTGACAAAGTTTAATCAGCTTCCTGTTGAGGTAAGTCACAGACAACCTCGATGTATACCTCCTGCCATTCTCCTGCTTCCTCTTTCTTTGAGTATTTTCTCATGTGTCATCTTTCCTTTGACTTATATTGACCTATCTTTTGTCTTAGCTGCTTTTTTATATAAAATTTCTTTGCTTTCTTTACTATTTGGTCTCTTGTTTAAGGTTTCATTTTCTTTAGTCCCTTCTACTCATTCTGGCAAATATTTGAGCCATATTAATGAAATAACACTTTAAGTTTCTTTTTTTTTTTTTTTTTTTTTTGAGCAACATTTGCTTTATTAATCACATTTACTTATTTGGATCATACATCATGATCTCTTCTTATACCTCTTCTTATTTTATGGCATGTAGGAAATAGTACCTATTCTTACAACCATAGTAAACTTGACTCATCGATTATGAAACTGTTCTTAGCCTCCGATCCTCTCAGCAGAGCTCTCCAAGTGCACACTGTCAGTCCATCATGATCAGCTCACAGGAGCTGAGATGTGCCATTTCTGGCTTAGACACTTAGTTGACATTCTTTTTTTACTCTAAATTCTCACCTTTAAAAAAGTGCTTTATATTATTAGCATGGTCTTCAGCAAATTATGGTAGAAATGAGGTTTCTGAAATAACTGGGAAGGTAATTAGTTTATTACACTTTCTTATTGGCTATATGTTTAAGCACTTCAGTTGCCTACAAGGATAAAGAAGTAGTGAGTAACAGTTGTTTATTTTTGTGTATGTTATTGATTGATTGATTGCAATCATTGAGTTTTTCTTGGACATCTTTTCTTAGGGATCTCAGTTTTAACTGTGGGACTAAGATTCTGGCAGGCCTGTGGTGGAGAAAAGTAAGGGAAGGAAAGCAGTTTAGAGCAGGGACTTACAAAGCATGGTGCCCAGGCGGGCAGCAGCAGTATCCACAGCTTATTAGAAAGGCATTTTCTTAATGGTTCTTGTCCTTTTTCATTTGAATTTATTAATATTTCACTTAGCATGATATTCTGAAAGTTCATTCATGTTGCAACTGGCAGTATTTTGTCTTTTCTTATGGCTGAGTAGTGTTCCATTGCATATATACGCCACCTCTTTATCCATTCATCCCTTGAAGGACACTTAGGTTGTTTCCATGACTTGGCTCCTGTGAATAAGGCTGCAGTGAACAGTGAATATAGGGGTGCCATGTGATTGCACTCATATGTGGGGTATAAATATAAAACAGAAAGCAACAAAGTTAACAAGCTCAGGCATAAACAACAGTATGGTGGTTACCAAAAGAACAGGGGAGGGAGGATGAAGAGAGTAAAGGGGGACAAATATATGGTGACAGAAGGAGGCTAGACTTTGAGTGGTGAGCATACAGTGCAATATACAGGTGATGTATTACAGAATTGTATACTTGAAACTTATTAACCAATATCACCACATTAAATTTAATTCAATAAAAATCAAAAGGCCTATTCTTGAGTTTCACACAAGATCTACTAAGTGAGAGACTGGGAAGGTGGCCCAGCAAAACAAGTCCCTCAGGTGAAGTTTGAGAACCACTGCTCTAGAGAGTAAAGGGGCAGGAAGAGAAAAGTAAAAAAGAAGAAAAAGGAAAAAAAAAAGTGTTGAGTCATAGAACATCATTAACTTTTGTCTCAAGTTCTGCTTTAAACCCAGTGCCACATATTATCTGCTCTATGTTAATTCTTAGCTTACATTGTTCTTCCCAACTCCTAAGAAATGGCATTCATTGTCTGCACATCCAGGTTGGTTACAGTGCTGCTAAATTTCCCTACCATTGCACCTTTCTGTGTATAAACCTTGGACCTCTTGACTCCATCCTTTAACTCAGTGGTCTCCAACCTTTTTGGCACCAGGGACTGGTTTTGTTGAAGATAATTTTTCCAGGGACTGGATGGGGGCCAGGTGGGGGGATTCAAGTGCATTACATTCAGGCTCACCTCCTGCCATGTGGCCTGGTTCCTAAGAGGCCATGGACACATACAGGTCCACGGCCTGGAGGTTGGGGACCCCTGCTGTAACTTACTAATGTGCTTCTCATGGTAAGAAATTATTTCAAGAATATGGCAGATTGTAAATGATTTGATTTAACAGGTTTTTTTTTTTCTTTTGGTTATTGACAAATGACAAGATCTGCAGATGTACTTTTCTATTTACCGGCATGTGTTCACCATGCTCAAAGAGGGGATATAGTAGATACTCCCTGAGTGACTGAGAAGATTTATATTCTGAAAATCAGAGCATATCTTTGTTAATCCCAAATTAGACCAGGAAGCAGTTGTTAACAAACATGTGGGGCCTTGTTAACTTAAAAGCATGTGTAAGGGAAGAGCAGGGACGCAGGGACCACTATCTTTTCTTCTCCACCCAAACAGCTAGCCCAGCAGAGCAGAAGAGGGATGTTAACACCAGTACTTCCCATTGTGTAGGAGCTCAGCATGCTTCTTAACTGGCTCTACTCATTGTCTCCTTTGTTCAACACCAGAGGGCGTCAGACGGCTGTACAGCTGTTTGGAATCCAAGCTTCTCAACCACATTACCGTAATACAGTTTCTCCTTGGAGTAGAATTTATGCATATTGTACATTTTCTTTGATTAATCCTGTCTTTGCTATTTCTGAGTCCCCCCCCCCTTTTTTTTTAAAGATTCAGGATATATAACATTCTGTAAAGCTTGTTCTTCATCTGAACAATATTCAGGGGCAGGTAATGGCTGTTTGGGCAAGGATACTTAAAATGCAACTGTTGTTGTATTTCAATAGTTAGCATAATTTTCACTCTATCAAATAACCACTGAAACAAAATTCTAATTACTGAAATTAAAAGTTCAGGAGTAATCACAAGTATTTTGAAGATACCCTAATATCATTTTTGCTTTAAATATAGATTCATACATTTTATAGTTTTTTAAATTTCATTAATTTCAAATCATTTGAGACAGATATTTCAGAGTATAGCTTTCAGATGTACGGCTTTTTTACTGAAATCAGTTGATTTCAGCCATTCATTTTCACTGAGTCAGATCTTTTTGGAATTGAGAAATACATTAAAATGCCTAAATATATATGTGTATATTTATTGTATTTATTTTACTCTTTAAATTCTTAGATTGTTTGATTTATTGCATGTGTTAATAAATACTTTTATTTTCCTACTTTTTCCCAATAGGTAAAAAAGGAAATAGAGATGAAAGGCGTCTGGAGCATGCCATCAAAATACAGTAAAGATGGAGTTTATCATATTCAGTACAGTTTCATTAAAGAGGCTGAACACCACTGCCTTTTACATAGCCCCATTCCCGTGAACTGTCCTCTGAGATTGCTGCACGGCATGAAGGACGACGTTGTTCCTTGGCACATGTCCATTCAGGTTGCTGACCGAGTAGTCAGCACAGATGTAGACGTCATCCTTCGAAAACACAGTGATCACCGCATGAAGGAAAAAGCGGACATTCAGCTTCTTGTTTACACTATTGATGACTTAATTGACAAGCTTTCAACTGTAGTTAACTAGAATCACATCATTAGTTGTATGTAAACCAGTGGACCTGGAGACTGAGAGAGGGATAACACATGGAAGACCCTGACACTTAAAAGGTTTTTTCCACTTACCACTATTTTGTAAACATCACATGAGGTTTTATTTAATGATGTCTTTGCGCACAGGTGATACAAATTGTGAAGAAAATACAGTTATCCTTCTGTATTTTCCAGGAATTGGTTCCAGGACACCCCCAGCTCTCAGATACCAGGATTCAAAGATGCTCACGTCTGTTATAGAAAATGGCATGGTATGTGCGTATAACCTACACACATACTCCTGTATGCTTTAAATCATCTCTAGATTATTTATAATGCCTATACAATGTAAATGCTATGTAAATAGTTGTTATGCAGTATTAAGGATCAGCATTCTGGAGTCCTTTTTTCTTTTAAGTATTTTTGACCTGTTGTTAGTTGAGTCCAAGAATGTGGAACCTGCAGCTACAGAAGGCGGGCTCTGCCAGCTGCTGGGGAATTGGAGCATCTGCCTTCAGTCCCTGATTCGTTTTTTTCATTAACGTGTTTCCTATTTTTTTCATGCAAGAGATGTTTGACTTCCAGTGCTTTAGTTAACTGCCAGTTTTTAATTGTTCTTTCCTCTTTAGAATTATTAATAAAACTTAAAGTTTTTGTATTTTGTTTGGTATCATTGTATGTGGAGATTTGTAAAATTCTGATTGTAAAATGCAGTTCACAAAGTATGGGAAAATCTGAAGTGATTAAGGAAATGTCTGAAGCATAATAAAGTTTGAAAAATAAAGATAGTACTTTATATATTTTGCATGTTATATTTAAGCTTAAAGCTAAGGTTATTTTTGTAAAGGCTCAAAACTACAGTGCTATAATGGGGATATATTCTAAATTTTGGCTTATGTGTGTTTAAAAGGGGGAATTTCATCTTAATGATGTAGTTTCATATTCTAAAGAGGGAATTAATCTTTATATATTAGTTGCCTACCTGCAGAAACATTTTTATTACTATGCGCCCTAAGTTTAAATAGCCAAATGGTAGCCCTCTAAATTAGAGGGGTTTGAGAAGTGCAAATATAGTAAGAAAATAGGAAATATAAAGGTTTTTCTTTTTAAAATAACTGCAGTAGTCAGTCTTGGTATTATTGAGTTGGTGTTTTGTAGCCTTTAAGTTTGGTTGGATTTATTTAGCTTGCCTGGGTTATGTCAGTCAAAGTAACACTTAAGTTGACAACACTGAGAAATAACGGGAAAAACCTCTTGTGCCAAAGAGTTAACAGAGCGTGACCACTTTTCCTCGGAGACCTGCTTACAAGATTGGCCGTTGGCTGGCATCTGAGAACTTGAATTTTAGGAGGGTTCCCAGCACTGATACAAGTGGCTCACTGTGCACATTGTCTGTGCAAACAGTGGTTTGTGCTGAACACCTGCTTTCCTTCTGGGAGTCTGGAATTTTGGTAGATGCCAGGCAGAGGCTGCCCGAGTGACCAGCTCCCAAGGAAAACCCTGGCACCGAGTCCACACAAGTTTCACGGACGGACAGCATTTCCCATGCGCTGTCTCAACACTGCTGGGATTAAGCTCATCCTGTGTGACTCCACTGGGAGAGAATTCTTCAGAACTTGTGCCTGTTTTTTCCAGACTTCACCCCAGTTCCTTTTCCCTGTGTGGACTTTGCTTTGTAGCCTTTCACTGTAATAGGTTACAGCTGTGAGTACAACCGTGTCTTCTGTGACTCCTGACAAATCAAGCCTGGGAGTGGTCTGGGGGTGCCTGACACAGATACAAAACAGGTTAATGCCCACAAGGCAATAAAACTATATGATCTCCTTTATACCAAACAAATTACTTACAAATAAAAATACAAGAACTGTGTGTGCCACAGTTCCTGGTACTGCAGGGAGTTGATGGTGGATGGCAGGGAGGCTATTCCAGGGTCTTCTCTGCCCAGCCACTGCTAGGCATGAGGATTACAGTGATAAAAGGGGAAGGGTGCTTGCCCATGAGCGTTTTCTAGGGTTTAATATAGCTGCAACAAAGTGTAAGCAATATGAACTCCTCGTATTATATCTGCAGAGGGAGTACAGCGTAACGGTTAAGGACAGACTATAGAGCTTATGTTTAAGGCCTGGCTTACCGCTTATTAGCCCTGTGACAGCAATATACTTACCCTACCTGAGGTTCCCTCATCTGTAAAATGGCAACGTAAACCCGCCTGATAGATCGTAAGCATTAACTAAGCACAGCACAATGAATGACACACAGAAGTCGCTGCCTTTTCGCTTTTACTGCATGCAGAGCACAGGCCAGTGTGAAACTGATGGACACAAGCCATTGGCGTTTAGAAAGAAAAGTGAAGGCAAAGTATATCAGGCTTCTAAAGCTGACCTGGATTGGACCTTAACCTCGTGACCCCAAATCGGAGTGCTGTGTGGTACCCTTTCCAATGTTCAATGGTGAGAGAAGGGGGAGGGGGAAATCTCCACTCTCTAAAGATAGAAAAAGTTGTTTTAAAATTCAGCTTTGTAGCATCACAAATTCCACATGAGTTTGAATCAGTGAGATTTAGTGTAGTCTAGTACATTATTAATTACTTCAGTGTTCACTTTCCCCCCAAAGCTTTTTGTTTGTTTTTCTAAAACCACTCTGTCCCCTCTATTCAGTGACATGGGGAAAGTGGAACCGCCAGAAGCCTCCGAGTGCCTTACCCTGTGGAACTCCTTTAAAAGTGACACGACCCCTTCTAAACAAGTCTCCGCATGTGCCATGGAAAGGGATCAGGCAAGTGCCAGTGGAAAAAAGGCTAAGGGAGGCCACGTAATATATTCTACTTGCTTTTGCTGTATCTGCTGAGCTCAGAGGCACTTCCAGACGAATCTAAACAGTATGCTGGTGTCTGAGGAACCGATGGAAAGGCCTGTGTGGAGGAGAGGAGGAAAGGGGCTTTAGGTAAGGCTGAGTTTTGTGAAGGATGGAGATAGAGAGCAGCGAGAACATTACCCACCATGTAACCATTTCCAGGGCAGTGCCCTAAAGGAACATGTCAAATATCCATTAAATTTGGGACTGTGTACAGAAGAGAAAAAACTAAAGAACTTTTATTTTCTGGAGGAAGGTAGATGGAATTTGGATAAACATTTTTAAGATCCCCTTGAAATACAAATCTACAGTAACTTCTTAGTTTAGAACATAACTCCGTTCAATGAAAACCTGTGATCATTGGCTATATTTAGAGAATATACCTAGAAAAAGGCAGGCAGTGTTTTTTAACCAAATGTGTCCACAGTGGAAATGACTCTTTCTTATTTGGGCTCTCTCTTTTCTTGGGCTTCCAGGGTTTTGCTGACAGATACACTTTCTTTTACTAAAAAGAAACTCAAATATCAGCTGCTCAGTGAAGCCTTTCCTGACTTCCTCCTCTCTCTGTCCAAAAAAGTTCATTGGTGGGTCCTCTGTGCTCTCATAAAAAGCAAGCACTCTATTCATGCCTTTCTGATAGAACTTACTACTTCAAGATGCTCAGGTTATATGCCAGCCTCCCTCTGCAAGGCTTCGACATCATTTACCCCCAGGTGTCTCTGACCATGCTACATCAACCCCTTTTGCTGGCTTTTTCTCCTTACTCAATATGTAATGTCAATATTTCCTTTCTGTTCTGACTGTGGTACTTACTTAACACGTCAAGTGAACATACCCATGTTCTGGGTTTTAAGAGCTACCTGCATACAGATGATTCAAGTACATTTGTCCATCCCAGACTTTTGTCTTGAGTTCCAAACACATAACACCACTGCCTAACGACCTGGGATGAATCCTGGGCCTCCCAAATGCAGTCAGGGCAAACTGCTATTCTTCCCCCTTAATGCACCTGCCTCACCATGAATCCCTTTACAATAAATGGTTCCACCATTATCCCTGTGTATACAAGTCACACTTGTGAGTCATCTGACCTTCTTCCTTTCCTTCACCCAAATCAGAACTCATGGTTCTCTTTCCCTATGGAAAAAAAATCTTTTCCATGATGCATAAGTCTAGATTTCCAGGGAGGGAAGAAACCCTGATTCACAGTTTACCAATCAAGATCCAAGGCATAAATACTCTTCAAGCTACCACTATGACATCACTGAATATGAGGAGGCTGGGAAGAAGTGGCCAGTAGCATGTTATTGCATAGGATATACATTACGTGGACAAAATCTAACAAGCTTGGGAAGCCTGTGTGATGGGCCACAAAAACTCAGAGGCGGGGTGGTCTGAACATAAAAATTCCCGACTGAAAGTGGGCTTGGGGGATAGTCCTGTCCTGTGCCTGTAGCTTCCTTGATGAAGGTCAATCTCACCTTTGAAATTGTCTATTGTCTTTGTGCATCTAGGATGACATACCTTTGAAATATCAGTTATACTCCTTTCCAGATGCAGATTTCCCTGCTTTGCTTTCTCCCACCTTCCTAATCTACCACCAGTGGGTTTTGTGGAATGCTCCCTATTTTCTCCTTTGATCGGAATGTACCGAATAAGCTGCAAAGCTGCCATTCTCCAGACCACTTTCTCAATCTGCTGAGATTTTGCCTCCTGGTAATTCTTGTCAGTTGGGTTCAATTTAACTCTTACAAGACTTTTTCTTAGGCTGGACATTCTTTCTTCAACAACTGTACACAGATAATAAACGTAAATATCCTAAAAAACATAGGTAATATTAAAATGTAGCAAAATAAATTAGGGATCTGTTTTGAGTTTTTTACTTTGGTTTGTAATGTAATTCATTTAAAGAAAAGTTTACATAATTTAATTGCTTATAATGGCTGAATTTAACAACTCGCCCTCAAAATTGCTGACAATTTAACCATGGACACTTGCAACCACACCACTGTGTGATCTGGAGGCTGCCTGACATTCCAGCCTAATTTTTCTTACTGTGCGTCTCTTCTCTGTAACCCTATGCTTCACTGATATTAGAACACTTTCACCTTAAATAAGCTGCCTTTGACAGGAACATTTCCTATTCCCCTTACCTCACCCATCCACCTGGCAAATACCTTGGTCTATTAACATGGCAAATGTGCTCATCTTTTAAGACTTAAAGTCATCTCATTTACAGACCTTTTCCCTAACCCCCTACCTCTAGGTATAATTGTACCTTTGTACCTTGTGCATAGTTTTAGCATGATACCTGCCTGGCATTTATTGTTTACAAATTTAACTTTGTTGCTAAACCCTGTTGCCATGTCTTATTCATTTAAAAACAAGCAAACAAACACTCAGCTATGTAGGCCCTTAAAAACATTGCTGAAAAATGATAATACTAGTAGGCACTCAGTAAATACAGGGCTGAGCCAATTTCCACAGTCACTCCTCCAGGGGATGGATCACGCTTTGTTCTTTAAAGACTTTCTGTGGATTTGTGAATACGTCTAACCTATTCCTTACTGGCAAAGACTGCCCCCCTCTTTGCCACTGTACCCCCTCCCTCAGAACTTTGAGCTCAAGCACTCACTTAAAGCACCCAGTTATTTTATTACAGTGGGAAGAAATCTTTGGGTACAAAAGATCTGCAAAGCATCATGTGAAAAAATATGTAAGGAGAAGGCAAATGTACATCTTTTAAAATTATTCCTATCTTTATTAAGAAGCCAACGTCTTCCTTAGAGCAACTCCAGCCACAGAGAAAGTGACATGCCTTCTGTCTGGGCCTCCCTTTCCTTAGTCTAGGGTTGGAATTGACCTTGTTGCTCCCACCCATGATGCAATTCAGTGACTTTTAAGATTCTGCTGACAATTTTCCTGCCCTTTCTCTAAGCTCCACGTCTTTGGAGACAGCTCTGTTGTCTGTAGAGCTTCTTCAGCTGAGGGTTCCATGCAGCATCCAGACATGCATGAGTCAGCCCTTCTTGTGCTGTTCTCTAAGCTGCCTGTTCTCCTGAAGGCTCCTGATTTTCCCACAGCTCTTTATTTTTGAGAGTCCCATCTCCTAGGTATTCCACTATAGACCACTAAGTCTTTTCTCAGGCACACTGCCCACGTATGTATTAAGTAATTGTATTTTCACTAGTCCAGGCGCCAGATGGTGGTAGATTTTTCTTAATACTTGTATTATTTGAGGAGTCATTTCCTGCATAGCTTCTAATCAGTTTCCCACAGAAACAAAGATTGCCATGCCATGTTCTAGAATTGCTTTTTTGAAACAATTGATGAATTGTTTCAGAGGCAAGAATCATACTTTGCTCCTCTGGAGCACCGTCTTTGACACACAGTTAAGTGCTCAAAAACTATTTGCCGAATGAACCGGAGAACGGGTTCTCAGTGTTTCTCTCATGGTACGTAGTACCCAGAGACAGACAAAACCAGTAAGACTCAATCCTCGCCCTCAGTCTAAGAAGACAAATAGCCAAACTCTTTGTTATAAAAATTTCAGGCCAACATAAATCTGATCTCTCCTGAGGTCTTGTTTGCTAATATCAAATACTCGGTTACCACTGATAGTATATGGGTTGTCTTTTACTGTTCCTTAATTAAAATAAACAAAATCTTTACACTGTATCCAAACCTTTTATTCCAAGAGTTCTTAGCATATTGAGCTCTTTTCAATTTATGAAACATACTCTCACTGTCTATTAAAAACAGCATTAAAAAGCTACATTCCTTGAATAAGTCAAACTGAGGCATGAGTTTCCCACCAGGATGGAAGTTTCTAGATGAAATCTGGTTGGCAGCAGAATAAGTTAATGGTTGCAGCTCTCAGTCCCTCCTGTCCTGTCCTGCCAGACAGCTGTTCCCTCAGGGAGGGGGGAAGTGGCTTGGCAACTCCTGACAGATGGACAGCTGACTGAATGGACCCTCTCCCAGGCCCCAGCCCCTGCGCAGTGTGCCCTGGCCTCGGATACCACGGGCTGCCTCCCGCAGAGGAAGGGAGAGAATTGTGCAGCTGAGAAAGAAGCTCTCAGCGGGAGGGAGGCGGCGGGCTTGATTGACGCATGAGAGGGCTGGCTTTTTGGAGGGCTCTTAGCAACGACCCTGGTGTGACCCTCCTGAGCCAGGAGAAAATCGAATCAGCGCACCATTCTTTCAAACGCCATGCAGCATCAGTGGCTGAACGTCAAGGCAGCCTTCCCCTCTGCCTGTTAATTATCGGCTCTTTTGCATCTCAGGGTTCCTGCCTTTGCAAAGTGCTACTAGAGGGGGTAAGAAACGACCACCAAGCCCCCTTGCTTCCCCGGGGTGAAACCTCCTTTGTGATTGTGAGTCCTTGTGCATCATCTCATTTGGTTGATAGGCGGGACCAAGAGGCAGATTCCAGACACTCCCCACCCTCACCCCCCAGACCCGCAGGGGCTTTATTGTAGAGTCACTGGTGCGTGGCTGCGCTTTTCTCTTCTGTTTGTAGGTGAAACCCCAGTGGCTTCATTGGCTCCTTGATTTAAACCACGCCCGGCTTTCTGCCCGCTTTGCTGCTGCTGGGCCAGGCGGCCCAGCCACAACCCAGCCCCGCGCGCAGGGAGCCCTGGCTGCTATTGTGTGGATGCCGCGGGTATCCTCTCTTCTCTTGCAGGGATGGCTAACAGGGGCCCGAGCTACGGCTTAAGCCGAGAGGTGCAGGAGAAGATTGAGCAGAAGTATGATGCTGACCTGGAGAACAAGCTGGTGGACTGGATCATTCTGCAGTGCGCTGAAGACATAGAGCACCCGCCTCCCGGCCGGGCCCATTTTCAGCAATGGTTAATGGACGGGACGGTAAGGACTGCGAAATCGGTGGGCAGGGAAACCCTCCAGGGCCTTCTCTTTTCAAATGAGGCTGCCAGAGGAACTGCTGCTGTCCGCTCTGTGTCCCCTGGGGAGAGAAAGGAAAAGCTTCTATTTCTCCCGGGTTGGAAGATCTGAGCTCCCTACACAATTCCCTAGCTAGCTCAGAGGATTCTCCATCGCAGCTTCCTTCTGAGTCGTTGGCAAATCCTAAGCCCTTTTGCTCTTTCCAGCCAGAATAGAGATAAATATTTCCTTGAGATCTCTTCAGGCTTTTTGGTGCATCAGCTCATCTGGGGCCATTCTTTTCTCAGGGGAATGGGTTGGTTACACAGTAAAACAAAGCAAGGGGGGGCCAGGACTAACCACTTTCCTTCCTAGAGCCATGCTCCCTGGGGGTGCTCCGCGTCTGTCTGTTGAATGGAAGCGTTCTCCAGAAACTGAAGGGAATCCTTATTTGATAACCGCTTTTCTCGTCAGATGGTCCTGTGTGTTTGGGAATCAGGGAGCACAGGCTCTGCTGATTCAAACAAGCCCATCATTTTCCTGCAGGGAGCGATGAACTGTTGTTAGTTACATAACTGCTTTCCCACGCTTCTGCTGGGGGTGCCCAGCCCTTGGCTTATAGGTATCTGGGAGAAGGGTGCCTAGTGCAGTTCATGTACACATCATTTGCACATACAGGATGAGTTACTGAAGTCTGACTCAGATATGCCTTTTGATAGAGGAAATAATATGAGACTGGATCATCTGACCACCCTGGGCACCACTGCTAGCTCATCCCCGCACTGAAGTCTGGAATCGTGGCCCTGTCCCTGCTCATCCTTTCCTGTCTGTAAACATTCTTACCCTCACCCAGAAAAAGGAAGGGAGGAGCAAGGACGGAAAGGGATTCCTGGGCTCCTGGATTCCCTGAGGTCAGCAGCAGCCCCAGGAATAAGATTGCCTTGGTCTTTGGGGTTTGGTGTGGGAGCCTGGCCGCCCAGCCAAGAGCCCATGCCTTCTGGGCCCAAGACTTGCTTGTGCCCGAACCTGGCAGCTGTGTCCTGTGGGGATTAGAATTCACTTTGTATCAGTGATGGGTAAATGTGAAGGGAAAATTGATGGTGTCCCTCCTTTTCTCCCTTCAGGTCCTGTGCAAGCTGATAAACAGTTTATACCCGCCTGGACAAGAGCCCATTGCCAAGATCTCAGAGTCCAAGATGGCTTTTAAGCAGATGGAGCAAATCTCCCAGTTCCTGAAAGCTGCGGAGATCTATGGTGTCAGGACCACTGACATTTTTCAGACAGTGGATTTATGGGAAGGTAAACAGCCCTATTCCTTCGGGGATTGTTTTCCCTTCCCCTCCCTTTGCCTATCTCTTTGTGAAACCTGCTCATGACATTCTTCCCTGGGCCAGTGAGTCTGTGTGTGTGTGTGTGTGTGTGTGTGTGTGTGTGTGTGTGTGTTGGGGTGGGGGCAGTGGTTATGAGCTGTCACCTGTGGGTGCTGTTAGCCTCCCCTTTATGATATTCTATTGAAAGGTGTATCCTCCTCTAAGGGCATGCCCACCCCAGGACACAGCAGGAAGCTCAGCAAACTAAGAAATAAACAGAGGAAGCTAAAATGGTTACACAGCTGCCTTTCATTCCTGCTACCCCTCCCACCTCGCACTCTTTCTGAACAAATGATAGCGACTGAAAGACAGTGGGGGTGGGGGTGGTGTTTCTGACTCACTAGCAGTGGGGCTCATAGATAAAGCCACCTGGTGCAATTTTGTCATTCAATCTGAGAAATAAATAGCATCCCAGCCATTTATTAAACTATTATCTGGGAGCTGGGTGACTATACCTTTCAGATATGTATTTTCTCAGAGAGTGTGACAGATGATTTCCTCTTTTACATTTTTGAATTGACTTGATTAAGAAATCTTAAGAGGCATAAAAATCAAATCACGTTTCTGGACATATGTAACAACCCACTATTACTAGGAGAAATGATGTGAATGGGACACTGCCAGAGACTTTGGGACCTGTGATCACAGTGCTCACTGTGCCCCTGAGCCCAGACGTAGGCATGCACCGTGGCAGCTGACTGCTCACGCCACACCTGCTCTCGCCCAGGCAGGTGCGGGCCAGTTGACTCTGCAGGGCTTCCACGTTGACTCTGCTCTCTCAAGCTCATTGTCACCAGCTGTCATCAGTGGCCCAACCAATAGGATACTCAAGGCAGTGACGCAAATGGTCCTGCTGACAGTGAGAATGGGGTCAACTTTCCTATGATCAATAGACAGTGAGATTTTAAGGGACATTCAGATGATGGGTGAAACAAATTTCTAACAGAGGACTATTCTACCAAACAACGTATAAAGAAACGATTGTGTTCCTAATCCTCACACCCCGCCGTGTGTCAGGCAGAGAGCTCTCATTTCCTGTCCCCCTCACAGAGATGCCCATCAGTTTTCCTTATGTTTGCCATTCCTTAGAAACTCATATATCCAGATCTTCAGGTCAGGGCACGGAATTCATGGGCACTTGCCTCTGAATCACCACGGAATATCACAGTTGAGACTTTTCATTTTAGATCAAAATTATGATGATTGTCCTCAGCTAGTAAAGATAGCTACTGCTTGTTGATATTTTTCTGTGTACTAGGCAGGGTTCAAGTGCTTTACTACATATCACTAGTCACTCCTTCTACAGTTCCGTGAAGTGTTATTAATTTGCCGATTTTCAAGACAAAATTGAAGCTTGCCCATGATTCCATGTATACGTCCAATGGCTGGCTAGTCAATAGAAGAGTGAGGACTCGAACTCAGCTTCTCTGATGCCAAAGCGCAACGCCTTAACTAGTCTGCCTTGCCACACCTTGGCCAGGAGGCTGCTGCCTTCACCTATACTCTGAGCACACTGTTGAGTCATGATGGTGACTGGTGAGGCTGAGGAGGAGGAGGATGAATCAGGGTTGCGTGGGACAAAAGGCAGCAGCCCCTGCACCGACTAGGGGATCTGTGTAAATGGAGGTGGCCTCATAAGGCCCCCCTAGCACAGGAAGTATAACAGGAGGAAGAACCTGGGAGGTGTGTGGGAGGTGTTGGTCCCCAGGGTGCTTTTCTCTCAATTACTGAGGATGTTTTGCTCACCTTTGCTCCTTTTCCAAAGACTATACAGATGAACTTTGTACCCAGGAGGTGCCGACAGTGAGTGCGGAGGGATACCTGCTCTGTGTCCCTGATAAACAGAGCAGGTAGAGGTCTACAGCGCCTGGCCAGTCCTGTGTGTTAGATGCCCCATAGGGAGAGGGATGTTGAGGGGCATGAGATAGGGCAGTGGACAGGTGGACTCCAGGACAGGTTAATGTTCCTAGAAAAAATAAGGCAGATACTGAGGGGTCTCGCCCACAGGGTACAAGAATGGGGCTTTAAAGGAACTAAGGGAGGAAACCACTCCAAGGGTGCTGTGGCTGACCTGCCACAGGGAGGCTATGCATTAGGTAAGGATAGCTGGCCGTAGGAAAGCAGATGCTTAGGAGTGTCCAGACGTCCTCCAGAGGCCCCAGGGCCTGAATGCCCTCTCCATGGAGGGGCAACTGAGGACAAGTTCAGGGAGATCATTCCAAGTGTTAGAGGGGACAACTGACGTCTCCCAGGATCACTGAAGTACAGGCCAGAGCTGATTGCTATGCAGTGGAGTGAGAGGTGGGAAGGTGGGTTGCTTTCAGCAGAGAAAAGGGGAGTTGGGGGGGGTAGCCTTAGCAAGCCCAATAGTGAGACCCAGGGTACATCACATGGACTGAGCAACTGAGCAACTGAGGTTGGGTCCCTTCTGCAAGAGCTGGTTGTCCTCCGGAGTTTGGGAATGAGTGTGCTGGCATCCGAGGGAGGCTGCGAGGCACGGTTAGTGTGTGGTCTGTGTGCGTGACCATGTACGTGTTTGCATACAGAGCTATGGGACTAGCCATTTGCTTATCTTAGTGCCACATTCTCCCTACAATTCTGCACCCCGACGGTGGTTTTCAGTTTCCTCACATTCACTCCTGATTCAGTGCATGCTGCTGTGGCTCCGGCTCCTGCAGGCCCAGTCTTCCTTGCCTGAGTACTTCTCCTCCTCCTCCTCCGCAGGCAGCTTTCCCTCCTGCCCCAGCATCTTTCCAAGGAGGGCTCTGCTTGCCCACGGCTGCCCAGTGACTCTGCTGCCACTATGTCGCAGGCACATAAAGCTGCAGGAGCCCAGGCTTGCCAAATGCCTTCTTTTTTAGGCTTCATTTATCTAGACAAGGAGAAGTGCCAGGTGTACCCACTATCCTGAAAACCCTTTTAGATGCAATGTGAAGTGTTGGAATGGAATGGGGGCAACCAGCATGAAAAGTTCAGGGCTTTAAAAAGGAGCCCAGGGCTGAATGGTCCGGAAAACAGCCCAACCAAGGGGCATTCTAGACAAGATTACTGAAGTTCCTCCGGGAGGAAGCTGGTGATGTGGAAGAAGTTGAGGTGCTTAGAGCAATGCGAGCAGACTGGGCAAGTTCTCTGGGACGAGAGAAGGTGAATGCCTGACTGGTAACTTTCAGATTTGCTCTGGGGGCACCAGAAAGGGCAGGGCTGGGGTGGGGGTAGGGCTGTCTCAGTTGTCCATGACTCAGAAGAGAGAGAACTGGAGGTTAGATGCCAGTACATTTGCAGGCAAAGGGGGAAGGAGAGAAAGGTAGGAGCAAGAAAAGGAGGTGTGTGTGTGTGCGTGTGCACGCGCGCACACGCATGCAAAAGAGAGAGAACACGTGCAAGCTAGTGGGCTCGTCAGAGAGACCCAAAGAACACTTATTCTGGAATGCAGTCAAGTACAGACACTTGAGTGAGGAATTAGACTGCGTGGTTCAAACCTCTGCCCTACCACGCATCGGTTAACTTCTCTACGCTTTGACTTTCTCAGCTGTAAGATGGGAGTAATCGTATCTCTTTCACAGGGTTGATGTGGGCAGTGAGTGAGATAAAGCATGAGAAGTGCCTTAGCATAGTGCCTGGCAGTAATAGAGTATAATAAATGTAAACATTGCTGTGTAATTAGCCTGGCCTTTGTTTTAAGACAAATATAAAACAAGAGTACAAGAGCAAGGCTGGAAAGGCACCCATTCTGTCTGATGACAAATGGATTTCATTAACGCTTCACACAGAAGCTGGTAGGGTTGCCTGGATGATCTCTGCCCTCACTTCATCTGCCAATCGGGAGGGGCAGGCTTTACAGGTTACCTTGCTGACTTTTTTCCCACCTCCTGGTCATCACCCTCTTGATGTCTTTCCCCAATTCCAGACCCAGAAGATCTTGGTACAGTGGAAAGAGAGTGAGTTTGGGAGCCAGGAAGACAGCTTGAAACTTTTCTTTAACTACATCTACTGTGTGACCTTGTTTAAGCTACTTAGCCTCTCAGAGCCTCAGCTCCCTTCTCTGTAAACAGGTCTAGTGCCTCCTTCAGAGGGTTCTCATAAGGTTTAAATGTGTAAAATGCCTAAGAGGTACCTAATAAGTTCTGGCTTATTTCCCTTCCTATAAGTCCACCAGTGACTAACTTTTTGGGTTTCTACGTGTAACTCTGTGGCGAGCATGACACGTAGAATTCTAGAATGTCAGAGCAGGCAAGACTCAAAGATCAGTCAAATCTCATTACTCTTCTTGGTGATTTTACTGATGATGATCCTGGCCTTGTGGTTTCATCATGCCTTCCTGTCCCCTGCTCCCAATGACTGGGTGTCAGGGAGGAGGCGTGGATTCGCATCCTGGTGGAGTGCCTGGAAGGTACAAATATATTCTCCGGGGAGGTGTCACTGCACGTGTCATTCCTCAACAGCAAAGAGACATTTCACCCAGTCTGAGAGATATTTTGGGATATTGTGAGGTGCCTGTAGTGACTTGAGACATCGCAGATGTTTGAAGCCTCCTTTTCTAGCTGAAAAGCCTTCGTAGCATTTATTCCAAGTGCTGCTCACAACTGTGTTTGGCTGGTTTGCCCTCCAGCATGGGTTCTCAAACTCCAGTGTGCATCGGATCACCTTATTAAAACGCAGATTGTTGGGCTCAAGCCCCAGAGTTTCTGAGATATAATGTGTGTGGCAGGGCTTAGGAATTCGCGTTTCTTACCAATTCATAGGTGATGCTGGTTCTGCTGTCTGAGAACGCTACTTTGAGAACCACTGTCCTAGAGAGTTTCTCCAGGGAGACAAGCAACAAAAATTCATAAAACCCACAGTGCAAGTCAAACGTATGCTCTGACATTGACTAAAGCAATGTTTCTTCTAGTTTGAATAGAGAATTGGGGGCTATGTCTAAGTTATTACTCAGGGAAATGAGAAACCGTTCCCTCATCCACTGATTGCTTTCTCTGTTAAGTCCCAGAAAGATGAAAAAGCCAGTAATCCAATAGCAGCCGGATGAGTCAAAATGGATATAATATGGAGGAAGCTCTGAAGCAGAGTTTTGACTATAAGACTGATTTGTAGAATTGAAAGCAGACTGTCCAGCCTGACTTTCCCCACCAATATGATGTCTTTCAGGTGTTCCCCACCTTTTTTTTTTTTTTCACTGATCTGTTTACTTTTTCTTTTCAAAGACATGCAGAAGCTGCCATGAAAGTAATTTTTAAAATGTAGGAGAACAAAATCTTTGTTCTAGTATCTTTAGGGCCCTAGACTTCAAGCTTTACGGGCATTGAGGACCCCTGGGTGGGGCCAGGGGCCCTTGCAGTGCAGCGCCCTTGGCCCCACGCCCCATGGGCTGTCACTCAGTCATTCGGCTTATGAGACCACACTGGGAGAAACATGGCTTTGTGACAATGCAGGGACAGGGGACACTCTATTACCAAGTAAAAGTGTCTGTTGCTACCTGAGACTCTCGCAAAAGGTTTGCTGGTGAGACAGGGAAGCTGCTGTGCTGCCATATATTTTCCTTGAAACTTCAAGTTCTGATATTGGCTTCCCCCGTGACAGGGGGCTAGGAGATTCCAGGCAGCCCGATTAAAACTCCAAGCTGTTACTGTACGTTTGGCCTCTCCACTTTCCTGTGTCACTACCCTTCTTAAGGCCAGACGTCTCTTTATTTTTATTTTGGAAAAAATATCCATGCTTCAGGGTACTTTTTAAATTTTATTTATTTATTTATCCTCGCCCAAGGACATGCTTATTGGTTTTAGAGAGAGAAGAAGGGAGGGAAAGAAACATCAATCATTTGCCTTTTGAACATGCCCGGGTCAGCGATGAAATCTTCAACCCAGGCATGTGCCCTGACTGGGAATCAAACCCATGACCTTGTGGTTTATAGGCCCATGCTCCAACCAATGGAGCCACGCCTGGCCAGGGCTCACTTTTAGATCAATACTAGGACTTGGTCTCATTTCTGCTCTTGAACATCTAGAAAATTCCTGGCACCTCATTGTTGCTTCTTTTAGGACTATTCTCTTTTTTTCTTGGAAGAATAGCCTTGATCAGTAGTTTCAAGCTGTCTTGCCAAAGAATCTAGGGGTAGCTTTCAGGGAGCAAAGAGATTCCACGCTGCCAGGCCTCTGAGCTGGCTCACCGCTTGGACCAGAACCCTTCTAATTATTGATTTTATTACTTGACTTTGCAGAAGATATCTCTGATGGAAGGAGTTATTGCTTAACAAATATTGTTTAGCAGTTACCACATGCCAGACAGACATTTTGGTTTTTTAAGAAATTGAAAACCAAAGAATTGGAGCAGCGCTTTTCTCTCCAATCTGGCTGTATCAGAATCATCTCAGGAGACTGTCCTGGAATCCGAATTTTTAAAATTCTCAGGTAGTTCTGATGATCAGTCTAGTTTGCAAGTCAGCAGGTGAAACTCATATTTCTCAAACTTGCCTGACAGAGCTTATTAAAAATATAAGCTTCCAGGCCTGTCAAATGAGTTCTCCAGAGAACGGCCTCAAATCTCACATTTTTAAAGAGATCCCCTGTGCCATCCCATAGACGATCCAAGTGGCTCAGGAAACCCTGCCCAGAAGCAGGCTTTGCTCTAGGCAGATGGTACGTTTGGTGGTGACACAGAGGTTTAGCTCATGTTGCCTCTACCCTGCACACTTCAGAGATGTTGCTTTGCCTCCCTGCTCCACTAGTCACTTAGATTTGTGACCCTCATTTGCAGGAAACAGCCTCCACCAATGACCCTTTTCCACTGACACACTTGACCTGGGCTTCTGAACTGGCAGGAGAAGTGAGGCTGGACAGAGGCCGTTTTGTCCGCCCAAGAGTGTTGTTGGGGTTCTTCACAGGAGCGGCTGTTAGAAAACTGACCAGACGTGGCAAGAAAAGTTAGACATGAACTAGTTACAGCTGCAGAGTCTTGACAGTAATGAACTTGAGCTGCACGTGGATGGGGCTCCAACTGCTTTTTCTTGCTTTAATCTTATTTGAGTTGAGACCTGGAGAAAATATCTCAGACAAAAACACTAAAAAACTTAACACCATTTGGGGTTGGTGCCCTTGATCTCATGGGCCCAAGACTGTGGCCCAGTCTTCTCCTGCCGATGTGTTCCCTCTTCCCTGGCCCTGAAACAGCCACTGCCCCCCCTTCAGATGAGGCAGGAACCTCAGCCAGCCTGCGATGGGGACCCGTGTAGGATGGACTTTGTGTGCTTTATTATCAGGCACCAGAGCTAGAGCCAGTCCCTGGTTTACTTGTTGGGTGTCTCTGGGCATGACAATTAATCACCCTGAATCAGTTTTTCTATTCACATATCGGGAGGAATAGCATCAGTTCTATGGGGTCGATGCTGCGTATAATAAAGTGTCTGGACTATGCTTTATATGAAATCTCTTGCCTTGGGAACTGTCTTAATGGAAACCTTTCCATATTGCTCCTGCCTAGTGCCTCCTTCCCTAGCTCCTTTTGCCCCAATCATTAATTGCTTCCTTTTCTCTGGGATGAGGGTGGGTGATATTTATAGTTCTAGGTTCCTGGATCTCCCATTTGCCCCTAACTTCATTCCCTCCATAATTTATGGGTTCATGCAGTAGATACATTAGCTAGCTACTTGGAAAGGAGGCTGGTTCTATGGTTCCCAGAACTTGCTTCTGCACCCCCGGCTCCAGGGGAGTGTCTGGCTGAGCTGCTAGGCTGTCAGGCTTCACGAATTCCCAGAACCTGGATGTACCAGACCCACTCTTTCCGACCATCAGAAACCTCTCTGGTGTGCTCCTTATCCAGGGCGGAGATGAGTGATGTACCCCAACCTTCCTAAGCCTCCCTGTGCTGAATCATTTTCCTAGGTTCTCTTTAATGACACAACTTAAGAGCAAACCGTCTCTCTCTCTCTCTTCCCAGAGTGATCCTTCAGAAGATCATCACTACAGTTCTGTTTTTTTAGAAAAGCATCCAAGTATTCTGTTACTCAATGACAATTACAGAAATGTTTTTCATCTGCAGTACAGATGAATCATTCTAATAATCACCTCTGTTTCTTCTGTCTCAATTCTCAGTATTCCTTGTGCCCTCCTCCTCCCATCTGCTGCCCCACAGCCCCAGCTGTCCCTTGAGTCTGGGGGACTCTCCAAGGAGAGGCTTTTATCCCTGTATCCATTTACCAGTCCCACAGGTCCTCAGGATCCAGGAAATTGCCCCGTGGTTAATGGGGTGGAGGGGAGAGATGAGGGAAGAAGGATCTGCTGCCTCTCTCGTTTTTTAATAAATGGACATCCTGAATTAGACTTCCTCTGTGAGCCCTAATTGCTTATTTTATTAGAGTTATACTCTATTCTAACTTTCCATCTTCCTTTCCTTCATACTTCTGTATTTCCCAGTGACTGAGCTGCAGCAGCTGGGCTGGAAAGACCATCGATAGCTCACTCAGTCTAAAAAGTGCATCTTAATATTTGCTTTTAACTTTCCCAGCTCCCTACCCGGCTGATGCTGCCTTCCTCTCTTACCCCATACCTTTACCTTTCGTGCTCCATACTTGGCTCACATGGACCTTGGATCTAGTTCTTAACTGCAGGGCTAACCACACATTAGCATCTTCCTTAGTCCAGGACATGTCAGTCAACTGGAAGGGAGAAATGGAGAGAAGATGGGAAAGCAGACTGGCCTGGAGGGTCCAATTGCCTTCTCCATGGGTTGAGGGGTGACTGGGCTCCTCAGATTAACAGTGCTTCTCCTCCCGTAGGCACACCTCTCCCCCGCTTCCCATGCACGCATGCCCGCCAGTTATTTATTGTTTCCATTAACTCCTTCAAGCAGCAGAAAATAAAGGGCCTATCATTTGTGTCACATTGAGTGCTTTCTGTGTTGATTTGTTTTCTTCATTTGCTGGGCCTCCAGCCCAAATAGCCATGTGAATACTCAATTTGATGCACATGGCTGATTTTAGACCCTTTTAACCCAGATAAAGTGAAAGAGAGAAGCCACCTGGGGTTTGGTGCAGTTAATCCATCCAACCAGTTTCTTTCCAGTCTCCTTTTCTCTTTCCCATCCTGAGCAAAATCCTCTTCTGCAGTGCCCCATGCCAGCCTCGCCCCAGGACGACTTCTTACTACAACCTGCAGAGCCCAGGGCCTCTGCTCGGGGCAGGGACCAACCTAGATCTGAGCTGTTGGGTGTTTGGAATGTTTTATTCATGCAGTGACTCTGAATGGATTAGAAACTGGGCGTTTCTGGCGTGCACCATAGAGAAAAGGATGAGCCAGGTGACGTTTTGCTCCTTTCTGAGAGGTTTGGCTGCGGTTGTCTTCAGGCCACTTTGAGAAGTATCTGATACCCCTCTCCCCTGAATGTGATCGCCTGCAGCCTCCTATCAGAACTTCCTTCCCGAAGGTCCAGCCCCATCTTTCCAGATTCCTTGACCCTGACACATGTTTGGCTTTAATCTTTTGGTTGATCTCCAGGGAAGGACATGGCAGCTGTGCAGAGGACCCTGATGGCTCTAGGCAGTGTTGCGGTCACCAAGGATGATGGCTGCTACCGGGGAGAGCCGTCCTGGTTTCACAGGTAAAATTCCCTTCTCAGCCCTGCCGGAGCAGACGATGGCTTTAGCAAAAGGGAGCATCTGAAGCCTTGCAGCTCCTGGAGGCTATTTCCACACAAAATCCCTCAGGACAAGCACTGCTGGCCCCACAGCTGAGTCCCCCAGAGCAAGGACAGACAGATGCTGACACCCGCCTCCCACCCAAGGCAAAATGGTCAGGCCTTTGCTGCTAGATCCTTCGATCCTTCAGCTCCGCCCAGGCTCTGTTTCTCCTGATACTGAATTGCTCTTCTCAGAGGTGGTTTGATCTGAACTTGGTTTTATCATAACCCAGGTAGCCCCAAAACAGTCTGTCTGTCTATCTACCTCTCTACCTATCTATCCACATAATGGAAGGAAAATATGTCCTAGTTGCCTGAGACAATGGTTAATGCTTGTTGTCATGGAATATTTATTAGTAGCACTTTCTTTCACTCTCAGAAGTGGCCTGGTCGGGCTAATAAATCATGTTCATGTCAGTGAAAGGGATTTTCCTAAGAAGATTTGTTTTGTTGTTTTTTTGGTGGTTGGGGTGAGCAAGGGAGCTTAAACTCAACCTAGTCACTCAGTGGGGGATGAAGAGAAAAGAGCATGTTGCACCAGGTAACTGACTCTTCCTCTCCCCAACCCCCTCTTCTCGGCAGTTATAGAAACATGCAAGTTTGCGTCTTCTAGAAGAACCTGGTCTTGAAAACCTCCTAGATACTGGCCAGTTGAAATCCCAGTTTTAGTCCTAACTTTATTAATGACGTACCGTGGTTCTATGGCTCCCCCAACTAAAATTATTTACTATCCGGTTCTTTGCTGAAGTTTGCTGACTTCTTGTCTCAAGTAAGAAATGTCCCCTTTATAACTCTTAGGCCCTTCAGCTGTAACATGGAACATGAACCCTTGGCCTTTACAGGGAAGGGTGGAATGGGATTAATGACATGCTTTGTAATAAGAGCTGATTTTAATTTTCGTAAGGGTTTGAAATAGCTGAGAGAGTGAGACAGGAAAGCTGAGCATGAAGTCCCCAGAGAGGTAGCTCCTGACCTTTGCTGGAAAGTCGAGAAAACCATCTGGACTTCTAAGGAGTAGGACTCATGCATCATGGTAGGGATTGCTCGGGGTAGGGCCCCTGCCCAGTGTAGAACTAGGGCTCAGGGTAAGGCCACGGTTAAGGGTAGGGCCGTAGTCCATTCCCAGACACTAGTGTAGGATAGGGCCTGCTCTTCTATCTGGTGACCCGCTCCGCTTCCCCGACCCTACCCCACATACACACACTAATGCCTGTATAACTGCATATCTTGGGAAGGGGTTGGAAACTGTCAGAATAACATTATTCCATCTTACTCCCTCTGCCCAGGAAAGCCCAGCAGAATCGAAGAGGATTTTCAGAGGAGCAGCTTCGCCAGGGACAGAACGTGATAGGCTTGCAGATGGGCAGTAACAAGGGTGCCTCCCAGGCGGGCATGACCGGGTATGGGATGCCCAGGCAGATCTTGTAAGACCATGGTCTCTAAGACAAAGAAATAGTTAGTCACCTTCTGACCTTTCACAAAGCCTCCTGTCCCTGGTTTTTGCAAGTGCTGCATTTCTGCTGAGAATCCACGTTGCCTACCGCTGCCACCTTGTGTTCATTTAGAACTATGCAAAGACTCCGCTTCGTCTTCCTTGGCTCCTTCTCCGCCCTAAAGTCTCCGTTCGTCTGATTATTTATTTATTTATTTGCCAACAATTTCCCTCCTCCACTTACAGAACACACCAAATAAACAGATTAGTCTTGTGTCCTAAAGTGTAAAGTTCATTCTTTGTCTCGGAGACTTTGCAGGCAGGGCTGATTTTGATTTCATTCAAAGGGCCAGCAAGATGGAATTAAGCTGTTAGCTGTAGGTGTGAAAATACAGGTTAGCTTTGAGGAAGCCCTTATAAGCTTGTAATGTTTATCTCTGCAGTTGTACTAGAAAGTTTAGAAATAGTTGTGCCTGCTCTGACAGCTGCCACAAGTTCAAGAATAAGGTCTTTGACCCCTACATATTTTGGGGGTATCTACCTTGTGCTTACTAGACTTCGCGGGGCACACAGGAAGGAGCAAGCCAAAGGCCCTGTCCTTAAGGCATTCTCTGTAGATGCCCAGGAAGTGTCTAAAGGATGGTTGGTTTTATTAAATGGATGGGTGATGAATGGTTGAAGGAATGAGCAGTTTTCATTCCTCTAGCAATAATCTCCCTCCAGGCCAGACCCTGGGTCTGATGTTGACATTTACACAGTTTCTTCATCAGTCAGGAGTGATAGGCAATGTAGATTGCTTGCTTACAGTTGTTTGCAGGGCCTAACCCCCTAAACTACTACCTAAGACAGATCTAGCAAGGATGGGATATATTTTAAAGATTTTCTCCTCCACAGAAAAATCACAAAGGCACATAAGCCTGGGGACCACCAGTTCATCTCATTCTTGCTATATATAGTAAAAAAAGGTGGAGGAAAAAAAGTGATGCATTTAAATAAGAAAAGAAGGTCTTTTATCCATATAATGAATTCTTCATAAGCAAGAGAAGGTAAAATAAGTGAAACTGCAGACATTGCCACACACATTGCTTGGGTGGTAGTTTTTCAGACTGTTCTGTGCAGTTTTAAGCTTTTGTGGAGACTTCTGGGATTCACAGGGCAGGCAGGGCTGAGCTGCCGAGTCCCCAGTCCTGCTTCAGTCAAGGCATCGCTGATCTCACCTATTTTACATGTTAGGACTCAGCAGAAGATTTTTAAGGGACTTAAAAAAAAAACACACAAAAAGATTATGCTAAAGGAAATTAGCCTGAGAGTCACCTAAGGGGCCTTATGTGTCCTCTCAGAACTCTGATGACCTCTGATAACCACTGTTCCAGGAAAGATGTTGCATGGACATGGCTGCTGAATGTCTTCCTCAAACCTTACCTTGGAGTTGCCACAAAGGCAAAAGAGGGAGGTTGATGGGTCCCAAAAAGTGAAATGAAACTGGGAGGAAGTTCCTGGAGAGAGGTGGAAGGTTAGGTCTCTGTTAGGGATTGTCGGTTGGGGAACATGGGACACAGCCTCCATCAGAGGGGTGATAGGTTTGGGAAAGAGCTTTCGGGTTATGCCTGTTCTGTTTGCCACGTTGTCCAGGCTCCACTTTTGCTATTCCAGAGACAGTGAAAAGCAGAAAAACAGCAAAATCAGCACAGAACTGGAATGAAGTAGCCTGCCAAATCCAGGGCAGTGCTAGAGCCCAGCTGGAGTGAGCGGCAGGTAATAACAGTGGTAAACTTGCCAGCACCTGGGCATTTCCTCCTTCTAACATGTTCCACTCACCTCTTCAGGCTCCCCCCCCCACCTTTCGGTCCCATCAGATGATTACAGCCTGGAGATGAGGCTGTTGAAAAATATGAGATCCTAGGGCAGAATGGTCAGAATTGAGGTAGGAGGGCACAGAGAATGAGATAGCTCAGTTTGTAATTTGAAAGTCTACTTGCTTCCATATACAGGGTCTAGCACAAATTTTATTACAAAATCATAAGCATGTAATTCTGTAACAACAATATCACACTCAAGTACATTATGTGACGTATTAGGTGAAATGTTCAAATTAAAACTGTAAATTATTACACCCATATTATTACCCTACCAACCACACTCGAGCAGGTGTTACTACTGCCAGACCCTGTATTTCCAGCTCCCCAAACCCATCATAAGTGATCCAACCTGTAGCCTGAGATTTTTTCCCCCTTTTCCTAACTTTGCATTTGCATAACCTCAGGGAAATGAGTCCAAAGGCAGCAACTTGAGACCCCTGAGATGTGTAGTAAATTCTGTCATCAAAAGACACACTGAACCACCCTTACCAGATGGAGCAGAATTCATGGACCAGAAAAGGAATCATTTAAATTCAGTCTAATGTACTAAAAATAATAAGGGAAAATATTGGAAACATAAAGCAATAATCCATTATGAATAAAAATCAATTGGAGATACGGAACATGAAAAATGAAATAAATAAAATAAAGATTGATGGGAGAATGGATCAGAAGAACAAATTAGTACATTGGAATGTTAAGACGAGGCACTCTGTGGAAAGACACAGGTGCACCCAATGCTTAGCATGGAGTGAAATGGCTCTTTCCTTTCTTTTACGGTTCCTCTTCACCACCCTTGTGGAATTTCTAGCTTGTGCAAATGTACCCATGTTGGGCATGAGAAAATATCTATTTTTAGGTTCTAGGTGGTAGGGAGGAGAAAGACTCCAAAGACAGTAAGTAAGGTGCTGGAAGAGACGGGAGAAAGAATGAACAGCCTTTGAGAGAGGACAAGGAGAATCACGGACTCCTGAGTAGAAGATGCAGCACAAATGGAGAACGAAAAACAAGCAGAGCTTTCTGTCAATTACCAGGATCACGTCCTGTCTTTCGGATCTTGCCTTCGAGGTCATCAACGCAAAGAAAAGCAAGGAAGAACCGATCAGTGTTAATTTAAATCTGAAAGTTCAAGTGAAGAAGCCCCCTCCGAATCAGTTAGGTGGCATTTAGAGTGATGCTGTTGTTTAAACAACAGATTTAGTAGATGGAGCATAGCACATGTTTTGTTTGTAACTGTGGATTAAGCTATTTTCTTTTATAAAATTTACATCTTATATTTCTGTGCATTCTTTTTTTTTGTAAGATTTTATTTATTTTATGTTTAGAGGGGAAAGGAAGGAGAGAGGAAGAGAAATATCAACGTGTGGTTGCCTCTTGTGCATCCCCTGCTGGGAACTGCCCTGCAAACGAGGCATGTGCCCTGACTGGGAATCGAACCGCAATCCTTTGGTTCACAGGCCCGTGCTCAATCCACTGAGCTACACCAGCCAGGGCTCTGTGCCTTCTTTAAGAATACTACATTTTGCATCTAAAATGTTCATAACTTATAAAAATAAAATTTCCTTTTTAAAAAGACATTGTTCCCTACCCCCCAAAAATGATAGGCACAGATACATGGTAAATACATAATAAATGTTAGGTGATATGGGTTAAAAATCATATAATTGGAATCTCAGAAGGGAAGAAAAAAATCAATGTATGGGAGAAAAAAATTTGAAGAAATTACTTTGAGTATTTCCCAGAGTTAAAAAAAAAAGACATAAGAGCTTAAGTTTAAAAAGACAAGTTTCTACTACTACTACTAATAGCCTTCAATGGGAAACATTATAGTGAAATGTATAACTACCGAAAATAAGTAAAGAACTCTCAAAGCTTTTAAAGAGTAAAACCTCATTACATATAAGAAAAAAGAATTAAATTGACATTGAACTTCTTGACAGTAACTCTGGGTCCATAAAGTAATATTTTGAAGGTATTAAAGAAAAAAAAGAACACATAATTTTCTATATAGACAGCTAATTTTTAAAGACTGAAAGCAAAAATATTGATAAAGACCCTTTTTAAAAACAATTAGTATTCCAGTAAGAAAATATATTACTAGAAATGTGCTATTTGATATGGGAAATGTGGATAAGTGAATTTTATTCTTGTTTAAATAAATATGGACTAAAAAATACAAGATAAAAATTGCATCTCTAACAATTCAAAACTAAAATTCTAGACAATACCAGTATCATGTGTATAGCACGGGTGGGGAAGATAGAGAAAAAGGGTAGGTGAGAACATGCTAAGGAAAATGTCCTGTTTGGATAAAATATAGAGATAGTGATAAGTTTCAGAAATTGTTAGGAAAAGACAACTCACTTCATGAGGCTAATTTTACATTGATTCAAAACCCAAAAAGACTAAGGAAAGAAAATGACAGAGCAATTTCACTTGGGGCTGTAGACATAAAAGATTCTATAAAATAAAATCTAACTAACTCCAACAGTATACTTAAAATATCTGTTAGTATGATTCATTTTCTCTGTTTGAGAGAATTCTTTTTTCTTTCTTTTTTTAAAAATTATTTATTTATTTATTTTTTGCAAACTGGACGGGCTCTTTGGGGCCCCACTTCCTTACAGATATCGGCTGGAGTAAAGCTCGAACTCATGTTCCATTCTTTCATTCCTTGCTTTTTCCTCTTCTAAAACCACCTTTTCTAAGCCTTGCATTTTATTTATTACACTGAAGATCAAAGGTGATATGACTCATCCAACACTATTTAGCGAATTAATTTGTTTTTTAAACCAGAGTGCCACTTATTAATGTTTAATGTAGAACAGCAGCCCGAGGTCTGAGAGTATTAGGAACGTCTACACCGAGAGCGTACTTACACCCTAGTCTAGGCAGACCCACCGAATTGTAGTCAGAGGGGTGGTGGGAAAGTGGGTGAGTCCTGGCTTCAAGAGACTCGCATGCCCCCCACGGAGACACCTGTGTCACTGGCACAGAACACCAGAAGCCCATTTTCCGTAAACCAGCACCCAACTCATGTTAGGGGCACCTTTACCAAGACATCTGGAATTCGCAAACCTTTCTCTGTCCTGGACAATGCTGGGTTGGGCTGAGCCAAGTCCCGCGTCTGAACTTTTATGTGGATTGCGTGGACAACCAAGTGCGTAGATTCCCAGGGGTTCCCTGTAGGCTACTATGTTCAACAAGGTCAGAGCCAAACTCGGTTAGCTTCAGAGCCATTCTCTCTCCTTTGGGTAATATAGTGGCTTACGGAGGCAATAATCAGGGTGTGGTAGACCAAACAGAAAAGGACAGTGTCACTAATTCCCCTTATTTTAAAGGATAAACTTCCCAACACTGAATTCATTTTTTTATTTTTGTTTATTCTATTATAGTTGTCCCAATTTTCCCCCTCTGCCTCCTCTGCCCTGCCACCCCGCACTCACACAGTCAATGCCCGCACCGACGGCCACGTCCATGGGTCATTCATACATATTCTTTGACTAGTCCCTTCCCCTTCTTTCCACCCTTCCCCCCTTTTCCTTCCCCTCTGGCAGCTGTCAGTTTCTTCCATGTTTCCATGCCTCTGCTTCTATTCTGCTTGTTAGTTTATTTTGTTCATTAGATTGCTCTTATAAGTGAGATCATGTGATATTTGTCTTTCACTGACTGGCTTATTTCACTTAGCATGATTGTCTCCAGTTCCATCCATGATGTCACAAAAGGTATGACTTCTTTCTTTCTGCTGCATAGTATTCCACCGTGTAAATGTACCACAGTTTGTTAATCCATTCATTTACTGATTTAGGCACTTAAGCTGTTTCCAGCATTTGACTATTGTAAATAGCACTGCTACTACCATAGAGGTGAGTAAGTTGGTTTGAATTGGTATTTCAGGTTTCTGTGGATAGATTCCCAGAAGTGGAATCACTGGGTCATAAGGCAGTTTCATTTTTGATATTTTGATAATCTACAGTTCCTTGTATCATTAGTTGCTTATTTAAGTTTAGGGAGGCCAAATGAGAGCAGTGTTCGCTGGGACCCTCTGAAGGAAGAGTTCTCTGGCCTGGGATGGTCAGGGAATGTTTTCTAGAGGAGACTGAACTTAGAAACCTCTGCTTTGTGCCACCATAGGAATGTATTGAATGCTTCTATCACTTGTCCCAGCCTGCCTGAACCCAGTAGAGTTAAAACAGTGAAGAAGGGGCTTGGATTTTAAGACAGATACTTCCTGGGTAGACTTGAGCAAAGGCCATAGCAATGGAAGAAATACCTATGGCTCCCATGCCTGGGAGTCTTATTCCAGCTTGGACCTCTAGGGAACAAATTTAAAAGTCAGGATTTTTCAAAAAGTTGTGAAATTTGTTTGTTTTCAAGTTACTTTTTAAAAGTCCAAATTCAGTCAGCTTAGCTAGAGCTCATTTTGGTATCAAAGAGACAAGTATTCCATGGGATGGTTGCAGGTCCACCATGGGATCAAGACTCCCAATCTCAGCTTCGCACAAGCGCTGCCTCAAACCAGGAGCCGAGGCAAAGGCTCCTGTAGATCATAGGAGCAAAAAGATTTGCTGATGGCTCATGCGCTCAGCAGGGTGGTCCTGGGCTGCAGTGTGAATGCATGTCCCGTTTTTGATTCTCTAATAAGTCAAAGCCAGAGAGATGATTTAAGAAAATGACTGCAGGCAGAGCAGGCCAGAGCTCTCTACTTTCCTACCAGTCCTCCCACCAACAGCTGTGACTGAAGCTGGGCCTTATGTCGATGGAAACACAAAGCTCACTTTTTTACTATGTCTTTTTTTCTCCAGGTTGCTGCCATTTTCATTATCATTTACAGAAAGCGCTCTAGTGATATCGCAGCTGTAAGCACTATTGTTGATAGTAAATGTAATTGCCATGACATCAAATTCACAAAACTGCCAACCTCACCAGTCATTGAAACTGAAATGATACTGTGGACTATGCATCTTTCACTGTGGTGCTAACTGTAAAGCATGAAGATAAAATTCTAAATTATGGTAGCACTCTTGGGGGCAGAGTGCACCTCATTCCTGCAGGTTGTTTTGTGTGCTTAGTGCCTTTGCATGTTTTGAAGGCTACATTTCCTCATTTGAATAGGCCACGGTCAGCTTCTTGAATGATGTAGATTGAAGGCCATCTTTCACATGGCCTTGGTAATGTCCTTGCTTTTGCAGATAATAGATGAGCTTAAGGTCACCATAACCCCTGAGTAACACAAAATTCTCTGCTCCTAAGCATTATTTAAGAACCACTTCAAACGGCACGTGCTTGTCCTTGATAATTTCTCTACCTACCTCAGCTCTATAAGATAATCTAATGGTTTGACTAGATGCATTAAAGTCCATTTTTTAAACAAAAAGAGCAACTTTTTTCCTTTCTTAAATTATAGATCTACTTAGCATGCTATGTATTCTTTTTAATTATAAGCAGAAGCGACGGAGAGAGAACAAACTCTGCAGAGTCACTACGCAAACCCTGTGTCTCCTCAGAGACACTGCTGGCTGGGGGCCCTCAGCAGTGTTCTTCTAGGCCTCTGGTGCTTAGCATTCCTCCATGGGATACTGACATGCTGTAAATTGCAGAAATGGGAATTTTCACATCAAAGCAGTCCTTTGCTGTCGTGGGCACCTGACAAACAATAGAAAAATAAATGAATATTTTTTAACATTTCTACTTGCTGTAATACATGACTAAGTTGAAATTGCCGTGTATAGCAAGAAGGAGCTGTGACATGGTCCATAATAGCTGAGTGTCTGAGGCAATGCTCCTCGAAGCACACAGTGAGTCTAGGCGTTGGTTTGTAACTTTTATTATCTTGCTACTGCTGTATTAATAGCATGGATTATTAGGTTTAGCATACTTAATTTATTGACTATCACTCTAGCTTCAAGGTATTTGTGCATTGGGCCAGCATGATGGTTTCTCCTTTTTATATTTCAAAATAGATCCCCACCCCCTTTGTAAAATAGGCAATTTCTGGGAACATTCAAGACGCTTTCTAACCCCATCATTCAGGATAACCACTGTTCACAATTTAGTACATATGATTGTAGAATATTAAAATGCACACATAATCTGCACAACATTTTTGGAAAGTCTACATCTATATTATTGCTTGGCGGTAAATTAGTTTCTCTTTGCTACAATCTGTCCACTACTGAAGCCAGTGAAGCTTCATAGAAATGGGGAGAGGAAAGGAAGGAAGGAAGGAAGGAAGGAAGGAAGGAAGGAAGGAGCAGATATTCTGTCACAGGAGGATGTGACTCATGTGGGTGTCCCAACAAAGTAGAAAGAGGAACTTTTTCTTTCTTATGGAAAGCTCTTCTACATGAAAAATAATGAATAAATGTTCTTTTTTTTTTTTTTACTAAAAATCCATTGAATGGATGTGTCACATTTCATTTAATTAATCCTTTACTGCTGAATTTTAGAATCCTCTAAAATATTCTTATAGAGGTACCTTTACAATAATTTTCTTAAGATAAGTTCCTAGAGGCCAAATATTCATTTTTTGACTAACAGCCTCAAACTACCATCCACAATACCAGTTTACAGTCTCACCTGCAAAGTGTAAGTGTGGCCATTTCTCTACACTCTCATCAGTTTAAAAGTAAGTTTGTGAATATTTTGAAGGACACCATCTGCTCACTAGGATGTTGGTGGAACTTGGTGTTCTTCCCAGCAACTGCGAAAAAATTTTATGGTTACTGTGTTCTTGCCCTAAATCTCTGAATTTTTTACCTCTGCCAAAGAGCACAGTAAATCCATGAACTGTTCATGGTTGTTAATGACTCTGTAAAGCACACAGGGTGGGCAACAAAGTCAGCTGGTAAAAATGATCCTGAAAAATATGGGGCCAAAACACAAACTATTGTTTCTAGAATACAATTTGAATGTCTTAGACAAGAGAGCTACAGCAAAATGTGGTTAGTTAATTTGCCACTCAGTTAAATCTGAGGTGACTATGAGCCTATTATATATTCTTTTTTAAAAATTTTAATCTTTCTTGTATTTTTTCCATTACCATTTAGTCCCCTTATACCTCCTCACCCCAGAGCCTATTATATATTCTCAAAATAAATATGTTGACTTTTATGGTCTCAAGCTAAAAATGTAAAGCGATTTTGAAGGTCAAGGATAAATTTCTCTATGGTTCCAGTGAGTTTAGGGCAAATATTGCCCTACTGGCCTTTATTTTAATGAAACACATTTGATAGCCTTCTATTGGATAAAGTGAAAGATCCATTCTGATCCCACATTCTTGGATGAATAATTCCTTGGGAGAATATTGCATCCGTCTTAAGATGGGGTGAGCTTGGCTTACACAGACTGCAAAATGAGACGCTGCCTGAACTAAATCTTGCTTCAGAACAATTGAAGGGAAAAAATGATGACCTAAGAGGATTTCACTTGCAAGATATTTATTAAGCACCTATTAAGCATCAGAGCCTACATATAATACATTTCATCTAGTGCATATAACAATCCTGCTAAGTATTTACAAAATTTTTCAGATAAGGGAAGTGAGGATTAGAGAGGTCAAAAGAATTGCCCAAACTCGCACAGTTAGTGAGAGGGGAAACTAGAGTTTGAACTCCGAACATTATGATTCCGAAGCTTTATGAATTCCATTATACAATACTGACTAGACTCAGTGGTGGGCTCCAGGGGCCACTCAAGGAAAGATGTGTTTCCCGCCCTGAGTGAACACTTAATCCTTCCCCAGCAGGAGCTCTTAAGGAAGAGCTGTCTATAATTCAGCATAGGTAAGAACGATTTCTGGATCCAGCTCCAAAGATGTGCTTATTCCTTCCTGAGTTCAGAGCTACAAAGACCGTAAGTAATTAAGTGTTCATAAGTAAACAATACTTAAGGTAGCTTGTTTTACCTATAATTCTTGGTCAGAATTATTCCTGCAAAATTATGTCAATATTGTATAAATCTTTCTTTTCGATTAGGATCTTTTAATTGGGCCCAGGATTAAGATAAAATGAGTAAGACACTCTCCTTGGGCACAAAATTTAATTTTGAGAAGTGAACCAGTCTGTAATACTCCCCTTTGTGGTAAAAGAAATAAGGATGGAGAAGCCAGGACTTTAGCAGTGTTGTATTTGTTAATTCATAGTAATTAGTAGATGTTATTATTGGTATTTAATTAGGACATTAGCCAAGACATACTGAGCACCTGCTATATGTCAGGCCCCATGCTGCCCCTAGGGTTTTTGTAAGGAACAGACTCCCTCTGCTGATACAATCTTATCATAAGGAAAGTCAGGAATCAGACCCTGCCCCACCACCCCGCCTAGCCCCCACCCCACCCCACCACACCTGTGTAGTCCTGCCTACTGGCTCTGGATTACTGTGGAGAACAATGGCCCTCACTTTCTGATATCAGCCCAGGGAACAGATTCTGTCCTTTGCTGTAAGACACTAGTCATTTTATCAGTGAGGTTGAAGAGGCTAAATCTTGACAAAGAGAATTTGGTAGCTGTGGGTAACTGTTAGCTGGGGCTATCAAGGACTTCTAATGACATCCAACTTGTGAAAGAAGTAAAAAAATACCATTTCAGATAAAACTCTTTTCCGGTCCATCGGAGCACATTGACCTGCTGAATGATATGCCCTTTATGCTTGACGAGAACAGGAGAGGAAGGAAGCAACAGCCGCAGCAAGTCAGACACACTGAGACTGCTGGGAAAGGCAGTGCGGTTCCTCGGGAGGACCCTGCATCCTGATGCGAGGCCCAAGGGCATTTCCAGCCATAGTTTAGAATTCTCAAATGAGATCAGTAACAGTGTGCCAGCCGGGACACCTGGCAAATAAGCATCCAACTCAGATGCCCTAGGGTTTTAGGGCAGCCTTGATCAAATAGAGATGCTTGTGGAAATGAATAAAAAATAATTTGGTAGCTGATGCCACAGAAATCATACAGACATTTGTACACATTGGCTGGAACCAAACCTGAACCTACAGTTAGTTTGTAATTGGGGGAAAAAAAAAAGGAAAAACAAAATAAAACCCTGTTTCAGCACCATGTAACTTTCCTCAGTTAGGGGAGAAAATGTTGGAGAGCCAAAATACTCGAAGGAGAAAGGGTCTAATTTAATTCTGAAATAATTTTTTCTTCTGAGGTAGGGTCGGTGAGGGGTAGGGGAAGGGCAGGATTTTTGCTTTACCACATCACTGGTGCTTTTATTTGGATTTTAGCTGTGCTCTCAAGCATCTGACTTTTGACAGAAATGACCAGAATGCATACTGAAGCAGTTCTCCTTTGCTCTTTGTAAATTACACCAGGGCCATTGGGACTGAGTTAGGATATGAGCAAATAGGTGAACAGTATTTATGTTGGATTCCAGAATACGCTCATGGCATGTGGGGAAAGCTGGTATGACCAGGTGTGAAGCCCCGAAGCAGCTTAGAGCATGGAACAGCATGGCAGAGAGGAAACTGGTGGAGAAGCTACCTTTGCAGAGCAGGGCAGGGCTGGACTGATCCCTGAGAAGTGAGATGCTCTCCAGGACCACTTAGGCAACGGGACACACATTTGAAATGACATCATTGCTGCTGTCCCTTTGTTTTCTCCTCCTCTTGCTTTTACTTCTGCTTTTTAAAATTTTTATACATAACACATATTCATTAATTTATTTTTTAGAGAGAGGGGAAAGGAGAGAGAAAGAGAGGGAAATATTGACGTGCAAGAGAGACATCGATCAGTTGTCTCTTGTACATGCCACTCAGGCATCGACCCTGACTGGGGATCAACACAGCGACCTTTCACTCTACAGGATGACACCCAACCAATGGGGCCACACCCATCAGGGCCCTGCTTTTTCTTCATGCCTCCCTGATCCAAGTTCAGTTGATTCGTCTCTTCTATTTCATTCTATCATTGTTCTCATTCTTCATTATTCAGTTATTTCCTCAACCCTATCCCTTTGATCTGATTAATCTGATTTTTAAAGTTGTTTTATAGCATTTTTGTTATCTAGTGACCTTCGCATAATTTCCAAAGCCAACACTTTTTAGTGCCACAGATTCATTTCTTCATCAAACATGGACCCGATTCAGCTCCCACTGTGAGCCAGATGCTCTGAAAGCTCAATGTGTTGACAGTGTTCTGAGGGAGCGCCGTTTACCAGCCTGGGCGGATCTGGGTCCTCCAGGGTTTGCTTGGTTGGGGATGCTGTAGAATGACTTCTGAACTAGTTCACCCAAGTGCCGGTTAGCTCGACTACACATTTATATTGAATGGAGAAGTCTTTTGTACCAGGTACCTAAGAAGAGAAAGGTCTTTTTAATGAATTCACTGGACCGGAAAAAAAAAAAAAGAGGCATGAGCTTTCACCCTCTTGCTCCCTGTGTACCGATCTAGTGCAGGGGAGCGTCCTCTGACCAGCTGGTCCTTGGTGTCCATGTGGCTGACCACGGAGATGTCCTTAAGGCTCCTCCTGGACGGTGACTCACTCCCACTGCGCCATCTTTCCCCTCCCTCACCATGGAGGGAAGAAGAGTCATTCACTCAAGTATACAGTGTGGTTTCAGAATAACCTCTAGACAGTGTGGCTAGAGTGCCACCTGCAGCTGCCCCAGACTATGACCAGGCTACAGAATCTGGGGGATGCTGTTAGAAGCAGGTTTACTCTGTTGAAAGAGAACATTCTCTAATAGTCTCTCCCACTACTACAGTCCTACAGACTTCGCAGGGTGTTATAAGCTTAATGATGTCTCCAAAATATATGTTCAAGTTTTAACTCCCACTACCTCAGACTATGACCTTATTTGGAAATAGGGTCATTGTAGATATAATTGGTTAAGATGAGGTCATACCAGAGTAGGTGGGCCCTTAATCCAATCTGGCTGGTGTCCTTATGAGAAGCGAAGAGACACAGACACACACGAGTGGAGGAGCTCGTATGACAACTGAAGACAGTAAAACCCAAGCCTTGTAGCTAAAAAGCCAAGGAGCTCCAAAGAGTACCAGCTACCGCCAGAAGCCGGGGAGATGCAAGGCAGGATTCTTCCCTACGTGTTTCAGACTTGGCCTGCTAACCTCCACAACTGTGAGATAATACATTTCTGTTATTTAAAACCCCATAGGTTGTGGTACTTTGTCATGGCGGCCCCAGGCAACAATGTGCTGTGTATGCCAAGAATGCAATGTCAGGGCTCTATCTTGGCTATTTCTCAGGGTGTGTTTTCAGGCTTGAAGGACAACTTAATGTGTCAGTCAGTGGGTAGGCTTACTTACAGCTTGCTATAAAAATGGCAGATGCTCCATGGTCAGTGTTTCTCAGCTGCGACCTAAACTGCATTCATGTAAATTACATTGTCTCACCCCTGTGAGACTTAAGGGAAAAAGGGGAAAAGGGAAAAATGTGCAAACATGCACACTCTTGCTGTTTGCTGAGACATGAGTCTTGCATCTTCCACCACCATCCTGTTAGAGACCAGACTAGCTTACTAGCTTGTAGATAAGCTGAAGCCACCCCAGATGCAACCAATTCCTGAAGGGGCTGTTGCCCCCGGCCCCTCAAGGCTATTACATGCAAGAGGCTAAACAAGGACCTTGCCTTCAAGGCTTTTAGAGCTAGGTTGTACATAAGACAAAGCGAAATAACCAACACTACATGAGAGACACTACAAAGTAGCGTTTAATGCATTATTATGACACCTAGTTCTTAGTGCTTAGTTCTTGCATACCTGTATATACAATAAAACTTTTAAGCTAAGGAAAGGAACAGGGTGCTGCAGGCTGGATGGAAAAGCTGGCGGGAGAGGTACAAGTGAGGTGCGGGAAGTGTGAGGGCTGGAATAATGTAAAGTGCACGGAGGCCCAAGATTCAGAGCAGAGGACAGCTACCGTCAGCCTCCTCTGTGACTCTGCGGCATTTTGTTGACACCTCTTTGATAGCATTTCTTACGTAACATTGTAATCAATAGTTTGCATGACTGCTTCCTTTACCGAGAGTTTTTTAAAGGTACTTTTATGTTTAACTCCTTTTTAAAATATTTGGCATCTGTCGCATAGTAGGCATCCAATGAATGTTGAGCAAACAGATGTGGGGGCAAATAAATGGATGAATAAGATAGAAAAGGCACACGTGGAAAGAGCAAATTTAGTTGACATGGCAGTAGGACACGGGGGGGGGGGTAGCCTGGTGTCACGCTGAGAAAGACCTTGAGTGTCAGGGAGGGGGACTGGGCTGCAGTTGTCAACAATGGAGGTGCCATTCTGGTTGTTTTGCAAAGATTTGGCTAGCAGTGATATGCACAGGTGAGGGATGAGCCCAGAAAGGGAAAACCAGTTAAGGGGATATTACAGTAGTGCCCACCTAAGGGTTCTCTAAGATGTCTTCCCATCATTTCATTTTTTTTTAAAGATCCATGGGATGTGATGCTGAGGGTTAGAATGATGTGCCCTGTGAGTCAGCTGCAAAAGGGAAGCCATGATCACTGTCTTGTCACTTTATTACAGGACTCTGAGGGTGATAGTGTTCAATGGCTGGCTGGCTTCCCAGGCTCCTGTGAAACCTTGTGATTCCTCAGGATTCATGCCCCCTCTGCAAAGAGATCAGTGGTGACCCGTGGTCATATGGCACCTTTGCCCATGGCCACTTATCATAACAGAGAAAAGTGGCTCCTAAGCAGCAGAAATGAACTTTATCAGTTATGGGAGAGCTGGCCTCTCTTCTGGTTAGACAAGGATGGACATGTCACACCCGCTGCTGAGTGCCTTCTGTGTCAGGGGCTCACAACCTTGCTCAGGTTAGATAGATGACTTGGCCCTACCTCCAGGCCATCAGGTGCACTGGGCTTGCCTTTGGGGCAGAAGGTTAAAATATTTAGAATGTTTTTGTGTGTTGAATTGATTCTATTGGATAAGTTACGTACTCCCAATGACCACTGCTTGAATTCAATAGAGAAGTACTTCTCCTTCAGTCAAGGTCACTGCACTCTGTCTGCTTGGATGGCCAGCAGGTATACATCTGCCCTGTTTCCCTCAGCACGGGGACTTTGTCCCTGGAAAAGCAATAAAAACCTCTTCACTGTCATTCAAGCTGTTTTTGATGGGAAGCACCAACCTACATCAGACCATTGTGATTGTCTTTGGTCATTTATTCTGGGACTGAAGGGGCTGTGCACCAGAACTTGCATGCAAGAGAAAGCAACAAGGGGACAGGTGCGAGCTCACTTACCACGACTTTATCTTGTGCCTCAGCTTTCTTTGCTATTGCCTGTCAAAACCAGTGGCTTATCTGGAGTATTTGACTCCTGGGGATGGTGATTCCACACCGCCCAGCATTTTATCAAGAAAAACCTCAAACGCACAGTTAAAAAAACTCTATAGTGTAAATGCATATACCTATACCTAAATTCTACCATTAGAATTTGCTATACTTGCTTGATCATATATTTGTCCATCCAGTGTCAATCATTTTTTTCTGTTTTGTTTTTTATTGTATTTTCCATTCCCATATATCCCCCTTGTACTCACTCCCCATCGCAGTCACCACACTGTTGCCCATGTCATGAGTCCTTTTTCCTTTTCCTTGATCCCCCCACCCCCTAACCACCCTCCCACTAGCTCTCAGCCTGCTCTCCAACCATGAGTCTGTGTCTGCTTTGCACATTAGTTCAGTTTGTTTATTATATTCCACGTATGAGTGAAATCATGTGGCATTTGTCTTTCTCTAACCAGCTTATTTCACTTAGCTCAATGTTCTCCAGGTCCATCCATACTGTCGCAAAGAGTAAAACTGTCTTCTTTTTTGTGGCCGAGTAGTATTCCACTGTGTAAATGTCCCATAATCGTTTTATCCACTCATCCACTGATGGACTCTGGGGCTGCTTCCATATCTTGGCAATAGTAACTAATGCTGCAATGAATAGAGGGGTGCTAATGTTCCTTCAAATTAGTGTTTTGGGTTTCTTCGATTATATTCCTAGAAGTGGGACTGCTGGTTCAAAAGGCAGATCCATTTTTAATTTTTGAGGTACCTCCACTCTGCTTTCCACAGTGGCTGCACCAGTCTGCGTTCCCCTTCCTCCACATCCTCACCAGCCAGTGTCAATCATTTTTTTAACAACCCTTGTCTCTCGCTAAACAATGAAAATATTTTCAGTAATAATTATAAAATAAAATAAATAATAATGGCTAGAAAAAAGTAAATAATTTACTCAACTTTGTAGGTATAACTGCATTAGTAAAAATAAATTAACAAAATAGATATTTCATACAAAATATTATATATAAAGATATCACACCTTGCATTTCATGTTCTGCATAATTGACTTCTATATGACATTCATTACTTAATAAAAGATGAATAATAAAAATGTGTTCATCTGAAGCATCTATATGAGGTCTGCCCAGAAAAAATCTAGCCATTGTTAATACAATGAGAATGTGGTTTTGTTTTGTTTTGTTTTTGACATCGATGTAACCTGGCAGTCAAGGAGAGTGGACTGGAACGTGCATGTGTGAACAACGATGACTTCACTGTGCTAGTCAGTCAGCAGGGGCAGGAGATAGTGTTGACTGAGTGAGCATGTGCACTGTGTGGTCATCAGATTCAAAATGACTGAACAGGGAGAGCAATGAATCTGCATCAAATTTTGCTTTAAGCTTGAACATTCCTTGAAACTATATGGATGAGTCAGAAGCCTTTTGGGGACAATGAAGTCAGTGCAGAACAAATAAAAGTGTGGCACAAATGCCATAAAAGTGGCTGAGAATCTGTTGAAAGTGATCCATATTCTGGAAGGCCTGCAACAAGCAGAACACCTGAGAATGTTGAACATACATTGGCAGCAATCAACAAAAATCAGCAACTGGCAGTGAGAGAACTAGAAGCCGATCTAAGGGCTCCAAAAACTACTGTGTCTGAGATTTTGACACAGGATCTTGGCATGAAATGTGTCATGACAAAATTCGTCCCATGGCTTCTTCTACCAGAGCAGAAAGAACATTGTGCTGCAGTTGCTAACAACTTGATTCAAACTGCTACCAATGAACCAGATTTCCTCAAGAAGGTCATAACTGGAGAAGAATTGTGGGTCTAAGGTTATGATCTGGAAATGAAGGCCCAGCTGTCCCAATGGAAGTTGCCTAGTTCTCCACTTCCAAAGAAGGTGCACCAAAATTGCAGCAAGATCAAGACCATGTTAACTGTGTTTTTTCGATTGGTAAGGTGTTCTCCATCACGAGTATGCCCCTCCAAACCAAACAATTAATAAGGAGTACTACCTCAATGTTCTTTGACAGTTGAGAGATGTGATACGATGAAAATGGTTGCAGCTAAGGACCACTGGTGATTAGCAGCCTCATCACAACAGTGCACCTGCCCATGCATCTCATCTCGTGCAGAGTTCTTTTCTTTTTATTGTTGTTCAATTACAGTTGTCCCCATTTCCCCCATTACTCTGCCCTGCCCTACCCACCCCCATTTACCACACTCAATCCTCCCCCCGCCCATTGTCTTTGTCCATGGGTCCTGTATACATGTTCCTTGACAACCTTTCCCCTTCTTTCTCCCATTATCCCCCTCTCCCCACCCCTCTGGTTACTGCCAGTTTGTTCTTTATTTCCATGAGTTCTTTGGTGACACATCAAATCACTCAGGTGACTCAAACCCAGCTTTGGTGCCCTGCAACTTCTGGCTTTTCCCAAAACTAAAATCATTTTTGAAAAAGAAGGGATTTCAGACTGTCAATGAGATTCAGGAAAATATAACAGGGCAGCTGATGGTAATTCCAACAAAGGATTTTGCAGAGTGTTTCAAACACTGGAAGAGATTCTGGGAGAACTGTGTGAGGTCCCGAGGTGCCTACTTTTGAAGGGGATTGAGGCATCATTGTCCTGTGTACAATGTTTCTTGTATCTTCTTCAGTAAATGTCTATTTTTCACAGGACATGGCTGGATACTTTCTGGACAGATATCTATATAATTAAAACTCAGTTGTAATAACAGCAATTGTTTAAAACCTGTACCAAAGTTTTTTTCAGAGGGCGGTATTTTATCACTGACATTATTTCAAATTATTAGAAAATGGTGCTAATTAAAAAAAAAAAAAGGCCTCTAGTGGTTTTTATGATTGCTTCCAAATTCTGTACATAGAGTACATCCTCTTAGGGTTGGCTGCCACTTCCTATTCTTGGTGGTGCCAAAGAAAAACAGAGCTGGACACTAGTGAAAGACAGTACAGATGGATTTTACTCCTACTGCTAAATGGGAAAGAGACTTCATAATAGAACTGAGCTCAATTTCAAATACAGTAAAAATAGCTGTTGATTTATGGCCAATGAGCAGAGTGAGGGGCCAGTGAACAGAAAATTACTAAGAGGAGACATCAGGGGTTGGGGGGTTCCTGCTAAAGATGGGCCAAGGATTTATATACCAAGTTGGGGGATGAAGAACTTAATCAAATTTCAAAGTGGAGATTCTCTCTAAACCCAAAGGTGAAATCTAGTTAAAAAGAGGGCTCCAAGGAGCCTAATGTTTGATTCTTAAGGAGAAGAGTCTTGGTCAGTGGCCACTTGTCAGGAGTGTAGGTTCATGCTCTGCCAACGACCTCGACAAATGTCATGAGCACCTGTTTGTGATACAGTCTTTCCTATAAGTCAGCTGGTCAACTGCTCGGCTAGCTGCCTGCGGAGCAGCCTGGCACTGAGGAATAGATGCGAGTCACACACGGTAACTGTGCTATTCACTCAGCTTTTACTGAGTGCAGGTTCACTCAAAGGAGAACATCAGCATACATTAACGTGCTACTCACACTCTAACAATCTAACAGGAATAAAATGCACACACAGAGTAATCAATGGGGATAACAAACCCGAGTCTCAGAGTCTCAGTCTGCAGGTCTGGGAGGCAGCACGGTGGGTAAGGGAGCTGTCGGCATTTTGCCAGGAAGGACCTCTGGAGCCAGGTGGGCAGCAGGGCGGATGAAGTCCTCAGTCTCAGCAGGGCAGAGCTTCTGGCTACCGATGCCAAGGGAGATCAGCGTGGCGTGGAGCAGCACTCTGGTGTGTGGAGCTCAGCTGTCTCAGCGGTGGTCGGGAGCCTGCCTCAGCTGTACCCTTGAGAGTGCTGTACTCCACTCTTCGGGGTCTTTTATCGGTGTCTTGGCACCCCCTGATGCCAAGTGTGGAATTTCCCCAGGAGACTGTTTATGGGTGGTCCCGCTCTGCAGACACGTCTACTCTGACCATGTGTGCAGATACCTTAAGTGTGTCACCTGCCAGATCTGTCTGCTCTGACGTAGGTAGCTTCCCTCTCGAACCAAAGTGTCCTTGCTGACTGGCAGCCATCTTGGTTGACACGAGTGACTCCACTTTGTTTCGTGCACTTTGTGCTGTCTTGACCGGTCCAAGGCCATTTTACTCTCCCTGCTCTCCGGACCACTGCCTGGGGCACACAGTCAACTTACATCGGTAAAACAAGTACTTCTAGAAATAAGAAAAAGAATACAGAAAAGATAGGCAAGTAAATGGGGTTCATTTTTAAATACCTCAATCTTATATTTATAAAGCCTAGAGCATTGTTAATTATTTCATCAGTATTTTTAGTAAATAATAAAAGCCAGGAAGCAAACTTGTACAATGTGACATAATTTTTTGTCATTCTGTCTTTACTCACTAATCTGTCACCGCTTTCAACAGGCAGTTTCCCATTTGCTTTCTTATGACCTGGCCTTGAATGATAATGAAGTTCATGTCTGGATTAGCAGAGCATCGTTTCCCATTCAAAGGGCGATCAATAGTTTTCCATTGATGCCTAGAGCCCACGGGGAAGCATGTTCGTGTCACAAGGACAAGATGTGTGATGTGTGAGCAATTCCTAGCCTTCTTCCTCCTCTGCCTCCTAAGGAAAATTCTGACTCTGTCCCTCACCATTTCCCTTCACTCCCCAGCTTGAACCTAACTCAGGTTGATGTGGGGAAGAACGGGAGAGAGGAAAACAGACGATTTTTACCAGACAGGGCCTTGGGTTTACTGAGAATTGCAAAAGGATAGGGGAGGAAAAATAAAAAACCCCAAAGCTAACCTCTTGGACCGGGATTTCCAGAGCGGGTGGCTAGACAGCGGCTAGCTAAATTGGAGAGTGAAGCTTCTGGAGCAGGAGCAGTGGGAAGCAGAGCTGAGGGTTACAGATCTCTTAATATTCTTTATAAGAGGCTGCAAAAATTTAAATGACTGGTAAATGTTTGGGGGTTGTTGGCCTAGATCCATGTGAGACAACCTTGCTCCAAGGCTCAGCTTGGGGAGGCCTGGCCCCTATTAGAGTTACATTAAGAGACCTTTAGTTTTGGGTGCAAACTGCCTGCTGGGTCCCTTTAACATTCACTACACAGCAAGGAGGCAGCTTCAGTTTCTGAACTGGACCCGGTGGAGGTAAATTGATTCCTTTCCTCTGAAAGCTAGCTTGAATGCGGCGACCAATTCTTCTCCAGAGGGCACATAAGGGGGTGAACACTGGCTTTGAGACACCTCTGGAGGTTCACATGCGGAACAGCTAACAATGGACAAAGAAAACAATGATGTTTCGTCCAAACCTGCGGATGTGCATGTAAGTGCAGCGTGGGAAGGTTTCTCTGTTACTTGAGTGCCACTTATTGTTGACCCTGTTAGTAAAATGAGACAATGTTACTTCGTAAAAATAAAGGAACTGATAATGAAATACTTTATCCTCTATGGTACTTAATGGAGTTTACAAATGTGGGCTTGTTTTGAAGTGCTGTATTTGGCAATTGATTCGCAGCTGTTACTCTAAAACTCCAGGGAAATTGTACTGATCTCTACACAAATTCCATTTTAAAATTTAATCAGTGCTAACTGAGACTGCCTATAATGTGCTCTTGCACTGAAAAACCCAACCTTGGCCTTGTCGGTTCTACATGTGCTAACATTTTTGCGTGGGGGGGGGGGTTATTTTTACTTCTTTGGGGCAATGTTTGAAAATAGCTTGACACCATAATCAACCCATTCTACCATGGAACGTTTTGTTTTTGGAAATGTCCTTCTCTCTCCTGCCAGACATCACATTAAATGAGGTCTGGTCTAGTTCAATTTCACCAGGAGGGATATAAGCTGCATTTCACTCCAGGGGTTGACAAGGGTATTTGGCAAAAAAAGAATGAGGGAGCCATGAATAATTCAGAATGTACTTGGCCACATATTATCCCATTAATTGGTAGGATTAAACACTAAAAGACATGTACTTTGAAGGGAAGAGTAAGGGAGAGCATCAGAGAGAGAGAAAACTCTTAAAAGAGCTCAAAAGAGAGATTATTCTTTGGAATTGGTGTTCTAGGTTGTTGCCTTTAAGAGAATGTGTGGTTAAAAGTCATTTCATCACTGGAGTTTAGTTACCCTGACATGTATAAATCTCTCCTTCAAAGAAGCTAAATTCTCCCCTACATTATTAAAGAATTCACAGGATCAAATGGCAGAGGGCAGAGGAGGAAAAAAAGGGAAGGGAAACAGTTAAATAATGTATTTTTTCCTCTTGCATGTAACACTTTGCACACGAATACAGTAAAACCAATGATTTTCTCTGAGCCCTCTATTTTATTCTTTATTTTTTAATGATTCTTTTATTTGTGGCTGAGAAACTGATCGGTGCAGTGGCTGGCTTACAAGCGCAAACGTGCGAGGCACGGGCGACACGAGCACTTCGACCGGATCCCACAGCCCCACACACGCAGCAGCGCCCTCCTTCACGCTTTCCCCCTCCCGCTCAGACCTGAAGCCACGACTGGGACATCAATTCATTTTTCTGAGAAACTTACATTCTTATTTCCAATCCTGTTTCAGCCCAGAAGAAACTGGTTGTGGGAGAAAAGCTATGTAATACAAACATTTTAAACACACACATGTCCCCACAGCTGTGTACACAGGAACTGGCTCAACAGAAAATCCTGACCTCCTGACCTCAGGTCCTCTAGTCTGCGCTCTGTGAAATTCAGGCCTATCTTCCACAGCATCTATTTAGCCGAACTGGGGAGTTGAGACAGGGCCTGGGAACCATTTCACCAGAGTTTGTATAATGTCTGTTTTTTTTTTTTTTTAATTTTATTTTTATCTTAATTGGGTGATTCAATGCAGGTCAATTTATTACACTTATTGAAATAATTTGCCTGACATATTTAGGCCTTTTAGCACCAACATTCCCTTTATTGAGTGATTTCATTTAACCTCCAGAGTACTAATTGCTAATACATCTTTCTTTTCCTCGAAGATATCCAACATCTCAGTTGAAGTGGTCAGTGCACCAGGGAAGCTGCCAGGGAGACCAGGAAGGCCAGGGCGGCCAGTGAGACCTGGGAGACGACCACCGAGAAAACCCATCAACAAAGCCAAACTCAAGAAGCCGCCCATAAAGAAAGCTCGCTTTTGGAATGTCCAAAATAAAATCATCCTCTTCACAGTATTTTTGTCCATCCTAGCAGTCATAGCCTGGACCCTTCTGTGGCTCTACATCAGTGAGTAAAAACCGACAGGGCACTGGGGTCAGGGCTCACCCTGTGAGTTCAGCAGGGGAAAGGCAGACCCAGGCTGCCCCTAGGTGTCTCCGGTAGGATTTTCTCATTTCTCAGACTAATAGCCATTTCTGAAACTCCTGAGGTTTTTAAGGAGGAAGAAACCAGAATTATCTTTCTCATTTCTTCTTTTCCAGCTACTGCTTTCCTCCCACAGTCAAGCAAGAGGAGCAGAGATGGGTGATGAGAATTGCCGAGGAGTGAGCTCAGGAACAAATATTGACTAGTTCAGCAATGTGATCCATTTTTAGCTTTAAAAATGAATGGAATGCTAAGCTGTTTCATTTCCTCATTCCACCCACTGCCTGTTTCTAGGCAACCTTACATTCTAGCTCTCTGAGCTTCATTGTACTCTTGTACCTTTCTCTTCTCTGTTATTTTGTTTTATTTTTTTTTTGTCATTCTGATTGAGTCATAACACACCCATGCAGCTCAGCGACTATAGCCTTTGTTGACTTATGCTAGACTTCCCACTGCATACATTTTAATATGTTTCTTACAAGATATGAGTCTATCAAGGACATTAAAATTTGGTTGGAAAGGAAGATATATAGGCAAAGAAAGAATGAATATTGTCTTGAACAGTTCAGGTCACCTGTAATTTGTATGGCACAATGCAAGAAGTCAGGCATGCCAAGACCTTCAAAAAGCATCTTCAGGCATCTCCTACCTGCAGATAGCTCACAGATAGATTCTGTACTTTCAAAACCTCACAATTCAGTGCTGGAAGGGAGTATGAGTTTATTTTTGTTTGTTTGTTTCATTTTTTGTTTAAGCAATCACTTTACTTATTTTTTAAATTTTATTGTCATTCAAGTACAGTTGTCTGCCTTTTCCCCTCACCTTTCCCCCCATCCTTAGCCATCCCCACCTCCCTCTCCTGATCCTACCCCAGCTGGTTTTGTCCATGTGTCCTTTAGAGTTGTTCCTACCACCCTCCCCCCATTCTCCCCTCTCATCTCCCCTCCAGCTACTGTCTGTTTGTTCTTAATTTCAATGTCTCTGGTTATATTTTGCTTGCTTGTTTGTTTTGTTGATTAGGTTCCAGTTAAAGGTGAGATCATATGGTATTTTTCCCTCACCTCCTGGCTTATTTCACTTAGCATAATGCTCTCCAGTTCCATCCATGCTGTTGCAAAGGGTAGGAACTCCTTCTTTCTTTCGGCTGTGTAGTATTCCATTGTGTAAATGTACCATAGTTTCTTGATCTATTCATTATTGATGGGCACTTAGGTTGCTTCCAGCACTTGGCTATTGCAAATTGTGCTGCTATGAACATTGGGGTGCATAGGTTCTTTTGAATTGGTGTTTCAGGGTTCTTAGGGTATAATCCCAGCAGTGGAATTGCCAAGTCAAAAGGCAGTTCCATTTTTAGTTTTCTTAGGAAATTCCATAGTGTTTTCTGTAGTGCCCATCAACAGTGCACTAGGGTTCCCTTTTCTCTACAGTCTGCAATCCCACCAACAGTGCACTAGGGTTACCTTTTCTCTACAACCTCTCCAACATTTGTTGTTTGTTACTTTGTTTATGATGGCCATTCTGACTGGTGTGAAGTGGTATCTCATTGTGGTTTTAATTTGCATCTCTCTGATGATGAGTGATACTGAACATCCTTTCATATGTCTCTGGGCCCTTTGTACATCTTCCCCGGAGAAGTGTCTGTTCAAGTCCTTTGCCCATTTTTTAATTGGGTTGTCTGTCTTCCTAGAGTGGAGTCGTGTGAGTTCTTTATATATTTTGGAGATCAAACCCTTGTCTGAGGTATCATTGGCAAATATGTTTTCCCATAGGGTTGATTCTCATAAGCAATCACTTTATAATTACAGCAAAGAAGCACCCAGTGTGCCCAGGGATAGAGTCCAGAGAAGGCTTCATGAACTGGCTTCTGCAAATTCATCTGACATATCTTTGGGTTCCCACTGTGAGCTGGGCCCTGTGGCTTGGGGACTGAGTGGTAGACAGGAAGAATCTCTGTCCTTATAGAGTAGTGGGGAAAGTCAAGTCAATGGGCACAAACACAAAAGACACGTAACCCCAACCCAGAACAAACCAACTTACTTCCCGTCAGTTCTCTTCCAGACTCAACAGGTACAATTGCATTGCTGCCCTAGCATTTTGTGTGCAGTTTTGGAAGATCATTGTGTAGAAGTAGTTTGTTGGCTGTGCTAACATCAGAGAAGAGCATTTCAGGAAGACAGACCAGGATGAGCAAAGGGAAACTGGTATGGACAATTGAGGACTGTTCAACAAACAGCAGAGGTCAGTTCTGATACATGAAGTTTGGACTTGGGGGTGGCCTTGAAAAATGAGGTGAACAGCTATCAGGGAGACCAAGCAGCATCTTGTATGTTGGACTGAGCTAAAGAGTCAGGTAAAACATAATCAGTTCAAGTCCAAACTGATCTCCCTCACATTGTTGCTATGCTTCATTTTGAGTACTTACTGACACTAGAAGGTGTGGGAGAGCTTTTTGTGCAGAGTCCCCCATCCACCACAGATGAGAATAAGTCTACCAAGACATGATCTGTTTGGGGAGGAAAGGTGGCCGATCTCTCAAAGGAGAAGGACCAAGAGCCTCTTCCTCAATGGGCTTTTATTGGGTTCATTTTACACAGGAATACAGGTAGAGCTCATTAATCATTGTCAGGCAGCAAGGTCAAACAATAGATAATATACAAAGAACTCTGAGGGCTTATTCTGAGTCAGGGTCTGTCAGCTAAAGGGCTACAAAACTTTGGGATACAAACTCATTTCTTGCTCAGACCCTTATCATTTAATTGAGAGCATTCTTAGCAAAGCAAGTTTCACAGGATTCTATATATTCTTTCTTAGGGCTGATCACCTGGGAGCCCGCCCTATCCAGTACAAAGCTGCACCGCCCTCTGTCATTGTTTCAGGCTTAAGTCAGGCAGAGTCAGGAAGGCAGTCAAGAGATTAGGAAACTTTTCACAGACAGAGTGAGGACTCAGTCTATGTCAGGATAGCTGAGGGGCAAGGGTCTATCACCTTCTTTTGCTGTAGCCCCCCAAGTCCTTCCTTGAGGGCCTCCCACGTGATTGTGCCTGTCTTGGGTGACCCCTCCCTTGAGGGACTCTTACCCATCATTGGCTAACTGACCAAGCACTGGGGGCCAGTTATGAATGAAGCAGAAGTGACGCTCCTGCCAGGGAGATAAGCTTTGTCTCCTTAGTGGCTTACAGTCAGAAGGTTGCTCACTCAGCCTTAGCCATGGGGGGGTTACAGCTCCTGAAACCAGGCATGGTGGTTCCCAACAAAAAGGATGTGTGAGCTTCTAGATAGAAGTCATAGCTCTCATTCAAATTTTAAAGACTTTGAAGGGAGAGAAAGTCAAAAAAGCACTTCCCTGGTCAAATCAGGAACAAAGCAAACTTCATTTTATATGAGAGGCCTCATGAGGCAAGGTGATCCATCCAAAGTCATTTAACTTGAAAGAACAAATCTAGGACAGAAGCTGAGGCCTCTTGCCCCTTACCCTGTGCCCCTCCTCTCTTCCCTACATTGCCCACAGCTAATGGGGCCCTGAGTGGGTCATATAAGGGAGGCTGCTTCTTATCACTCACACAGTTTATTCCTTCTTTTTTAAAAGTTAAATTTATTGGGGTAACATTTATTAATAATAATATATAAGTTTCAGATGTAAAATTCTATGATATATCATCTCCATATTCCATTGTGTGCACCACCCAAGACTAGTCTGCTTCTATCATCATATATTTGGCCCCTTCACCCTTTGCATCCTTTCCCCATCCCCCTCTCCACTGGTAACCACCATACTGTTTGTTGTCTGTGTTTATGAGTTTGTTTGTCCATTCTTTCCTTTTTGCTTTATATTTCCCATGTGAGTGGAATCATATGGTCCTTTTCCTTTTTCCTTCTAGTTATTTTACTTAGCATAATACTCCTGCACCATCTTTTTAAAAATATATTTTATTGATTATGCTATTACAGTTGTCCCATTTCTCCCCCTTCATTCCCCTCCACCCTGCACAACCCCTTCCACCCGCATTCCCCCCTTTAGTTCATGTCCATGTGTTATGAGTTCTAAGTCCATGTGTTATAAGTTCTTTGGCTTCTACATTTCCCATACTCTTCTTACCCTCCCCTGTCTATTTTCTACCTATCATCTATGCTACTTATTCTCTGTATCTTTTCCACCTCTCTCCTCCTCCCACTCCCCTGTTGATAACCCTCCATGTGATCTCCATTTCTGTGATTTTGTTCCTGTTCTAGGTGTTGGCTTAGTTTGCTTTTGTTTTTGTTTTAGGTGTGGTTGTTAATATCTGTGAGTTTGCTGTCTTTTTACTATCATATATTTTATCTTCTTTTTCTTAGATAAGTCCCTTTAACATTTTATAGAATAAGGGCTTGGTGATGATGAACTCCTTGAACTTGACCTTATCTGAGAAGCACTTTATCTGTGCTTCCATTATAAATGAAAGCTTTGCTGGATAGAGCAATCTTGGATGTAGGTCCTTGCCTTTCATGACTTTGAATACTTCTTTCCAGCCCCTTTTGCCAGTAAGGTCTCTTTTGAGAAATCAGCTGACAGTCTGATGGGAACTCCTTTGTATTTAACTGGCTCCTTATCCCTTGCTGCTTCTAGGATTCTCTCCTTCATTTTAATCTTGGCTAATGGAATTATGATGTGCCTTGGTGTGTTCCTCCTTAGATCCAACTTCTTTGGGACTCTCTGAGCTTCCTGGACTTCCTGGAAGTCTATTTCCTTCGCCAGATTGGGAAGTTCTCCTATATTATTTGTTCAAATAACTTTTCCACTTGCTCTTCCTCTTCTTCTGGTACCCCTATAATTCAGATGTTGGAATGTTTAAAGATGTCCTGGAGATTCCTAAGCCTCTCCTCATTTTTTTTGAATTCTTGTTTCTTCATTATTTTCTGATTGGATGTTTCTTTCTTCCTTCTGTCCACCCCATTGATCTGAGTCCCAGTTTCCTTCCCATCATTATTGGATCCCTGTACATTTTCCTTTATTTCACTTAGTGTAGCCTTCATTTGTTCATCTAATTTGCAACCAAATTCAACCAATTCTGTGAGCATCCTGATCACCAGTGCTTTGAGCTGTGCATCTGATAGGTTGGCTATCTCTTCGTCGCTTAGTTGTATTTTTTCTGGAGCTTTGATCTGTTCTTTCCTTTGGGCCACTTTTTTTTGTCCTGATGTGCCTGTTACATAGTGAAGGGTGGAGCCTTAGGTGTTCACCAGGGTAGGGCAACCCACGTTGCTGGGTTGTGACATTGTGTGTGGGGGAGGGGTCTAAGTGGGAACAATGGAACTTGCTCCACTTTCTGCCAGTTTTCAGTTACTTCTCCTGCTTTCCCAAAGCAAATTGGGCCCTTCTGGTGCTGATTCCCAGTTGGGTGGGCTTGTGTACATTCTAGGACCCTGTGGATCTCTCCAACGAACTTTCTTGTGAGGCTGGGGGTTTCTCCTGACACCTCAACCCCCACAGGTGTTTTCAATCAGTGTTTTGAGGCTTTATTTCCCCTCGCTGGGACCCTGGGGTTGTGTGATCTGTCTCCCTCCCCAGTTTTGCCTGGTTTATCTGTGCGCAAATGTGGGACTGCTTGGTCTGTTAGCTGCTTTGTGCACCATACCCTTCCGCAATCCACTGCCTTGCTGGGTCTGCCAGCTGCCTCCTTGCTGGGACCCCTCTCCATCCGGCTGCCCGACTCCACCCCTCCTACCGGTCTGGATGAATGTGTCTACTTTAACTCCTTGGTTGTCAGACTTCCATAAAGTTCAATTTTCTGTCCATACTGGTTGTTTTTTGTTTCTAAATTGTTGTTGTCCTTATTTTGGTTTTATGAGGTGGCACAGTGCATCTACCTATGCCTCCATCTTGGCCGGAAGTCTTTGCACCATCTTTTTAATTTAACATCACTTATTTAGCATTTCTGTATGTTCTTCCTCCATCCATCTTATTCTCTCACTTCCTTCTCCCAAACATTTATTGAGCTTCAAAGCTAAATCAAGCACTGGCTGCTCTGTGTTAGGGGTTGAGAGACAACAAGAAGGTTCTGTTCCTCTAGAAGGACAGACATCGAGACAGAAGTTATGATACAGTGGGGCAAGTGCCACAGAAAGGAAATTATCCCTGCTATGGGGGCTGGGAGGATAGAGCCACATTGCAGAAAGCCCTTGGTAACAACAACAACAACAACAACAACAACAACAACAACAACAAAGGCAGAAAAGAGAGCCTTCATTTCCCCAAGTTATTCTCAACATCAGCAGTGTCTGAAGGTGACTCAGGTGCAATAGTGTCTTTGCCTGTTTGGGGGCTGGCCTGATGTCCAAGGCCATGGCCATGGTCTTCACCCGGCAAAACATTTGAGCAAAAGTGACCTGGCACTGGGCTGAGGACTACATTTCGTGGATCATAAAAGGATGAATTCTCACTGCACTGCATAGAACTGAGGACTGGCCCAGCACCCTGTGCATCAGCCACACAACTCAGAGAGAGGATGAGCAGCCGGGGACCCCGTGGAGGTCCACCAGGGACCTTCCCTCTTCTTGTACTGCGCTCACTTCACCTCAGAGCCTGACAGTGGACATTTCTTACCTCCTTACCTTCCACAGACTTGGGCTCCATAAAAATCACATACAATCTTTTTGGCTCCTAAACATACATTCTATGCATGCATAAAGTCTAAGAGATATATATTTTACTTTTTCATCTTTTCTAATCATTTCTAAGTATTTTCCAGAAGTTGAAAGAGAGAATAGAGTATGCTAAGGGATATGGTGATTTATCGATGATGAAATAGAGGTTATTAACTACATTTAGAACTCTGCATGCTGTGAACCAGTAAAATAATAGTTACCTAAAATAAAACCAATTTAGGAGTCTGAGACTGACATAGATATCAGACAATGCCTCATTTCCTCACATATGGGAAAGCCACCTACCTGCCTTTTCTCCCATCTTACAGGCAAGACAGAAAGTAAAGATGCTTTTTACTTTGCTGGAATGTTTCGCATCACCAACATTGAGTTTCTTCCCGAATACCGAGAGAAGGAGTCCAGGGAATTCCTGTCTGTGTCACGCACTGTGCAACAAGTGGTGAGGTGATGGCGGGTGGGGAGAGACTGGGCAGGGTGGGGCGGGGGGGAGGTGAGGGAAGGTCAGTGTCACAGTGTGCAGGGTGGGCAAAGGAGGCAGTCAGGGAACCGTGGGATTTAGCTCATGTTGGCTATACGGTAGAATTGCTTGTTGGATAGAATTGCTTATTTCGTTCTTTCTGCTGGAAGTAAAAAGAAATGGCTCTCTGAACTTCAGCTTCAGTTTTTTTATCTGTAAAATAAAGGAATTGAATCAGATCATCTTTAAAATGCCTTCTAGTACTGACTTTACATGTGTGCGGATTGATTCTGCGATCAGTATACATTCATTTCAACCTCCATGCACCGGCATCTCTTCAGTTAAACAAAAACTTTCTCACTAAAGAACTAGTACATATATATTATAAACATTTAAGAAAGTCACTCTGGCTGGTGTGGCTCAGTTGGAGCATCGTCACATAAGTGAAATGTTGTGGGTTCAATTCCCAGTCAGGGCACATACCTGGGTTGTAGGTTTGATCCCTGGTCCAGGCTTGTGCTTCTTTATCACATAGATGTTTCTCATTCCTCCTTGTCTCTCTAAAAGCAGTGAAAAAATGTTCTTGGGTGAGGACCAAAAAAATCTAAAAATATAAAAGAGGTATAGAATAAGTAAGTAAAAGTATAAACTTAATAAGTGTAAATAAAAATGTGTGAAGAGTAAAACCCTTAAAAGTATCAAAAGAACATTAGAATCTTCTTTAATGTCACTAAAGATAGAGCCCTATTTTATTCCGGACACAAAGACATAGGGGGTAGCTCAATATTGAAGTTTCAGTAGATATTCAGTCCTATAATCTGACCTTTAACTCTTACTATTAGTTTGCATATTTCTATGCAAGGAAATATTCTTTTAAAAAATAAATTTTCAAATTTATTTTCAGAAATTTAGAAAACCCCTTTTTATTGGGTACTTAAGTTGTTTCCAATTTTTGCCACTAACAATAATACTACAGCAAAACTGGTGCCTAAATTGTGTGTATCTCTGATTACTTCCTTTAGCTGATTTCCTAAAATTATTACTGGTCAAATAGAAAAATATTGATTCATCGATCTTGGTACATATTACGAGCTAGACAGTTCCTGCCAAGTTGTGCCTGCGTGTCAGCGGAGAGGGCGCGCGCACAGTGGCGACTCACTGCAGCGGCAGGCACGCGCTGCGGCGCGGAGGGAGGGCGGGGCTGTGGGAGAGAGCAAGCAAAGACAGGAGTGGGCACAGCGCCTCTTGCTTATCGAGGGCTTTCTGCATACTGGGTGTGTTGCTAAACCCTTTACCTTTAATATACATCCATTATTCCTCAAATTATCCCCCGTAGGCAGGCATTTCTAAAAAAAAAACATATTTTATTGATTAAGCACAATTACAGTTGTCCCATTCCTCCCCTTTACTCCCCTCCACCTGATACCCCAATCCCACCATCATTTCCCCCCACCTTAGTTCATCACCAATTTAGATTAAAAAAAGAAAAGAAAAAGGGGATGGGAGAGCAAAACACTATGGAGACCCAGCAGATACAGGTAACATGTTCTGTGTGGCACAGTGAATTAAAACTCCACAGCTCAGTTTTTTCCACTATGCCATATTATGTCTAAGGTGGTATTTTCCCCTTCTGGACCATTTAGGTGGGTGATTTTTGCTACTGTGTAGAAAGGGGAATCCAAGGGAAGATTTGACAGATGAGTCAGTTTGCTTTTAGAAGTGGTAAGCAGGGGCAAAGAAGGTAAATCCATTGAATAAGTTCTCTTTTGAGATCCAATGACCGAGTTTTTAAAGGGCTGGGTGTTTCTCCAGAATACTGGTGACTTGGGAAGGGGTTGGTAGTCCCAACTGTGGGCACCATTCGCCCTCTAGTGGCTAATACAGGAATGTGTCCTTAATATAATTTTTCAACACCATTTATTTATTGATAGAAAGGAGATTGGGTCAAAGGCTTTGAAAATGTGCTTAAAGCAGTTTGATTTATTAACCATGGAGAAAATGAACTTTTGAGTAGGCAGACTACAGAAGTTAAGCTTGATTAGGGTGTATAAAGATAGAAATAAATGAATAAAGGTAACAAATTATTCTTCAGAGAAAGCAGAATGAAAGTAAAGTAACCAAGACTGGTACAGGAAATAAAAACTTACTTGAATTCAAGGGGTAATGTCTGGTTTTGGAGTTAGAGACCTTTAGTTTGAGCCTTGTTTTTCTCCCTGAGAGTGAATCAGAGCTTGGACCTAGATCATGCTAGGCACTGCAAGGAGAGCCAGCTTTGGAAGATTTCAGGCACCTCTGTTTTTCTATTTTAGGTAAACCTGGTTTATACAACATCCGCCTTCTCCAAATTTTACAAGCAGTCTGTCGTTGCAGATGTCAGGTAATGTGTGTCCCTTGCCTTGGGATCTCTACACACACTGTTGATAATTCCTGTCAAAGCCGTGGACGGGCCAGGATGTCACCATGCTCAAGTCACTCCCTGGGGGCAGTTGTGGGCTAACACCCCTTTAGCACAATAGTGACCCAGTTCCTTACTCTGCTGTCATGTTGAGTTTTTACTTACAAAAGCCTGCCCTCCCCCCGTAGCTGGGCAAAATGACCGCTAACCTGGCAGCTGTACTGGATGAGGGCGAAAAGAAAACAAAGACCAGTATTTCTCAAAATACGTTCAGTAAAAAAACTGATCACTAGAGATCTTTTGAGGAAAAAATGGATCCCATGGCCAAGTAATTTTTAGGAAAAGTCATGAGCCTGGTGTTGGACCCCACTCCCCCACATCCCAGTACGTCTGCAGAGAGTCACAACCCACTTTGGCATGAAAATCTTAGGATAAAGTAATTTGTTTACTTTCCTTCACTTGTATAATATTTCCTGAGTTATTTACTAAAGAATACTACCTTATGTTTTCTTTTTCATAAATCATGACAATTCTTGTGCAGTTGGGAGTGTCTGCCCCAGGGTCAGCCTGAAACCAAAATGGGGTAGATTGCTGGATTGGCCACGTGCTGGCTGTGCGGTTTTGTTATAGTCGGCCTTAATTTTCTCATCTGTAACTGGCACAATAACAGGACCTTTCCCACACAATGAATAAACAGGATGAAGCAGATTTCGCACTGTGTATGGACGCCCACCATAAGGTATCAGAAATTATAACTTGCTATTTGTAATAGCAGTGGATACTGATTGATAGTCATGGAGAGGCAACGATCCACTAATGGTTCTAGATCCGAGCCCAGCAGGAGAATACACGTACCGTGGTGCTTCCCCTCCCCAGTCCCCATAACAGGAGTCGACGACTTCCTAAAGAAGGAGTTGTGTGCAGGTGTGCTCACTGGCCTTAACCAGTGAGGTATCAGGTGGGTCACGCAGCTGCCTACAGATGTCTACTTCCTAAGAGGTGTCCCTGAACGCTTCTCTTTTCCCTGCAGCAGTAACAACAAAGGTGGCCTCCTTGTGCACTTTTGGATTGTGTTTGTCATGCCACATGCCAAGGGCCATATCTTCTGTGAGGACTGCGTGGCTGCCATCCTGAAGGACTCCATCCAGACGAGCATCATAAACCGGACCTCGGTGGGAAGCTTGCAGGGTCTGGCTGTGGACATGGACTCTGTGGTGCTAAATGGTGATTGTTGGGTAATTCTCTGTGTATTCCTTCGGCAGCTCTCCTGATACTGTCATTAGTGTAGTCACTGCTGAAACGAAGCATTCTCTTCCACAATCCCGGTGCAACAGGATTGGTTGAAGATGTGGGAGCTGTGTTGATAGAGGAAGTTGCTAAATGTTACATACATTGATTGGACAGTAGAGTTGGGGGATATATATATTTGTACTTATGAGAGCATACCCCCATATTTAATTTGGCTTATTCAAACTAAGGTCCCAAGGAACAAGTCCTGCAGAAGGACAATTTTTCTGAGGTTTATCTTGCCTCTTGCTTCATCCAGATAGAACTGGACCTATGTTATATGTAGTATTGCCCAGTGTTCCAAATGGCTTGCCCCATAGCCTTGTCAAATGCAAATTCCACCATTTGTCTTGACAATATAATGGCTTAATGTTGTACAACTCAAAATTTATGTGGCTTTCTCTTTTGATTTCAATTTTATATATGCTAAGCATATAGTAGGTAGCTGATATGTACTTGTTTAATGAATGAAAATTCTGTACCACATATACAATTTCAGAAATATGACTAGTTAATATGACTATTACCATATTTGTTTCATTTCCTTTTTACATTTAATGTTTACAATTTGTTACTATGGTTAAATTAACTTTAAGCATAAAAAAAGAAAAAGAAAAGTATAATGAACTCTGATATACCTTTTACTCAACTTTAAAAACTATCAACTTGTACCTGTCCTATTTGATCTCTAAATTTCTAAACAACCTACCCTATTCTCACTGGATTAATTTAAAACAAATCCCAGATGTGTTGGATTGTTTTTAAAGACTGAAAATATTTGTTTTCTAGGCAAAATTCTAACATGAACTGCTGAGGCCGACGGTCTTTTTTCTATGTGTTTTTTCAATGCAGCTGGGCTTCGGTCCGATTATTCTTCAACCATAGGATCTGGTAAACTATGTCATGTGGTTTCTTCCCTCCCCACACCCTCCCCCAGCCTTCTCCACCCACTGCCTCCAAATCAGTGTCTTTGGGAGCTATAATTTTCCTTATCAGATGATGATATTTATTAGTGCTCTCTTCAAGTTGCAAATGACAGAAATATACTCAAACTGCTTTAAGCATCAAAGAAACTTGATTGACTCATAAACCTGGGACACACCTGGGGAGGGGAGACCTGGCTTCAGGTATGGTTGGGCCAAGTTCTAAGACAAAATATCATTAGGACACTGCATCTCTACTGTCCCCTGTTGAGGTTGCATCAAGTGTATTCTTCCAATGTGGTGGCATAAATGGCCACCTGCAGATCCACGCTATAATTTATCAGTTTAGTAAACATGGTGGGAAAAAAAATAACCACATAAGAGTATATTTCTCAATAGTTCCTGCAGAGGTGCTGGGACTATGTTTCATTGTCTTGGGTTGGCTGGCATGCCCACTCCTGAACTAGCTTCTTTGACTCTGATTGGCCAGTCTGAGTCATGTGCCCTCCTCTGCACCTAGGGGTGAGTTTAGCCCCAACTAAACCATATAGATGTGGTAGGGATGGTTTCTCAAAGTAAAATCTAGGTGCTGTGATCAGGAGGGAGGAGAGTGGACTCCAGACTGGCAAAGACATCAGATGTCCTCCACGTGACTTCTCTTGCTCTTTACTCTTCTATAGCGATGTCTAGAAATGTCATTCCTAAAACAAAACAAAAGTGCTGTCTCCACAGACAAAGGCTGCTCTCAGTACTTGTATGCAGACCACCTGTCTCTTCGCTACCCTCTGGAGATTTCTGAAACCTCAGGGAGGCTCATGTGCCACTTCAAGCTGGTGGCCATCGTGGGCTATCTGATTCGTCTGTCCATAGAGTCCGTCCAGATTGAAGCTGACAACTGCATCACCGACTCCCTGACCATTTATGACTCCCTCTTGCCAATCCGGAGCACCATCTTGTATAGGTATTATGCAGGCACTCTGGTTGTGGAGGAAAAGATTTTTTTTAACAATGTCTCTCTTTTGTAGTATCTGGGTGTCCCTTGGTTTCTTTGTGAGCAATTTTTGTGTGTACACATGAGGTTGGTGACTGACCCATGCCCCACATAGTGCCCTCTGTATTAGCCTATTGGACAGAGCATTTTCTGTCCTTTTGTGGCATATGAGAATCAAAACCAGTGTAGCAGGACCTTCAGCCAATATTTCTGAAACCTAACAGATTTTTTGCAATCATAATGAAGTATACTATCTCAATAAGGGTACGAATAAATATTCTGTGGTGATTGCATAACAGTAATAACAATTAAATTTTTTTTCTTACTATAAAGTAACACAATGTTCATTGTGAAAGTGAAGTCTGAGAAACAATATCAACTATTTCACAAACCCATAATCCAGAACATGTATCCCTTATATTTTGCATAAATCTTCTCACTTACATATATACACTTATACATACATATACATATGCTAATATTTTTTACTTTACTTTATGAGTGCTGGTATTTTGTTCATCTAATGGCAGCTGGGCTTTAGTAAGAATTTATTACTTGTTACTCACTGGGCTAAAAATGTGCATGAATTATCGTATTCTTAATAGTGTTTATATATGTATGCAACAGTGTTTTCAGTGTGTTTGTATTTATTTGTATTTTGGGGATGAATGTGCATGCTAAAAATCCATCCAGCATATAAAGATGTGCAGTGAGCTGTAAGTTTGTCACTGGCTCCCACTGCTCAGTCATCGCTACTGATTTTGTTTCGCCCTTCCATACACATTTAGTTATCATCTCATTCAATCCTCACCACAATGCTGTGTGAGGAGTACACCATTATCATCACTTCCATTGTATAGCAGGGAAACTGGCGTTTATGAACACTTAGTTCCTTGATTGCCCAGAGTTTTTCAGGCAGTTAGTTAAGTGATGGAGCTGAGTGAGGAACCCAGTTTTCCTTAGCCGTTAAGTACCCTGCCTTTCCACCCAGTTTGCTCTGAAGGAGGGTCCAGGGATGGCCATCCCAGAGAATTCTCTGGTGGTTTTCTGTGCCTGCATTGGCTCCTGTCCATCGGCTGTGTCCTGTAGCCACTAGCTGATGAAGACTTGGCTGGTGGTGGTGAATGAGAACTGTGTGGATGGCCCAGAAAATGTGTGGAATTAGCAATGGACAGAGGCCCACTCCTCAACAACCTATTGTTCATGCACTCTTGTTTTATTATCTGGTTTCAGAATTTGTGAGCCCACAAGAACATTAATGTCATTTGTTTCTACAAATAATCTCATGTTGGTGACATTTAAGTCTCCTCAGATACGGAGGCTGTCAGGAATCCGGGCATATTTCGAGGTCATCCCAGAACAAAGTAAGTGTTCCCCAACAACAACAGAAAGTCTCCCTTGGAAATCTGGGGCCGTCCTGTGTGATCTCTCCCCAGGCTGCATCCCAACACTGGTTGGGCAAGTCAGGGACTCTGACTCAGCATCCACTCCGGAAAGAGAGGTCATACTAGTTACCCTAAGAGAGAAAATCTATTGTAAAGAACTCTTAACTCAGTATAAAGGTGTTAACCAGGTAACTCAAAAGGCAAACAAACAAAACCATAAGCTATCATGGCTGTAACACATGTAGGAAGCAACTATCCCCTGTAGGTCTGGGGGAAGGAAGGAAATCAGTCAGAACGACTAGAGTTTAGAGCTTGGAGGAGGGGTCTGTGGAGTAAAACTGAGGAAGTGTGGCTGCTCAGCTGGTGCTGGTGTCTCTGAGTTCAGAGCTGGGAGTCCTTGGACCCTGGACCCAGACCTCGAAGGAGGGGGTGCCAGACAGTTGAGGCTGGTATTATCTTTGGACAATAATGTGGACATTGGAAAAACTGCTAAAGGATTCGACTCTGCACAGGAATGAAGTGTATCTGCGGGGGGCAGGGGAAGGGTGGTGAAGAAAAGTCACTGGGGTGACATTTCTGGGAATATGAGGCTGGAAGTCTAGCTCTTCCTCCTCCGGCCTTCTAGTTTCCTGTTAGTGCCTCCTGTTGGTAGAGCCTACCAGGAAACCAGGTAGTAAGCAAAGAAAGTGGTTTGCAGGGGCTCAGCCTGAGCTGATAGGCAAGTAGCTCAGTAACCAGTACACTAGACTGTCTTTTGTGACTTTTAATTTATAGTCATGCCTGTGAATGCCATCCTAGAAAGTACCTGTGAATAGAAAACCTCAAGGATTTAATGGGTTTTACTAGGTACTGGTGAGCAAAAATGATCCCTCCCCACCCTATTCTTCTCTTTTTGACTTGGGTTAATGAGGTAATGCAAAACAACAAGAAACTCTAGTCTCTTTGTAATACTTGTTGCAACTGATCAGATGTTGCGTCACGTTTTGGTAACCTCTTACGAGCATCAGTAAAGCCAAGGGATCAGAACGGGAGATAAGGGTGAGGAGGGAAGGGGCTTTGGCTTTAAGTAGATGCCTATAGCTATAGTTTCATCGACATTTTAGGGCAATGACTTGTTTGATAGTTTTTCTGCTTCAAGTTATTACAGAACCAAATGTAAAGTGGATTTGTTGAACAAAATTAAACTATGTGTTTGAGATATTGTTGGGTTGAAAATTATCTCTAACTCCAAAGGTTAAAACTGTGATTATCTCAGAAATAATGTAATGGACTTTGTTCACTCAGTGAATATTTATTGAGCATCTGTTATATGCCAAGAATGACTCTTGGTGTTAGGGAAGTGGCATTAAACAAGACAGGCAGGAATCGGTACTCTGAAGGAGCTTACCTTCTACCAGGAGAATCACTGTATCAGTAAGAATAGCCATTTAGATTGTCTCGTTTTGACAGATCAACATGTCATGTAAACTTGGTACATTTCAACAGGTATGCACTTATTTGAATGAAATAAGCTCAGAAGCTCTTAAAAGTATGTTTAAACTACGCTTTTTAGAAAGTAACAGCATCCTATAGTCTGTAGCCAAAATATATTATTTAAAAACAAATACAGAATATGAACAAATAATGCGGCTATACATATGCATAGTACTATTTTTTAAAAAATAATTTAAATTCCAAAAAATATATCAGCTTATTGATTAAGAAACTGTGCATTTGTAGTTAAAGAAATAGATGCAGTGTATTTCCCATAATGTCTCCACTGCAAATCATTGTGCGTTACTGGATTTTTTTCAGACTGTGAAAACACGGTGCTGGTCACAGAAACCACTGGCTTTGAAGGGAAAATCTCCAGTCCGTATTACCCCAGCTACTATCCTCCGAAATGCAAGTGCACCTGGAGATTTCAGGTAGACTAGTGTAACTGCTTTCTTGAAAAAATATTGTTAAGGATAATATTTTTAGTAGCAATTTATTTTTAATTCATTTGCCTTTATTTTTAAATTTAATTGCAAAAAGTAAACAGTTTTGAAATATGTTATCTAGAACATGAACATTTTTGCAATTTCAACCTTCTGCCCGCAAATAAATTGCCTTTTGCAGCCTGGGGCTTGTTTTTCCAATTCATTATTTTGTTTGTTTGTATTAAAAATGCAAAGACATTATTATGGAATTAAAGAATTTATTATTTTATTATCACAGATCTCAATAGTTTTTAATTACTTCATCATCAGCATTATAATAGGAATGATATAGAAATAATAAATTGGATTAGGTGATATATATTTCAGTTGTATAAGCAGACCAGGATGCAAATTTATATGAAATATACACATCTACCTCTGGTGCTAGACAGGGTATTCCTGTGTTGTTTAAAAAATCTTAGCATATAAACTAGTTTTCTTTCTCCAACTGTAGTATCATGTGTAGGGAGACAGGGCAAGATGCCATCTTTGCTCTTTCAGTGTATACATCGAAAATGATTGTCACGTGACATAGTAATTAAATGTAAGCAGCAAGCAGTATACAGCTTGCATACCTTCCACATGTCATTATTGAATACCAACTGCACGCCAGGCAGTGTTCTAGACACTGGGATCTGTAAGATCAGACACACGTACAAAAGCTCTGTTCTCGTGGAGTTCACCACACAGTAGGATAGGCAACAAACATGCAACTGCAGTATATGTAGTATGTTACATGGTGGTACAGTGCTGTGGAGAACATTGAAGTAGGGAAGGGGCTCTGTAGCTGAGTGAGTGGTGGGGTGTATGAAAGGCAGGAAGTTGAAGACTTGTTATCTTAAATAGAATGGTCAGGGAACCTTTGCACAGAAATCTGAAAGATGTCAGGGAACTAACCTTGTGCATACCCAGGATAAGAGTGTTGTAGGCGAAGAGAACAGCTAAGCAAAGGGCCTGAGGCAGAAGCATGCTGGCTGCATATGATTTGTACAAGTCAGTTTAATGTTTTTATTAGACCTAAATCTGCCCTTAGTGACAGTGTTCTGATGGCATGCATCCTTATTTTTTTATCATTATCTCAAACGTTTACAAAATAATTAAAACATAAAGGTATGGGACTCTTGCTCACTGCCAGAGTCTTAAGAGATCAAGGCAGCAGAATCTCAGAGCGTCAGATGACTATCAAGTCTGAGGTTTGGGGAGAGAGTGAAGGAAAGAGAAAATGAAAGGAGAGCTTGGGGAAAGAAAAGGGAAAGATAGAGAGCAGCAAATGCCTTGTGATGTCCTTCTATGGAGAATCTAAAAGAAGAACACTGAATTAACAGATGGAGAAGAGATTGTTGGTTGCTAGGGGTGGGGATTGGGCAAAATGAGGGGAGGTGGTCAAAATGTACAAACTTCAAGTTATAAAGTAAATAACTCATAGAGATGTAATGTACAGCATGGTGACTATAGTTAATAACAGTATAGTTAATATTTTAACTATTGTTAATAATACTGTACTGTATATTGACAAGTTGCTAAGATAGAACTTAAAAGTTCTCATCAGAATAAAAATTTTTTAACTGTATGGTGATGGAGATGACTAGACTTACTGTGGTCAGCATTTTGCAATATATACCAATATCAAATCATTACATTGTATACCTAAAACTCATAGAATGTTTATGTCAACATATCTCAATAACAACAAAAAAAGAGACTAGGATTGAATTATAAAGTATTAAGTTTGTACTATACAAACTTAACTTTACAGTATGTTGTTTTTAAAAGACAAAATAAAAAATTATTTAATAAAGCTGAAAATAAATGAATGAGCAATATCATACCAGGCAATTGCCAGCAAAAAGAAAGCAGGGAACACGACCTTCGTGCCAAGTGTTGCTGACGTCAGGGCTACAGCAACCTTCAGGGAGAAAAGGAAGGCCATCCAGGACCGCAGAGAGGGCAGAGGGCAGTCCACAGCGAGTACATAATGACGGCGACTGTTTATGCAGCAAAGGACATGGCATTAGAACTTCTAGGTCAAAACCTGTAAGACGTACAAAGAGAAATAAACGAGGCTGAAATAAGAGTTTTAATTCCTTTCTTTTGGTGTGTGGCAGAGATAGTAGGAGACAATAAATAAGGTCAGGAAGGGCATTAAACCATCCAAACAATGCGGATATTGCACACACACAAATTATCTTTTTAAAAAAATGACCTTAGAGTATTCATAAATTTGATCACAACAATTCTTAAAAAATTAAAAAAGTTTAAAGCAGTATAGGCAATAAATAACCTTTTATCTAATTACAGTTGAATTAGAGAACTTGAAAATGGGTGAACCAAAATTCTACTCTCTGGAAATAAAAGAAGTCTCAAGTAATCCTTGGTTCCAAATGAAAATTAAAACTAAAGTTGTGGCATATCAGACATAAAGTATGTGCATGTCATATGGCTCGCGTAAAAAGATCCGGTGCGTGCCTGCGTGTGTGCGCACACCCTCACCTGTACAAGTACCTACCGCAGCTCCCTCTGTGAGATCTCTCTGAGGAGACCTCAGGGTGACTCAGCAACTGCTCTTAGAAATAACCAGGTCTCATGCGAAAAGGATGCTGATTCATTTCTCTTTGTCTGAAGAAACTGAATAGTGCTTTAAGTAAACTATGTCATTCTCATCGAAGGAGGAAAATGTGTACACTCATTAATAAGTGGGTGTTTTCAAAGTTAAGCTCATTTAACAGGAGGAAAGTGAAACCTAGAAATGATCTAATGTCTCTTACCTCAAACTGGGGCCCAAGAGCTGCTCCCTGAGCACCAGGCTGCCCACTTTCCTCTCGGGTTTGCTCGGGAGTGCTCTGCCGCACCACAAGCCACAGGGCACCAAGAATAAAATGCCCTTAAAGCAGCAAGCGGAGGGAATGGTTTTTGAGTAAGAAAATTTTAGCCTGCAGCATGTCCTTCAATTGAATAATTTTTCCTACTTATGTTTGTTTTTCACAGACTCCCTTATCAACGCTTGGCATAGCGCTGAAATTCCATAACTATTCAATCACCAAGAAGAGTGTGAAAGGATGTGACCATGGATGGTGGGAAATTAATGAGCACATGTGAGTGGTTTCCATATCTGAGGGATCTGATGAAACGCCTTGCTCGGGGGTTCAAAGCTTTGAGTCTCCTGTCCCCAGAAAGTTTACACTTTACTATTTACAGGTGGGGAAACTGAGAAATACAGGCGTTAAATAACTTGCTCAAGGCCACTCAGGTCGTAGGTGATTAAGGCAGGACACAAACCCATGTCTCATGGCTCCCAAGTCCTTGCCTGTGCTGCTGGGCTGCGGGTGTGCACACCACATTTCCCAAAAGTAGTTTGGCAGATAAAGTCTCAAACCATGGAGGAAGATAGCAAATAGGAGCCCTGGTGGTATAAAAGATAAAAACTCTAAGCAGTTCCTTGCAGTCTGAGAGGCCCCATGAGCCAGGTTGTATCCTGAGGCTGGGGCAGGGTTTGAGGCTGATCAGAGAGAGGCTGAGAGAAATCTAGATGCCTGGCCTTCCCAAACCAACAGAGTAGGTCCTCATTCTCAACCCTAGTTTGTCCTTTAGTTGTTGTTATTGTTTATTTGCTCCTAAAGTTATCATAGGTTTTACATTAAATGTGTGTGTGTGTGTGTATGATGCCCTGTCTTGGCAACAGAATAGCTTCTCTGTTTACTTTGAAAGAATCCTTGTGAAGTGAGCCTAAGGGATTTGTCTGCTAATTCTTTGTTCATTGTTATTCCATGAATAAAACCTTTCCTTTCCAAAGGATTTTCTTGAACAACCTGAACAACCACCTTTCATTTTCTTTAGACTCTTAGATTAGTTGCTAAATAGGCATTGGTCCAGTCTTCACTGGAATAGATTCTATCTGATTTAAAGGCATTCTTGGATCCATTATGAAGATGTGCCTTGTACTCCTTTGGGAGTATCTCTGAATCAAAGGTCTATGTTATCAAAAGCAGAAGACCTGGGTTCAAATTCCAGCCCTGACATTTAGTAGCTACATTAACTAGGACACATGAGTTAACCTCTTTGATCTTCACTCTGTAAAATGAGAAAATAATTTTTAGTTAATAATGTGGATTTTTTGGTAAACACCCAATGAAATAATGCCTATTGCACAGCAAAAAAGTTAGCTATTATTATGTTTGTTGAGAGAAAGCCCAAAAGTCTAAATTCAGGATCGATTCCAAAGAACTGACAGGTAGGCTTTTTCAAATTCATAAGGGCTTTAGTAGGAGAAACTTACATACACTGGGGCAGAGCAGCTGCTCCCAGTGGTGGCTGGAGGGAAGAATCCACACCCCTCCCAGGACAGTCCCTTTTAATAAGGGGTTAGTAGTAAAACCATATGTGGGTCCTCAGTAGACCACCAGAAAGAACAATGCATTCCCAAGCTAACAGATAACATCAGGCAGGTATCACACTCTGTGCATTCATTAACCTCCTTCCTGGGAGCATGACATTTGTCTCTGGGCAGCACTGGTTTTCTTGGGTTCTCAGCCAAGCCTGAAGCTACAGAGTTAAGAGTCTAACATTTCCCAGGCACTTTTGCTGCTTGGAGTCATATTACATCTTACATCGCAGTGAGTTCCCCTACAATGATGCAGAAGATTGCTTTGGAAATGACATTGCATGGATAAATATTACAGAATGTGTCCCAAGGCTTTAAGAATACTGCATTTTGGCATTCTAATCAGAGATCTGTAAAACAAATTTTTGGGAGTCTTTTGTAAAGTCATATGCCTAAGACAGAGCTGTTTTGACAATGAAATACCGCCCTCTCCCCACCAAGTAGCAATCCTTACCCCACCTGATTTCCGTATCTGTGGAATGCAATGAAAGGCCTTACCCAGAGGGAAGGTTGGCCTAACCCAGATGATGTTGCTGCTCAAGTATGAGCAGGGATTCCTTCCAAACATTACCAGGAAAGCTTTCTGCTCTAAATACTTTCCCTGAACGGCCAGCCCTTCACTTTGTCTTATGAACTGCCTAAAATCCTATCAGATTCTTTTGATACTAGATGAACCCTTGGGATTTAAAATACTGGCCCTTCTCATTATCAGTCCTTTTCACCTAAAAAGGAAAGACTCTGATTGAACTAATTTCTGACACCTTGCTGACAAGTTTAGCCTGAGAGCATTGGGTTTGTCTTGGGGGAGGAGGAATGCTGATACCAGAAAGCCCATGATCTTGAGTTGAAGAGCAGAGGGATAGGGTGTGTGTGCTCAGGGCAGCTTGAATGCAGCTGTGCACCCTGAAAAAATGGAAGGCCTTCCCCCAAAAAACAAAGTTCCTGAGGGGAAGGCTATTGGTGTGCTAGGGTGTAATATCAGGCAGAATTGTGTCCAAACCCTGCTTCTATTTGCTTGGTATTTGAACTTCAACAAATTACTTCCCCTCTTTACATCTCAGTTTTCTTACCTGTTGCATGCCTGCACGTGCAAACAAAGTCTTGCTGAACTATTCCAATCCTTCACTTTTAAAAACCTTTGTTCCGTTAGCCAACAACATGCTCCGTGACTGAGTGCTCCTCTCTAAACTCCAGGACAAGCACGGATTCAAAGGTCCCTTTCCTTCCGACTCTTCCTGAACACTCAAGTGAGGCTCTTCTTTGCAAGAAAACTCTAGTAAATGTTCATAGAGAATATGAATAAAGTCTCTATAAAGCACAGATGACATTGTGTTTTTAGTACACAGTTTGTATTCTTTTTTAAAAAATTAATTTTTCAATTACAGTTGACACTCAATATTACATTGTATTAGTTTCAGGTGTACAGCATAGTGGTTGGACAGTCATATACTTTACAAAGTGTTCCTGCCAATATTCCCAGTACCCGAATGGGACCATACATCGTTATGACAATAGTATTGACTTATTTAAGTACAGTATTGACTGTACTTTACATCTAACTACCAACATGTCCTTCTCAGTCCCTTCACCTTTTTTATCCTGTCCCTCAACCACCCTCCCCTCCAGCAACCATCCGTCTGTTCTCTGTGACTGTGAGTCTGTTTTTACTTTGTTTGTTCGTTCACGTCGTTCCTTAGCTTCCACATGTAAGTTTGTAGTCTGATCCCGAGATGACCCATAAGAGTAGGCTCTGGCCTCAGGAGCTTGATGTGGCTTTAAGGTTCCTCTCAGACACTGGCTTCCACTTGGTCAGTGGCCACTGCAGCTGTTACCTCTTCCTCTCATCCCAGTGCTGACGGGAGAGACCTGGTTCTTCTTGCTGACGCATGCAAAGAATTACAGATCAGCAAATCTATTAGCATGTAATCAGTTTATTAGTGACCCGTTCCCATGGAAGAGAACGGTACTGGGTAGAATGGGGGGTGAAAGGCAAAGTTCAGGGCAAAGCAGGGCAGCAAACATAGGAGCAGCTGAAGACCAAGCCTCCATGTAGCCTGATGCCGGGTGGCCAGAAGCCCAGTGGCCCAGGAGCCAAGAGTGTCAAGAGCACCCCGAGTCCCCGAGAGAGAGAGAGAGAGAGAGAGAGAGAGAGAGAGAGAGCGTGAGTCTTTTGTTCTGAGGACTTATATAGTTGGTGGGATAGGAGGAAAAAAGTTACATACTGATTGATGGGTGCATGTGGTGCCAGCTTTCCTGGGGGAATGTGATTACCCAAACGTAGGTATGTGTTGGGGTCTGTTAGCCTGAATCCTTATCTTGCTCCAGTCTCCATTTGTTCATCTTGTTGTAAAATAAATACATGACAGGAGGCAGTTAATTAAAATTGGGGCACTTTCCAAAATGTTAGGTCGGAGTGGCTCAAGAAACCAGACAGATGCAGCAAGCTAAGGAACAGGGTTTATTAGCGGGGAATAAGAGAGAAAGTGGGGCCAACCTAGAGAAGTTGGGGAGCCAACCAAGGGAGGTTAAGACTCTCTTGGTTGTTCTTCAGGCAGGGCTTTTAAACACAAAAACGCACAAAGGGTAACTGGTTGGGGTGTCAGAGTCTGATTGGCTAGAGCTGGTTGCCGGGTGCTGTTTCTTCTCGGTACATCTTGTCAGGCTCAAATTAAAGCTGCATCCTGTTATGCCTGATAGGCCGACCCCAGTCCCCTGTCTTAGCCGGGCATCTGTTTGTCCTGGCTATGGGCGGCAGACAGTTTCCCAGGCAGGCATTTTCCCAGGCTACAGTTTCCCACAGTATAGTTTTCCTGCCTGGTGATTTTCCATTCCTCCCAGGCCTACCTAGGTCTCTCACAAAGTTATTTATGGGCTTGTTCTGTAAGCATCAGGGACTCCCTCGTAAAACAGTGACCAGAGGTAGACAATTAACCAAAGTTGTTTTATAGGCTTCTTCTTTGGGCACCGTGGCCCCTCTCCTGCATTCCAGGCTCTGGGATGAAAGCACAGTTTCAAGGCTTTCTTTCCCATATAGTGGAAATGCTACACAGAATTTCAAGGACTCCCCTTCTTTCTTCCTAACATAGTGTTTCTTGCAATATTGAACACCTGGCAATATTATCAGACCAGGCTCAGGACTGCTGAGTTAGCATTTGAGACTTGCCTCTTTCCTCCTCCCTGCCTCGGTTTACTATTTAATCTACCTAATTGGTAAAAGGAGTTTTACCAAACTCCAGCAGGAGTTTCCTGCTGGCCAGTAACAGTGTTGCAGTCTCAGAGTTCTTCCTATGCTGTCTCCTAGCTCACCAGGAGCTGGTTTATTAGTCCACAAGTGCTAACTTCAGCCAATTGCAAAAGGTGCTTTCTTAAATATACACAAATGCTTTTCTGCTACAAATGTTGACGTCACAGGATACCCATATGCTCCTCTCACTGAAGGCCGATGTCTGATCCTGGAACACAATTGATTCCCCAGTGCTGTGAGGACCTGGAAGGATTGACAGTCACAGATTCCAGTGGAAGATGTCCCCCTCAGCCTTGAGTCTCCTGTTTCCTTCTGAGGCCTTGCAGATTTCACCCTGAGAAGAGCCTTACCTACACAGGCAGAGGCCTAACTTATCATGAGCCCCTGTGTAGTAAGACTTCATGTTTCGCTAACCACTGTGCTCATACAATAAGAATTTCGAACAAGAGTAATTTTCTATCAGTTGAAGACAAGTAAGAAAAACTGAGATAGAGAAATATTGCAGGCAGCCATTACTACTTTGAATTCTGCCAAGGACAGTCTCTGATGTGTGCATCAGATTCCAATTTAGTTTGAAATAATATTGCTATCTTTTGCTTTAAGTGTTGCTGGGATTCTTTGTATATTTTCAACCTGAGCTCATGTATTCCTCTCTGCTCTGTAGAGAGGTTTGTAGGCAAAACTAGGCAAAAGCAGGCAATATTACACAGTGACTTACACAGAAAAAAGAGCGGGGAGCAGGAGCATGAAACCCATATTTCTTCCGATTTGTATTGGTGAGGAGAGCAAAGGGGGAGGTAACAGTCAGTAACAGTACCGCTCTTGTTTTACTTCGCAGAGGAGAACATCTAAGGGGCAGACATTACTCAAGCACAGACATTTAGCTTAGAATGATAACCATCAGTTCTTCCATAAGAAATGCTTATGTCCTGGCTGGCGTGGCTCATTTGGTAGGAGCTTCGGTCCCTAACAAAAGGGCTGTGGGTCTGATTCCTGGTCTGAGTGTGTACTGGAGGTACGGAAAAGATGTTCCTCTCTTCCGTCTTCTTTCACTTCCTCTCTCTCTAAAAGCAGTGAAAAATAAGTCCTCTGGTGCAAGTGAGAATTTTAAAAAAAGGAGGAAAGAAATGCTTATGAAACCCAAATGACCAATCGTTAGTGAGTTCGTTGTCAATAGAAATGCAACTGAAAGATCCTCAGGGCTGGTGTCTTTTGTCTCCTGTCTCCTCTCGTCTCCCCAGGTACTGTGGCTCCTACATGGATCACCAGACTGTGTTCCGCGTGCCCAGCCCCCTAGTTCACGTCCAGCTGCAGTGCAGTTCGAGGCTTTCCGACAAGCCACTTTTGGTGGAATATGGCAGTTACAACATCAGTCAACGTAAGCCTGGGGTCAGCTCCTTAGAAAATCTCAATAAATCGGTAAAAGGAGGCTAATACTTTTTAACTCTAAACTTGGAGAATTTAAAGAATGAAAGCTGCTTTATTTCTGCTGTTTTCTATTATGTTTTTATTTTTATAAAATATACTACAAGAATACATATATAATGTAAAATAAATATATAATAAATGATGTACAAAGTTACATATTTATTACTGCTATAGTTTATAAAGAAATAATATAATTGTGTATTATTGCTTTATAAAAATATTTGAAAAATAAGACCTCACACTCTGGCCTGTGTGGCTCAGTTGTTCGGAGTGTTGTCCTGTAACCAAAGGGTTGTAGGTTTAATTCTCAGTTCGGGCACATGCCTAGGTTGGGGGTTTGATCCTCGGTTGGGGCACTTACAGGCAGCAACCGATCGATGCTTCTCTCTCACATCTGTGTTTCTCTCTCTCCCTAAAAATAATGAAAAAATATCCTCTGGGAGGATAAATTTTTTTTTTAATTAAAAGTAACATCTCACATTACTCCTAAGATATAGAACAAGCCCATTTCTTCATTTGGTCTTGCTGGCCATAACTCTTGGTAAATATGTGTACACCAACATTTAAGGGGTCAGAGAGCAACAGTTGTGACTCACTTTGGCCTGTGCTATATTGGAGTGCTGGTCAGTCAAGGAGAGCTCACTACCAGTCCTCAGAGTGCTAGACTTCACGCTGAGAATCGCTGGGACAGTGTCCAGGAAGCAGTCAGTAGAAAAAAGCAAAATTTGAGGCAAGTCATTAGCACTGGAGGGATTCGATACTGACTTGCTCAGGAAATTCTTGATGTTTTTTTAAATTTTATTTTATTTGTTGTTCTTGTACAATTTTCTGTCTTTTACTCCCATCCCAAGCCCACCTCTCCAGCCCTCTCCACCTCCCTCCAATTTCCACCCCCCCCCAGTTTTTGTCCATGTGTCCTTTATACTTGTTCCTATAAACCCTTCCCCTTTTCCCCCTGAAATTCCCTCCCCTCTCCCCTCTGGTGACTGTCAGCCTGTTCTCAATTTCAGTGTCTTGAACAGACACTTCTCCAAGGAGGACATACAGAGGATCCAGAGACACATGAAAAGATGCTCAGTAGTGCTAGCTATCAGAGAGATATAAATTAAAACCACAATGAGATACCACTGCACAACAGTCAGAATGGCCATCATAAACAAAGCAACAAACAACAAATGCTGGAGAGGTTGTGGAGAAAAGGGGACCCTAGTGAGTGCACTGTTGGTGGGATTGCAGACTGGTGCAGCCACTGTGGAAAACAGTATGGAATTTCCTCATAAAACTAAAAGTGGATCTGCCTTTTGACCCAGCAATTCCAGTGCTAGGATTATATCCTAAGAACCCTGAAACACCAGTCCAAAAGAACCTATGCACCCCAATGTTCATAGCAGCACAATTTACAATAGCCAAGTGTTGGAAGCAACCTAAGTGCCCATCAGTAAATGAATGGATCTTGATGGGTTTTAAACTGGGAAAGGTCAGAGTCAACCACATAGAACTCCATGAGGATAAAATCTGACAGAAAGTTCCTCTAGACCATGGTTTATTTATTTTATTTTATTATTATTATTATTTTTGCTAATCCCCAATGTACCTGTTTCTGGACTTAGAATAGTATACTTCTGAATATGATAATATTGGCATTTCCAGCAAGGACACAGGTACATAGGAAGCCATGTTAGTTTTAATTGTTTTTTTTTTCTTTAAACCATGATTATTACTCAGGAACCCATCCTCTCCACTGAGTGCCTTTGAGATAATGGTGACCTGACCATGCACTCTCCCCAACTCCTTTGCACACATGCAGTGTCTTAGTCTGTTCAGGCTGCTATGAGAAAATACCACAGAATGGGCAGCTCGTAAAGAACAGAAATTTATTTCTCACAGTTTTTGAGGCCAGAAGTCCAAGACCGCAGTATTAGCACGGTCAAGTGAGGGTCCTCTTTGGCATCGCTGATGTCTTCTTGTACCCTCTCACAGTGGAAGACGGGAGGAACTCTGTGGGGCCTGTTCTACAAGAGCACTGATACCACTCGGGAGAGGGTGCCGCCCTCAGGACCTAATCACCTCTCACAGACCCCACCTCCTAATACTATCACAGCCGCCGTTAGGATTTTGGTGTATGAATTTGGGGAAGGGGCACAGATATTCAGACCATAGCAGGGAGGAAGGATTTGTCATTTCTGTTATATGTGGTTATAGGCCAGTCTTCACAATTCAAGAAAAAGGATGGAATCTTTAACTTATAGGCCGATTGAAGTGAAAAAAAAAAAAAAAAAAGGAATGGGTTGGAAGCAGGAGTCCTGCATTTTAAGGCCAGTCACTAAATACTCTAGGTCCAAATTTCTAAGATCTGTGGTTACTCATGTATTTTGAGACAGAGGTTACTTGAAAATATAATAAAAGACACAGACTCCTCAGAATAATGCATCTGATCACGGAGGATTCAGACACCAGAGCCCATTTATAATTCCCTGGGGTGTCTAAAGATTGCACACTAAGGGTGCTGGACTCTCTAGGGCACCTTACAGCCCTTACTTTCTTTGAGTCTACGATAAAGCCGTAGAGCCGTGTCAGTGATGGAGGTAGTAGAAGTTTGGCTGTACATGTGACTTGGCTGCAACACTGACTTAGAGTTTCTGGTAAATTCATTTGCTTTCTTTGCTCTCCTAAATTCTGCTTTTTTAGTTTGTTTGTTTTTCAGTTATCACCTATAACCTAGATTTGATGGAGAAATTATGTAATTACTACTGCTACACTATCAACTACTTAAGCACTGAACACTCTGTATTTCTTTATTAATGTGGTCTGGTGACTTTTAGGGACCCACACAGGATTTGCTATTTTTTCTTTTCTGTAGCCTGCCCTGTTGGATCTTTTAGATGCTCCTCTGGCCTATGTGTCCCTCAGGCCCAGCGGTGTGATGGAGTAAATGACTGCTTTGATGAAAGTGATGAGCTCTTCTGTGGTGGGTAATCAAGCTTTTACTACAACTTTCTTATGAGTAAATGACTTGTCAGGGCCACTGTTGCTCCTGGTGCATCTCCTGGGTCTTCGCAACTATATACAGACTACCCCAGACTCAGTGGTTTATAGCAATCATCTGTCCTGAATCCTGCATCCGTGGGTCTTCTGAGATATGACTGGTCTAGGTTGGGCTCATTGGGTGGCTCTGCTTCAAGCAGTGGGTCCTCCTGAGTTTGGTTCTTCCCAGGTTAGGGACAAGTTTGCTCCTTATGGCTCTTTTCTTCTTTGACCTAGGGGGCTAGCCAGGGCAGCGCCAGAAGCAAAGGAAGGCTCAACAAAATCACATGGTTCCTCTTAAGTTGTGGCCCTGGAATTGGCACACCATCCCTTGTGTCATATTCCATCAGTTAAAGCAAGTCAGACAGCTAAGGCCATAGTCAAGGGCGGGGAAATTTGTCCTGCACCATTTGGGGTCATGGTGAGGGCAGGGGTGCTAACATAGCCACAGGGAGTGAGGGTCTGTGGCTAGCGATTCAGTCATCCACAAGCTTCCATACAACAATCCTATATTATTTGTTTATTTATTTATTTATGTATTACAACAATCCTATTTTAAAGCACAGTTCTTTCACCTGGAGAGAATCTCTGTCTGCAAAGAAGTAAACTCTTTCAGCATGCTCATTTAGGGAGCACAGGTGTTGTGAATAAAAGAATTATTATATTTTCTATCTGTATAGTTCGCATCTACATCACACTGGTGACGACTAAAGGGTAGGGTTTTGGCCATTCCTAGTTTGGGCAGAGAATGTACGTTGGCTGTTCATGACTATCCGCACTGCGTCCCTGAGCCTGAGCCCGGTTTCCGGGAGCCGAGTGGGGATGACTGCTCACAGGGTCCTGTGACACTGTTGGTGATACTTCCTCCCAACCATCGGAGTTTGACTCCGCCAGCTGTGGTGGTGCAGCCATTTAATCTTTTCTATGTTCTTGGAGAAATATTGTGGTTAAAATAACTGATTGCAAAAAAATACATTCATGAAAAATAACCTTTAAGTCTATACCTTTTTTTTTTTAATTGACAAAACAGAATAAAACCCTTTCACTTGTGGTTCATTGACCTTTTGAATCTGTGGGGTCTTCTATTTATTAAGAGAACAAATAATGACCATTATGGTAATTGAGGTTGCTTTCGTTTGTTTGTTTTTACATTATTATTATTCCTTGTGCCAAACAAAAGCAATTATTGCCACTTTCTAAGAAGGACTGTTTTTCGGTGGTCACTGCTCCTCATCCTGCCATTTGAGAGCTGCTCCCCGGAGTCAGCCAGGGGCCCCCAGAGGCTCGGTGGGTGGTTCATTTTAGGGCAGCAGTGTCCTCTCCCCGCCCCTCACAGAGATGCCTCTGAAAAAAGGGAAGCAGGTAACAAAAATGATAACTTTCACAAAACCAGAGATGTCTAAGAAATCATACCTTCTAAGAATGCCTGCTAATATACTGTGCCTATCACTGATATAAAGGTAATTTTTGAAAATACTTTGGAAAAATTGTGATGTACTTACACTGGTATTGCCTAATTCAGAATATGACTCTGTCAGGGTAAAATCATTTGAAAGAGAGTTTTCCTTACATATACACTACAGGCCTGTTGTCCTCTCAGAATTCACATTTAAAATTCATTCAACAAACCTTTAATGATCACCTACTACTTGGTCAGAGGCTTGAGATGCAGAGAAGAGTAAGGCAAAATCTGCAATCTCAGGACACTCCCACTTTGTTTAGGAAGGTAGATAAGTCCAATCTAAATAACAGCTTATAGTTTTTATTTTTCTTGAAATAAAATCTTATGATGCATTTAATTGTAATGAAATAAACAACCCCCCAGAATTTAACACATTGATGCCACAGCAAAAAATCAGGTCCAACAAACTTGAAGTGCTAGAAATTACACCAAAGTGCACACATTTACTTTTCTCCATGGATGTGTCAGTTTTGAGGAAAACAGACTTCATTTTATTTGACACCCTCACCCTGTGCACCCTTAGAGGGGCATCACCCGAGAGCCCCGCCGAGTCGCAGGCTTGCAGGCTCACGCGCGGTCTGTCTGTTCTCATTCCAGCGGCCCTCAAGCCTGCCTGCAATACCAGCTCCTCCAGGCAGCACAGCCCTCTGGTCTGCGACGGCTTCAGGGACTGTGAGGATGGCTGGGATGAGCAGAACTGCACTCAGAGTGAGGAAGGGCCCTCTGCCCTCTGCTGTACTTCCTATGAAATTGTCTTAAATCCCAATCCAAATACCTCTGTTGTATTAGGATAATCAACTTGTCTCAGTTTTTCCAGGACATTCTCTGTGTTAGTACTGAAAATCCCATAGCCTGGGAATCCTCTCAGTCATGCACAGAATGGACAGTCGGTCACTAACCGGGGTGGAGTGTGTGTGTGTGTGTGTGTGTGTGTGTGTGTGTGTGTGTGTGTGTGTGAATACTGGAAGATTTTCACTGCTTAATTGCTTCTAATGCTGCTCAGGGCTAAAGGACCCTGAGGACCTGATATAGAAGAAGTTGCTAGAAACCGTGATGGGACATGGTATTTTTTCCAGCCCCTGCAGAAACACACACTGCCAGGGTTGTGAACAAATGTGCTATAATCCACAGCCTGTCCATTTTTCTCACTAATGGTATAAAAGGACTGAGTACAGTGATGATTTTTGCTTAAAATTTTCTTGGAAAACAAGATAACAGCAGTGAGGCCATGGCCTAAAGCTGTGCCCAAGCCATCCTTTGCAGAGTTCAATGTCGTTGACTCAAATCTGGTTTTGGCTAGAAAAAACCCTGTCTTCTTTTGTTCATTTTTAGGCATTCCATGCAACAACAGAACTTTTAAGTGTGGCAATGATATTTGCTTCAGGAAACAAAATGCAAAATGTGATGGGACTGTGGATTGTCCAGATGGAAGCGATGAGGAAGGCTGCAGTGAGTAGCGATGCATTCCTTCTGATTTCTACTCCCTCTTCAGGTTTTCATTTGCCTTCCCTTCTTGGTGTGATCCCCCTGGCAGAGGCAGCCTTAGGCCCGGAAAAGAATATTGGTGAACTGAATCTTAAATCATTCCTTAGAATAGAAACACTAGAGTAGATTCCACCTTCTTTCTTGAAAACAAGCATTAATGTACCAGATGTTTATGATGAGAACTTCAATTTGTACCAACTCTAATCAAGGTAATAAAAAACTATGAGAAAAGAAATGAGTGCTGGCACACAGTGGGTGACTCTGTGAACTGTGCTATGTGAGGTCAAATGTAAGTGCTGGTTTCTGTTTTAGCTGCGGTTGGAGAACTGCAACCTGCCACGTGTCATTGTTACTTGTTTGGCCTCAAATGTGGTGCCACGGTCACTCTGCATCCTTATCAGTACTATTTACACTGGAAAAAAATTGCTCTGATAACCAGTTTTTCTTCACATATTTTCATTAGTTTTGGACTTATAAATTCTTTCCAGCACAACTTCAAAGACACTCTCAATGCTGTTGTATTTGGAACTAATCTTTGCCTTTTTACCTAACAACCTAAACCCAGGCTGGCTGCCGTTCCTATCGGTGCAACAGGTTGCTAACAGTCTCCTCCCTCCCTCACATTATCACCCAGAAACACGCCGCCCCAGCCTGCTTTCAGGACAGAGGGAGCTGGTGCTGGTTTCCGAAAGACCCACCTGTCACCTCTCATCTAGATAAGCAGATTTCAAATTGCTTACAGAGTTAATCAGTTACAAACCCAGCACTAAACCCTATTTAATTCTATTTTTGTTCCACATCTGCCTTTAAATCATGTGACCCTTCCTCTCCTAAAGGCTGCAGCAGGAGTTCTTCCACCTTCCACCGCATCATCGGGGGCACTGACACGCAGGAAGGTGGGTGGCCGTGGCAAGTCAGCCTCCACTTCATTGGATCTGCCTACTGTGGAGCCTCTGTCATCTCCAGGGAGTGGCTTCTCTCTGCGGCCCACTGTTTCCATGGTAACAGGTAGGGCATCTCAATCTGTACTTGAAAGTGGCACACTCTGACCACACGCAATACATCTGCCTTCGAGTTGTGGGAAGAAGCTTCCTGTTGGTGGCATTCACTTACTCCAATTGATAGTTTGTGGGGGTTTCTTTTGAACCAACTGTGAGCCAAACATTTCTTCTAGGAATTATTGACATATACAAAACAACACAAAGGGACATCAAGAGTGGATAGGCTTTCACTAAACTGAGGAAACAGGATAGGGCTTTCAAGTCGGAAGGCGCCAACCTGTGGGAGTGTGTGGGGAAGAGCGGGCATTGGAGGACGGCTGGGGGACCCCTTGGTAGAGTGGGAAGGTAATAATTCTGCACCTGATTTCCAATGTGGTGATGGGCGTTTCCACCAAGCAATTCTCCCACGCAGTCCGGGTGCCCTAAATTCAACTCAGTTCTGACACTCCCTACCTAGATAATGCCATTCCCACAGGTTAAAGGCTCAGCCCTACAACACTGCCCCTCCCACCCCATTTCAGATGCCAGTTCAAGTCCAGGTTGTCATCTTTACTTCTGAACCACCAGCTATTGACAGCAGTTCAAACTACCTCCTTCTGGGATTCTATTTATTTGCTAGAGTGGCTCACAAAACTCAGAGAAACATTTAATTACTGGACTACCAGCTTATTATAAAAGGATATAACTCAGGGATAGCTGGATGAAAGAGATGCATGGAGCAAAGTGTGAGGAAAGAGCAAAGAGACGTTATACCCTCTTTGAGAGTGCCACTCTCCTCAAATCTCCATGTGTTCACCAACCGGGAAGCTCTCCAAGCCCTGTCCTTTCGGGTTTGTATGGACATTTCATTATCTATGTGGTTGATTAAATCATCGACCACTGGCAATTGATTCAAGCCCCAGCCCCTCTCCCCTTCCAGAGGTCAGGTGGGTAGGACGGAAAGTTTCAATCTTCTAATCAAGTGGTTGGTTCTCCTGGCAACCCAGCAACAGGAATCCAAGAATCGCCTCATTAACATAACAAAAGACACCTTTGTGCCTCTCATCGCTTAGGAAATTCTAAGGGTTTTAGGAGCTCTGTGCCAGAAACGAGATGAAGATCAAAGAAATATTTCTATCATAAATCACAGTATCACAGAGGTGCATTTTGGAAAGGGCCATTGCAACTGGTGTTGGAAGGGCTCTGCCCGCCCCTGCCAGTGGGACTACTACAGAGAGGATGCTCTACCAGCTAAGGGGGGAAGGAAAACTCAGAAAATAATTCACTTAAAATATAAACTTATTTGGAACCTACTGGGTCTTAGATATGAAAACTTCACTAATTTCTTATTCAGAAAATTTTTAAGTGGATGGAAGATTTCAACAAAGTTATACAATTAGAGTATTTGCTTCTGCTGGAAATGACAGGATTCTTGTTAATGGCTAATGTGGCTTTTGTCTGACCTTTAGCCTTTTATGCTATGACTCTGCTCCAAGTAACATGTTAACCTTAATACCCTTCCGAGTCCTCAGTACCACTGATGGGACATCAGCTAAGCAAATTAAGGGCCACACTCTTTGGGTTCTGTCCTTATTTTTCTTCCAAAGCTTCCACACTCTCTTCACCCCACCAGAGTAGGGCTGCCGCGCTGGTGCAGATGGAAACCTCCCATGGAGACTGCAAGAGCCTTGGTGACTTTGTGCAAGGCCGTGGGGGCCAGGGTTAGAGTTATGGAAGGGCTAACAGGGAGTGTGGCCCCCGTGAACGGTCATGCCTGAGCCGTTAGGGCAGTGATCTTCAAAGCTTCTGACAGTTTACAAAAAAAGAATTTCTTTAAATTCCTGTTTATAGCACATTGATTTCTAATCTATCATGGTATTCATATCATTTGAATTTGGCAAAAGGTTTCCCAGACCACCGTCTTACTGGGCCTGGCTGTCTCCATCAAATACCAGTTCTGCCGCCTGCATTGATAGGAAGAACATAGTATTAGTTCTAGGCATTAGCATTCTTGGCCTGTGTGTGGTTTGTGAAATACCAGTGGCGGGAAAATCTCAAACATCCCCTCAGGATGTCACTGAGGGAATTTCCTGATACATAGCTATCACTCGCCACCCTTACTATACCTGACTTTATCTCTGGCTTCACTGTGGAGACAAGGGAGGCTCAGAGAAGTGGTTCTTGCCATGTACTCGGACGGAGCCAGTGACTATGACAGGGACTGAGAGTCAGGCCTCCTTTCCTCATCTCTCTGCCAGTGCTGGTTGCACTATGTGTGGTTCATTAAGCCACTGACCTCATGCCTCATTCCTTCTCTACCAGGCTGTCAGACCCCACGCCGTGGACCGCTCACCTTGGGATGTATGTGCAGGGGAATGCCAAGTTCATCTCCCCAGTGAGAAGAATTGTGGTCCATGAGTACTATAACAGCGAGACCTTTGACTATGATATTGCCTTGCTCCAGCTCAGCATCGCCTGGCCTGAGACTCTGAAGCAGCTCATTCAGCCAATATGCATCCCTCCCGTGGGCCAGAAAGTACGCAGTGGGGAAAAGTGCTGGGTAACCGGCTGGGGGCGAAGGCACGAAGCAGGTGTGTGTGTGGGTGAACAGCCATGCTCTTCCTCTCCAGATAATAATAACTCCTGCTGATGTAGTGCTTTGGCGTTTATAGACAGGGTTTTCTGCGGTCTCATTTGAGCCTTCCAACAACTCTGAGGAGTAGAATGGAGGACAGTGTTATTCTGTTTTATGATTCTTTACCTTTACCCCCAAAAGAAGCAGAACCCACCTCATAAGGGGTGAGGGTGGGCATCTATGAGAAAGGCAGGACTGAATAGATAGCCCTTTAAACTCGGAGGTGTTTGCTAGGTTTTCCAGGGTAAAAAAGCAAGAAATTCTTTCTTATTTTTAGGTTTCCCTTTTCACCCAAACAAGGGGCTCATTTTCATAAAGGAGGGAAGAGTACACACATGCACACCTTGGTGTGTCAGTTCATAGACAGCTGTCTGGAGGATTATACAAGTGTGTCTTGCACAGGAAAACTAACCAAGGTGATGAGAGTGGGGGCTGAAATCCAGCCTACCCTTTGCTTCCCAGGCCGCACATTCAAGCCTGGGGTTCCATCACTCTAGAATTGGTCTATTGAGAGGGGGCGGCTTTTTAAATTTCCTGCAGCCAGAAGGGGCATCTTTTTCATTATGCAGAAGAGTTTGAGTCTCTGATAAGGTAGCCCTGCATCTGCCCTGCCAAGGTTTCCCATGGCCTAGGACTCATGACTGCTTCTAAATATATAATGAAGAGAAAAAACCCAAAACTTGGTGAATATCTCCCCAAGAGGTAGTGCTAGTACTTTCTCTTTGCCTCCCAGCCATCTCTGAGTGGGCAGAGAGCCCAGGTGGTGGGGGAGTAAGTGGAAGCTGCACAAACCTCCTCCCAAAACCAAACTGGAATTACAAGTACATTGCAGAAAAATCATCCTGAATAACAAACAAAAGATCCATTGTGGGCAGCTTCTCAAATGCTCACTGCCTTTATTTAGTTATTAGAGTTATGATCTTCACCACCAGTGTGGGCTTGTTGAGGTCTCAGTAGACTCAAGGGGGAAATTGGCCAACTGCTTGAATACCTGTAACCTATCAGGACTTTAATTACATTACCACATGTCACGAGAGGAAAGACTCTACTCAACCAGCTTGCTGTACAAGCACAAGTGCGTGTGTGTATTTTGCTGAACCACCTTAGCCACATAGGTTAAAAAGGAAGTGAAAGGGCTCTATCCAAAGTGCTATGTGTTTGTGGCTTCCAGAACACCCCCACATATTAGTCATGCCACTCCATTTGATGAGTAAGTATTGGTAATAACTTGCTGACTCAGTCCTACTGAACGCAGAAGACATGGTGAAGGAGAAAGGGACAGAAGCTCAGGCGATCGGGTCAGGTCTTGGGTTTGAATCCTGCTCTGTAACTTGCTAGCTGAGTGCCATTGGACAAATCCTTTAACCTCCCAAGCCTCCATGGCTTCATTAGGAAAATAGGGATCAGAATAGTATTTATCCAAAAAATTGTTATTGAAGATGAAAGAAGATATGAGTAAATTGTTTAATAAGACCCTGAATAAGTGTAGCCATTTCCATAATTTCTGCTTCCAATATGTTTTCCAGACACTAAGGGCTCCCCTGTTTTGCAACAAGCAGAGGTAGAGCTCATTGACCAAACCATCTGTGTTTCCACCTATGGGATCATCACTTCGCGGATGCTCTGCGCGGGCGTCATGTCAGGCAAGAGAGATGCTTGCAGAGTAAGTCGTCCTACCGTTCCCTTGCCTGACATGTTATACTTTCCATAAATGCTTCCACATTTAATCTACACAACACTGGGGAATAACTTACTGGTGCGTTGCTAAATTCAGATATTAATTACAGTCCAATTGTCTAAGATCACAGAAAGGTGATTACATAATTGGGTCTAGAAAATTCCATTTTCTAGTCCCCATGTATTTCCCCCCAACATTTAGAGAATGAAGTCAGCATTTATCATTCTGCCATGATTTTCTTAAAGCCAAAAACTAAAGAACAAAGCAACACACACACACACACACACACACACACACACACACACGAGTGTATGAGGGTTGCTACCTATTACCTTAGCAGCAACCATTTACTTTGTGAAATAACAAGGTTTTATTCAATGACTCCTTTGACATAGGTTGAGGGAAAGGAAAGAGGACTGAGAGAGGCAACAGAGGACACTCATTGCCCTGTCATCTCCTGACAGTGGTAAAGTTGGAGGTCATTTTCGAGGGGACAATGCTCTGAGTTTCAGATTCCAATCTATGTAGATAGCTAAATGATTTCCAAAGAGTGAACGGGTGATTTATAGAATGAGGGGGACAGTGGGAGCTGCTCTCACACCTTTCCACAACCCTAGCCACCATGCCATAGAGACTCACCTTAATATAATAAAGATTTCTATCTTCTGAACTCCCATTTTGTTGCAAGCACTGTGCTAGGTCCTTTATGTAGATTAATTCAAATTAGTCTTGTATCCTCATTTTACAGAGGTGGAAACTGGGACATAGAAAAGGTAAATAAATTACCCAAGTTTACACAGCTAGTCAGTAAATGCCTGACCTAGGATTTGAACACTTGTTTCTCTAATGCTAAGACACTATGTCCTAGGTGCTTCATTCAGCTAGTCGATTGTAGCACTTTTCCACCTAGCCACCAGGGGCTACGGGTTAAATTAGATTTAGTAGAGTTGGTGTGGCAACAATTAAAAAGAGTCCAGTTTCTCTACTAGTCAGAATTTACCTAAATGATGTTTAGAATTGTAGGGGTGGGATACAAGTGCAAATTTCAAATACTTTTTTATTTTGGCCTCTGAGTACATCATAGCATTTCTTATTCTCCAAAATGAGAAAATAAAAATCTAGATATTATAATTTAATTGATGAATACTCTAGGAGTTACTCTATTCTTTGAGTAATTTCCACTTTTGCTTTGTGGAGTTGAGATATCAGAAGGGACTCTCAAGTGAGGGGGACACACCTGTGACAGCTGTGACAGTGATCCTTAGGGTTCCTTCACTGGACCTGGCTAAGTGCACAAGGTCCCCTCTACTGTCTTCCTTGGACCATGAGCCAACTCCTGAAGTTGCATGGGCTACAGGTAGAGGTCAGCCTTCCAAGGTAACCACACCTCCTAAGGTTACTGTGAAGATTAAATGACCCAAAACAGTGCTTAGCACATAGCTCACATTAAATGTTACCTAATTATTGTTATTACTACTGTTGAAGTTTATTATTTGAGGGGCATATGGAAGAGCCTTTCCCTGCGAGAATATTCTAACGTTACTCTTGGTCTAAAGAATTAAGTTTCTTGTGGTGAATACAGCATTTAGATTATAAAAAGAATAATTCTAAAATGACATTAGAAATTTCACATTATTTTTCTCCCTCTTTCTGTGTGCACATTATGTTTTGACACTTGCCCAAGCTGCACAGTAATTAGTCAAGCAAAAACCTGTCAGAATGGGAGTTTTGAACACAAGCCATTAGACACATTGATGACAAAAGTAGTGACAAATGTACTTCATCCTTATCTTCTCTTTTTGTGTAGGGAGATTCGGGTGGACCCTTATCTTGTCGAAGAAAAAGTGATGGGAAATGGATTCTGACTGGCATTGTCAGCTGGGGACATGGATGCGGAAGACCAAACTTCCCTGGCGTTTACACGAGGGTGTCAAACTTTGTTCCCTGGATTCAGAAATATGTCCCTTCTCTTTTGTAACAGTACAAGTGGGATTTATGACTGTAATTTATGTGATAAATTATTTTTAAAAGATTGCAGTAATTATGAATAAAATGAGACACCTACTTTTTTTCTTCAGCAAACTTCAGATTGCATAGATTTGACATTTATTGAAAAGCAGAGCACTGTATTTTATTCCCTAAAACATTGGCTTAAGGATATAATTATATTCATTCTCAAGCATTAAAGGCCATTGATTTGGAAATGGAAGAGATATCAGGTAATGTTGTGTACTAAGCCTCCAACATAAGATTAGAAATGGATGAGATGGTAAGATATTCATTCTTTATGTTCTTCCTCAAGGTATGGCTACTTATAAGGTTTTAGGCAAATCCGATTTATTGAAATAACAAATTCGTGAAAACAGCATGCGGGATCTTCAGTGTTTTAATGAACTTAAATACACAAAAAATGTCTCCTTCACAAATTCAAGTAAAACTAAGCTCAGTTATCAACAGATAAAGTACCTACCATATTTTTAGGACTATAAGACACACTGGACTATAAGATGCACCTAGGTTTTAGAGGAGAAAAATAGAAAAAAAATTGAAGCAAAAATGTGGTAAAATATTTAATAACCTGTGACCCCGCTCCACCACTGCCTCCCCCCCACAGTGAGCCAGGTAACCTACATTCAGACTATAAGACACACCGCCCTTTCCTCCCAAATTTGGGGGAAAAGGTACATCTTATAGTCCAAAAAATACAGTATCTTGTTGCTTTCCAATCCAGATTTGTCTAACCATATCATAGTAAACTTTAACCATGGCACATGGTAATATTATGTTCAGAGAAATTAATCCACCAACCAAGAGAACTGACAGTAATTTTCACTGAAAGGTAGAATGAAGCCTCATGGTAGTCGGATGAAAGCATTTGCATGGCATTAAAGAGATGCAGTAATTCTGGTTGGCAGTTGAAAGCAAGGGGATTTTTGAATGGTTGCTTTGAAAATGAATTTTTTTTAGAAATATTATCATCAGGATTTTGGCTCTTTTGTAAAATTCCAATTGCTAAGAATTTCATGGACTTTTAGTACTTAGCATAGTTGTAAACCTATAGTATGTACTCAGCACATCACAGTTATTGATTTGCCTTCATTTAGAGGGTTTCACACTTGATCTCAGCATAACGTTTTTATTAACAGGAGTCAGGTTAGCAGGTGAAAACAGCAGAAAGGGGAAAAATAATACCTTTTATTTTTCCTGAGACAAAGTCAGAGTAATAATAATACTATTTTTAATTAGGGTTCAGAATAATAAAAATGGTTTTTGTAGGACCTCAGTAAATCTTAACATAACATTAAAAGGAGAGAGAGTAAAAGGCGTCATGCCCTTTCAATCAGGTAGAAAGATTGAATTGTTGATATGATTTTCTTAAGACAGTAAATATTTTTCAGTACACGAAACATATTTTGAATTGCTGAAAAACTGTTTCCCTCAGATAAAGGATAGACCATTTTGGATAAAACATTCGAGACCTATTCAGACAGAACGATACCTTCCTAAATAGGTCTCTAAGGATTCAGTAAATTGGCTATGGCATAATGCATTCATAGGGCCAAGTGTATCACTTAATTCACAAAAGGGGACTCAGACACGGAATTCACTGTGTAGCAGAGCAGATTAGGCCAATGGTACTTAAAGTCTACCTTTATTTTGCTTGGTATTGCTGGGACCTAGATACTAGGTGAATTCTGCTTTTTACTTTTCGTCATTTCTAAGATTTGCTACCCAACAGAACACACCAAAACCTTGCATAAGTTTGTGATCTCAATTAGGAGAAGGAGAAGAGCTGGCGAGATTTATCAGGTTCCTCAGAAGGAGTTTTCAAACCACACATACATGCTACCACTCTAAACACTTGCTGGTGCACGTGTGAGAGTGTACTATATTCCTCAGCAATGCAGAGGTGGGGAAAAGGTTGAGAAACACCAACCTAACTTACTTGGCTATTTCATGCCAAGATGCCTTGAGAACCTGAACTGTATGGGAATGTCCACTTCATTCTTGCAAAGGTGTGAATAGAGGCAAATCCTAAGACTGGCTTAGTTGGCAGAGTGGAATGGCTTTTCTACACTTAGACAGGAGTGTTTCCAAATGGAAAGAATTTGTAGGGACTCATATCCTTCTTCACAAGTGCCTTGAAAACTGAAAAATAAAACTTCATGAGCCAACAAACTATTTTTCAGTTGTTTTCTTTTTGATTAGCCTGAGTGGCTGACTCAATTTCTGATGTTCTGACAACATATAAGTACAAGCTGTTGTGTTTTCAAGAGCACAGATCTATATGAAGGTAATGAGATGTTTCGGTGTTTGGTGATGCCACTTTGATGATGTTAGTTTATTTTGGGGGTTATAAAATAATCATTTGGGAAATTACTTGCTCTTAAAGAGGACAGAGAAAGAAGGGTAAGTACTATGACAAGAAAAGCAAAATTGAAAATCTTATATTGGTCTACAAGTTAGAAACAAGCATGTTTTAATTTTTTGATATTATTTACATTTAACTCCTTGAACAAACTAAAGAAATTGAGCCAGAAATAATTTTAAATTATATTAAAAATGATTATTTTGCAAGAACAGTATTAAAGAAGTATTTACTTATTTACTTCTTTACCTTCTCCAAAGGTATTGAAAGAGCAATACCTTTAAAAAGCTACCCCCATTGGAATAGATTTTGAGGAAATTGCACAAAGAAATCCAGGTAGAATTTGGTTCCTCATTCACTAATCCTTAACTTTCATCAAGAATTGTTTAATCTAAACTCAGTTCTACCTCCAGGAAGAAACATTTCTTTCTAGTTTGTTATGAATTCTTAGTTTGGAGCCAGCCTAGGAGGATTAAAAAAGTGCTCCCGTAGAGGTTGGGATGCTCATCTACATTCTAGGTCAGCTGTCTGGAGATGAAGAAATCTGTAGTTACAAGAAATCAGGAACCGGTTGCAAGTAAGAATTTAAGAGGTTCAGATAATATTAGGAGGTGTCAGCAAATGTCTGTGATCAAGAAAATATGGCAGGTCAGGAATACCAATTATTATTGGAAGAAAATATATTGAATCAAGGTTTATTGCTGGATGCTAAAGGTCATGGGTGAGTATCAGTTACAAAGATACTTATGCTCATGGGAAGTAAGGGAATATTTTCTGAGTCTCTGCTAATAGCCAGGCACAGTAATAAATGCTTTACTCTAATTGCTTTATTTAATCCTCCTAACTCTACCGAGTAGAACTTATTTTGCAATGAGGCAAGAATCTCACATTAAACACGTTGCCCGAGAACACCCAGATTGTGAGAGTTCTAACTGCCTGTCTTCAAAACCTATACTGCCCTGTGGATGCCAACTGCGTACGGGGGTTAGGCTCATGGAGTTCTGGAAATGTGGTCTAGGTTACGAAACACACAAACTTTGTTTTTCCACACTCAGAAGGTATGAGGAGATCTAGTTTTGAGTGTGTTTGTGACAGGAAAAAAGCTTTTTGATCCTCTGGGGGAGTGAAGATGATTTTAGGCATCTGTTCATGGAGAAAAGATAGTTTGGAAGATAGCTACAATCCATCGGACAGGACAGGGAATCTCCCGCTGAGGCTGGGATCCCACAGTCAACAAGGGAACCAAGAGAAAGGTTATCTGGGCCCTGGGGAAAGATGGGAGTCGACTTTGAGAGGTCTTGGTGCTGCTAGTTGTGGTCTCGGGCCCTGGGCCTAGCAAACCATCACTGCTGAGGATATTATTTGAGTTGATCAATCATAGGGGACACTGTGCTCGATGCAGAGCTAAGTACTGGGCATACACAGATACCTTGAAAGTTTAACCAATAAAGAAGAAAGACAAGACAGATTTACTGGTCATATTTTACTTTAGCCATTCTGGCCTCTTTCCTGATTCTCAAAGAGTAAAAGTCAAACAGGTTCCAGCGTCAGACCCTTTGTCCTGGAGTTTCTTATTCTTTCTGCAATCTGAGCAGCTAACTAACTCCCTTACCACCTTTAACCCTTTGTTCAAATTTCACCTTTAAAAAAATGAGGCATATTTAATAACATTACATTAGCATCAGGTGTACAAGATAAAATGATCACCACAGTAAGTCAACCTCTGTTTCCATACATAGGTACAAATTTTTTCTCAGTAAAAAAGTTTTCTCAGTAAAACTTTTTTAAAAATTTAAATAGTTTACTTTATTTTTATTTAACCTTCATTGTATGTTTTCCCCTTACCATTTAGTCCCCTTATACTGACCTCCGAACCGCAGTCACCACATGATTGTGCATGTCCATGAGTCCTTTTTCCTTTTTGCTCAGTCCCTGCGCCCCCTCACCTCGCCCCCAGCCCCACCTGTCATCCTGCTCTCAATCTTTTTAGCAACTTTCAAACGGGCAATACAGTATTATTAATATAGTCACCATGCTGCACATTACATATCCAGGACTTACTACACCTTCTCAATGAGGTGTAACTTGATTGCCTTATTTACAGTCTCAACTCTTTCCTTTCCCCCAACCTCCCAGCTCAGCACTCCAGCCTCTCTTACTCCGATTCACGTTTTTGTCCACAGCACACATTGCCTTCCAACATTAGAAACATTATTTATTAAGTTTGGTCTCCTCATTAAATATAAGCTTCATTTATATTCAGCTATCTCTTCATATATAACTTAAGCACCCAGAAGAATGCTTGACACATAGCAAGCACACAGTACTACTTGTTAAATTACACTGGACTAAATATGTGACATATGAAGCACAAGTATGATAGGTATTGGTAGCAGAGAAGAGTACAGATAACTTCTGGTGGAGGAGGGGAGGAGGGGAAGGTTTAGTAGAAAAACCATGTTTCAGCTAGGGTTCAAAGGTAAATGGGTGTTGTCCACACAGAAAGTGGGCTGGAGTGGGAGGACAAGCATTTCTAGCAGAGCAAACCTCACATACAAAGAAAGAAGTTGGGGTGGCAATAAAATAGGCTGGGTGAGGGCCTGCCGGGTAGAGGAATCCGGTCAGACCAGAGGGGTCTACTGACTACTGAATGTCTGAGAGGAGCGACTACACATCAGTCATTGCAGGGAAAGGTATACATTCAGGGTCTTCTCTCTTTGCACCCCAGATTCATTCTGTGCTCTGAGCTGAGGGAGGCTGGAACCCAGTCTAAATCACCGGTTTCTAGTAGGAGTCTCAGGCAGCAGACTGGCAGTTTAGGAGAGAGGTGAGAGTATTTATTTCTCTCAGCTGGGCTGCAGTTCTGACAGTGGTGGCAACTTTTGCGACAACAGGTTCTGTCAGGAGGGCCCTCCTCAGTGGTCCACTAGGCCTCAGGGTGATGATAGCTTTCTGCTGGTGCTACTCCTTAGGCTCCTCAGCACCCCTTCTTGGTTTCTTCAACTTTGCTCCTCCATAAAAAACAAACAAACAAACAAACAAAAAACTTCCCAGCTGCGAATGTAGTCGATTCCTGCAGGATCGGCCTCTAACACAGAAAAGCAGAGAAAGCAGAAGTCAGGGCAGGCCAGCAGCTGAGTGGCTGCAATCAGCAAGGCCCTATTGAGCAGGCAGATGGAGTCCAAAGTCCAGATGACCTGGGAGCAGGTACTAGACAGCTAGAGACCTCATATCCAGGCAGTGTCTGAACAGGCAGTGAGGGTGCCAGACTTTCTGGACACAAGTCAACATCTTCTGAAGTGGAGTTCGTTCATACCCGTCCTGTCCACACCTCAAGCTGCTCTCCGTGTGTGTGTTGGGGGTAGGGGTGGGAAGCAGGGAGGCAAGCCTGCTCTGAACAGGAGCTGGACAGAATCAGTATATACCCAGCTTAGCAAACATAATTCCAGGCTCCTGAAACCAGAAGTTGTGAACTATGGATTGCGTGTGGGTGTGTGTACTTTTCCCCCAGGGTGTGTAGGGAAATGTATGTGGTGGTGGGGGCTGTTACTCCTCTTCCCAAATGTAGAAAATAATAGACAGCATTTATGAATATTCGCTGTCAGTCATTGTTCTGAGTGTTTCCCTGACATCCATCTACTCCTCGAACCCTGGCAACAGCTCCATTAGGTGGGTACTAATATTATGCCAACTTTCCAGATCAGGAAACTGACGCCCAAGATCTCACAGCGAGGATCCCTGTGAGAGGGAAATCACTTGGGCAGTCTGGCTCCAGGGCCAGCTGTCCCCTCCACCACGGACACGGTCTCTGCCTGCCCCTGGACTTGTAAAAGGCAGGAGTGTGTTCTTGTGTATTACTATTCATCTTCATATGCTCAGGACCTCGCACGATGCCGGCAGCAAAAGCTGCTTCGTAGTTATTTGTTGATTAAAGGAACGAACTTTTGCTAGGCAGCAAAAGCTGGGTCAAGTTCCAGAAACAGACAGCTCCTGGCGGTGGAATGCCAACTTTCTTAGGCGGCAGGGCGCTGCCAGGTCGTCTGTGCCCCAGCCCTCCAGCCAGCCAGCCCGCTGGCTCAGCCTCGGCTTCCTATCAGCAAGCACAGGGAACAGCAGTGCAGGCAGCGCCCTGAACAAACCAGAAAAACAGCCCTCCTCTGCTCTGCTCCAGAGCCCAGGGCCCCGCCCGCAGCCCGAGGTCCCCCCACTTCCACCCCCTGTCCCACCCGCCCGGGGTGGAGAGTGAGCCACCCGGGAGGCAGCTTTGGACTTTGCACCCTCGGATGTGTGCTGCCAGTTTCCCCGCGGCCTGTGTCTTCGTGCTCTGCTGTCCATGGAAGGAGCCAGGGTCCCCTTGCCAGGAGACGAGCTGGAGCTGTCGGAGGTCCAGAGGCAGCCGGACGAGCGGTCGCCTCTCAATGGAGCGGTGCAGATCATCCCTTTCGCAGCCGAGGAGCCAAGTCCAGCCCAGGTAAGGTCCCTTGGCGCAGGCTGGGTCGCCCGAGCGCACCCGGATCCGGGCTCCCCGCCACGACCCGAGCTTGACACCCGCGGTGTCGGGTTTCCAGCCCCGTCTCTCGGGGCCACCGACTCGGGGCACGGGTGGTGCGCGCTGGAAAGTTCTCAGCAGAGCGACACCGGAATGCCTCCAGCCTGAGCCTGCCCCGGGCCCCTCGCAGCTCTCCGGCCCCCTCGGAACTTGGAAGAATCCTACCTAGGAGGTGCGTGGCTCCTCTCTTCCGAGAGAGAATCCCCAGAGAAAGAGGTGATTTTTAAAAAGTCCTGTATCTTTTAATTTAGGTTATTATTTTTTTTTTTTTCTAATCAAATAGAGAGAACTAGAGTGATAGGCGGCATCTTCTCCTTGTCTTCAGGGTCTGTTGGCTTCCGTTTTTACTACCCTGCCGCTCCCTCCCGCCGCGCTCCTCTCACCCGCGGTCGACCACCTCCAGCCTGGCGCACACCTGCTAAACAAACGCTTGCTGTCTTTAACCGGCGTGGCCACTTGATTTCACAGCAAGAGAGGTGGGGAGAGGGAAAACAGCCACAAGAACAAGAAGGGTTGGGGGGACGCTATGAAATTATCCTGCTTAGCTGAAGAGAAATAATTTAAAAGTTTTAGTCCCAAAGGACCAGGCTGCGCCTCATTTGCTTCAACCTCAACTCAATCTCTAAGGAAGTCTTTGGTAATGTTTTGGCTGAACTCCTTTCTCTACGCTGTAGCAGTGACGGGAGCATTATTCATTCTCATCAAACGCTTGTAAAACAGCAGAGACTTTGAATGAGCAGCCTTGTAGCTTGTGATTAACCTCTAAGGCTGGCTTGAGTTTTACTGGGTACATGGAACTCCCCATATACATGATTCCATCCTGATATTTCTACTCCACTCCTCCTCTCCTGCCCTTTGGCTGCTCAACTGTTCCTTTCAGGAATAAGCAGGGAATTCCAACGGTGAAAGCACTGATTTTGCTTCCACATTGATTCCTGGAAATATTGTGAGGTCTGCTTTTGTAGACCTACAGGTAGCCTGGAGAGTAACTTGGTACCTTATATGTGAATGACAGATGAACACCCCAGAAGAATGCAAGTTGGAGGAAGATGGTCTAATCCTTGTGCAAAGGGCCACAACTGTGGACTTGCTGTATCAATCCTCCAAGGAAGTGTGCAGGAATGCAAACTGGGAATACCACCTCATGTTAGATAGACCCAAGACAGGCCAAAGACTTCATGGTCTGGGACTGAAGCCAGAGATCCTGGTGACCGCTTCACCACTAAAAGATGCGTCCTGGGGCAAGGCAGTAAGGTCTGTGTTTTCCCAGCTGTCCCATGGTGGAACATACCGTGTTAGTCTCCATGAGGCCTGGCTACGTCTTGATGAAAACAGTGGGGTAGAGGAAAATGCCAAACACACGTAGGGCACCAGCATTTTACAATTGTCTACTACCTGCTTAGTGTAGATTGCTCTTTCATGTTCTAATTGCTTCCTCCTGACTCAGGTGTACACAAATATGCTAGAGTTCCTTGTGAATTTGCTTTGTAGGTCACCGAAGAGGAAACCTGTGTTGAGTTCCAGAATGGCATGAAGGTGAAGGGTTCATGAGCATTGAAGGGCATTGTAGAAATGCTTGAATGAGAAAAAAACTTTTTAAAAAGGGGAAAAAAAGAGAGGAAAAAAAACCCTTATCTAATGTGTTAATCTTTCTCTTTGGTTCTGTTGAAGTGTATTTAAAATTGAAAAGTCAATTAATGTAGGGTTCTTAAAAGTTGGCCAGCACAAGCACGAGATTCAGACTCGATGAGTTGTTCAGAATTTAGGATGAGAATGAACTGGCTTGGATCAGCAAGTGGATTCAGTCCCGCAAGGGGGATTTTAAAGTACAGATTTTCCTGCGTGCTAAGAAAATTGTCCTAGATCTATGTAATATCTGTCCCTGATTCAGCCAAAGAGAAGAAAAGCTTTTTGTATGTAAGAGATAGGCAGTCCTGCCATTGTTGAAGGACCTTTGTTCTGTATTTGGACTCACATCTGTAGAGGCATGTGAATGTCTGGGGGATGTTCAAAAGAAAGCCACACAAATTCTTGAGCCACTTAGTGCCATCATGGAATGTAAGACGAAGTTTGCAAAAAACTCCAAGGCACCTTCCCGAAGAACCTACCTGCCTGTGGCTTCTCGTCATGACCTAAAATTTGGGCAAAAGAGGATGAAGCAGCCAGTGAAGGAGGCACTGTGTTTTCATGATCCAGGTTTGAGGGGAGACTCAGATAGCACAGGTAGTGCACACCTGCTACATCAGAGACGCTCCACCCTCAGGCACAGTGGACTCTCCTGGGGGCACTTCTGAAAAACACTAATTCCTGGGATGATTCTAATGTTCAGGCAGCTGAGAAACACTAGACTCTAGTGTCGGGTTGGGACTGGCTGACAGACTGTTTTATAGCAACTTAAATTCTGTAAAGATTAATCATGCAAGGGACAGTGGTGTCTGCCTTAGAGCTGGTGACAGACAGGGTAGGGGGCCAGGCTGTAGGAGGCAGCTTTGGGCTGGACAGGAAGAGGCACTCCCTACAGATGAGGGCTGTGAAATTCTGAGCTGACTTCTCCAGGAAGTGGTCTCAAACCACCGGGGTCCTAGATTATCACCTGTAAGGGTCAGCGTAAGTGAAGGCACAGGGGAAGAGGTGTGTTGATGGTCATTCCATGACTCCTTTGAGACTTCAGACCATTTTTGTACTAATCTTTATGATCCCAGCTGCCTCTTATATCAGAACTAAAATGACGCATGTCTTGGGAACCCTGTAAATAGGAAGATATATTTCTGTCCCCTGAAAAGTTCAAGGGTCCTTGCCCTGTGACTTTTTTTCCCATGTAACTTGTTGAGCCCTTGTCTTTGGTGACTTTGGACAAGTCGTCTGTCTTTGTCTTTGGGTGGAGATGAGATGCCGCTCCGTCTCTGGACCCTAGAAACAGCTCATGAGGGTTTTCCTCTGTCCAGATGGCCCCAGGGCTTCCATTGCTCCCTCACCCCCCATCCAAAGAGTCAGCACAGAGTGCACTCAGGCGCTCCAAAGTGTGACCCACCTCCACTCTGGAATTTCTTAGAGTACATTCTTAAAATTGTTAGAGCCTTCTGTAACTCAGCAACACTTTATTAAGCGCCTGTTATCTGTAGGGGGCACAAGAGTGGGATGTAAGAACCGGGAAGTTTAAGAACCACCCTTCCCTCGATGTGGTTTTGCTTTACCTAAGGAGACAAGGCCATTGTCTGTATCTGAACATGAAACCAGACGAGGCAGAGGTAGATAAGTTGTGTGGGCAGCATACATGGTGGGACATCTCTCCACGGGTGCCGTGGTGGGGAGGCCGCCACAAAAGGACAGATTTGACCTGCCCCCTGAAGAGTGACAAGGCCTCAGACCAGAGGTCTCAACCCTGGTAAAAGCAATTGATTTACTTTCGGAAGTTTACAATTATAAACTGGGGCCTGCCCCCACCTCCCTATGATCTGGCCCCCTAGGTCCAGGTAGGACCCGGGTCTCTGTGGTTTAAATTGCTCCTCAGGTGCTTCTGATTGCAGCCAGGCTTGGGAACCTCTCACTGAGAATGTCTGAACTATGCAAACAGTTCGAACAGGACAAACAGTTTTCTTTTCTGATGGCCACCACCATCATGATGGGAGAGAAACTGAGCAAGCTGTCAGTTAATTTGAGAGCGAGCATCTGGAAGTGCCAACAGTTGCTTTGTGGGACAACTGAACACTCAGTAATGATTGCGCCCATTTGTTGAGGTCCTGATATTTGTTTAGCAAGCAGTTCATGTACACGATCTCTAGTTTTTACAACATCCCGGTGAGCTACATTTATTATTTATGTTTTACAGTTGAGGGCATTGGGGCTGGGAGTTTTAGGAGCTTGCTGATGGTCACCCTGACTTTAAGTGGTATAAGTGGGATTGGAATTCTGATACAGAAACACACTTTCCCCCCTTCATATCCCATTATTCCCCATGGTGTCCATGTGGAAATTACCTAATGGCCCAATGGGAAGTGGGAGAAAGGCCAGGGGGCCTTTAGGAGCAGGTGGCCGTGCTGGGAGTGGAGGCAGCCAGGCTTGTTCACAGTGACACAGTGGCACAGAGAGGTTGCAGACAAGACAGAGAGCACCCCAGCTTTGCAGTGACACGCAGCAGGGGTAGCCCTGGTCATTGTCTCTGAACTGCATCTTTGAAATGGGCTAAAGCCTCCCTTGCAGCGCTTTTAGGATGAAGTGAAATGGTGTTGGCTGTAATTATTTTATTTGAGCCCACACTGTGAATCACTAGGCCCATTACAGCTTATTTCCTGGTGTCTCTCCTGTCTTTCCCTTCCCTTCTCTTCCCATCCCTTCCCTTCCCTTCCCGGGCCCTTATTACATAGGGACAGGGTCACCTCAGGAGCTTCTTAGCTTTTTTTGAAGCTAAGTCACTCTAAACTACTCATCACCTTTCTTTGAATCTTTGATTCAGATTCTGTGTTTCAGAACCTTCATCAGGTTCCCAGTGCACACCGGTTAAGTCCAAACTGGCAACATTCAAAACCCTCTCAAATATACACCAACCTTTCACTCTTCTAATCTCCACTCTCATTACTTGCTCCTGAAACCCGAAAATCAATCCGATGAATCTCTTGGCCATTTCCATCATGAATCAACACCAAGGATGCTCTTTCCTGGATTTGGAATACTTTCCTCTGCCTATCCTTCAAAATACTGCCTTTTCCCCCACCTCTGAGCCCCTAGGCCATTTTCATGCCAACTTTTGTGAAGTTCCTTTCTGCCCCTTTGTAAACGTGACTCAGTAGAGTGTAGTCCCTTGGGGTCAGGATCCTGCTGCCTTCACCTCTGTATCACCGCCCGTACTGAGTACTCAAACATGCTTATTGAAACCAAATGCCCGACCGCCTCACAGTCTCCCTCTGCTTTTCAGGCTAAGCAGAAAAGCCCCTGGAGCTCCTGCAATAGGAAATTGTTTGGAAAGTGTAAACTGTGGATGGCTATCCTCTCCATTTTCATAGGTCTCATTATAATGATCACCATAAGCTTGTGTCTTATGAAAGGTAAGAGGACTTAGACATGTCTAAACTGATGCATTTTAAGACAACTTGTTTAATGCTTATGACTTACCACTTACACTGCAGTGGTATATGTACTCATTGCTATTTCGTTATTTATAATTTGAGTTTAAAACTGGTTTGGAATATGTTGTGTGGGTGGGAGAAATATATGATTCTTGTTTGTCGTTCATTTTTTAAGCCCCTGAAGTAGTAGGAACACCATTGTTTTACTTTAAACTCTGCCCATTGGATCCTGAAGATTTCTTAAATTTTTATCTTATTTAAACACTAATTCATATATTTTATATCTCTAAACCTTCTCGTTTGGCTTTTTCCTTATAGTTTATTTGGTGAAAGTAATTGTACTTTCAACAATGAATTAATAGTTGCTGTTATTCAATAATGAATAATATACTTGAAAGTTTTAAAAACTTTGTATAATTGTGTACCTGTGAGTTTTTGTTATTTGAACTTATTTTGGAAATAACTATTTATTACATTTGTGTTGTATATATGTACAAAACAAAAACTTAATATGATGCTAACTATATATTTTACAAACATCTCATTTTAAAATTAGTTACTATAAATATAAAAACTTCATATTAAGTTACTCATAAAATTCATTCATATTATTAATGTTTTGTTGTATTTTCTTTTTGTCACTTGCATTTTAAAAATAATTTGGGGTCGGATTTTTTTGTAGTCTTGTGGCCTACTTATTTCATAAGATTTTAGTTATTTCGAGATCATTGCGCAAATTTGTTAAAAATTATTTGTCAACATCTTAAAAAAACTTTTTTTTAAAATTGAGGTATCAGTGAGATACAACACTATTAGTTTCAGGTGTGTGACATGATTCAGTATTTGTATGTAGTGAAATGATCACCACAATCAAGTCTAAAAGCTTCATTTTTTAATGACCTCATGCAGTAGTCTTCCCCATCATTTTAAAGCCTTTTAGGTTGTTATCAATTTTTTATGATTATCAATATTAAGGTTTTTACAATGCATAAAAATAGCGCCCTCCAGTGGACAATCATTTCAGTTTCAAAACAGGAAGGAAGAAAACTGCTTTTGTGTGTATGTGGGAGTGATTATGCTGGGGAAGGGGGCTCTTCTGGAGCGGGGGTGCTCTTGAGGGTAAGTCCCGACAGGATCAGCGTTGAGTCAGACTCCACCGCAAACCCAAACATACAATGAGAGCAAGAAGGGGAGCTCCTGAGTCTTTCCAGAGGGGGTCCTGGGAATTTTCCTCAGGAGCTGCATTTGCCCTGCACCTCCTGTGCCCCCTCCTCCTCCCAGCCCCTTCAGCTGCTCTCTCTAAGTGTTATGGCCCCTGAAGGAACAGGAAAGCACTGATAACATGCGCCAACCTCACGCTGGCAGCATGCGAGTTTCTGGCAGGCCCCGTGTTTACTTCCTTAGGATGCTGTTGAGGTGGGATGGGTGATTCTTTGAGGCCATAGGCCGGTTTTGAGGTGGGGAGAAGTTAATAAGAGTTGCTAAACCTCCCCATCATGCTGAGGACTGTAGTTTTTGTGTGAGCATTGATACTCCCTCTTCCCTTCAACTCCCACGTGTGGATGTGGAAACTAGCTGAGTCACACAGTCTTGTTCTATCACAGCTGGTGGGTGCCAACCTAAAAGTTGACAAATTTGCCTGCTGGCATCTGGGGCCTATGACAAAAGATGATGCAACAGATCTAGGTGCTTTAATATCCAGGATTCTAAAGCACTAGACTCAAGAGCTGTCCTCCATTATCAAAGGTTATCCTGCCCCTTCAACTCACAAAGAGCAATCTGCCCAGGAAGGTGCTCCATTTCCCTCAACCGTTTCTCAGGGAACATCGAAGTCCATAGGGTGATACTCAGAGAAGAATCGTAGTGCAAACATCGTTTTTTCTTTGGTTAGAAAATTGTCGTATTAAAAAGTTAATGCTGTAAGAGAGATTTTAAAACTTTTACTTTTTAAAAAAATATTTTTATTTATTTTATTTCACGATTTTTCACATAAACCTTTTGTTTTTATAAATAAAGAATTGTGGCTTGATTTTATATCATATTTATAGATGAGGAGCCCTTCCAGGCCCAAACAGGTAACAGTGGAGCTACTACTGCGGGAAGGAACGCATGCCCCGCATGTGTGTTCAGCCTAAAGAGCAGAGACTCGATGGCAGAGAGCACCGTACACATAGCCTCTAGACTAGATAACTGGAAGCAGAGGAAGAGCAGAAGACTGGCTGAAGTCCATGCCATCACCACCTAATTTCTCCACCTTCATGATACAGAACCAACTAAAGTTGTGTTACTACTAGATTAGCTAGAGGTAGGTTTCCTGATCCTATAGAATGAAACTTCCTCCCATTGTTAACAATTACGCTCAGGGCATTAGTACAGAAGGATATAAATACAGAATATTAGAGCAGCAAAGAGGAAGCTTTGTAGATAATCTTGTTTCTTCAGATATCAGAAACTTCCACATCATAGCAGTACATAAACTCTGCCTCCCAAAGGCTTAGTCCAAAACTTCTTGGCATTCACATCAGACAAGGTTCCCCGTCCTTCTGGCACCATCTGCTGAGCCATGGGATCTGGCTGGCTTTCTGGGGTGTCGGAGACCTTTATTTTACAATCCTCATTGTAGATCTCAACTTCACCAGCTATCTTCTCAGGCAGGTAGGCCTCCTGATCAATTTGGACATCCACATCTTTTTTGGTGGCTGTTTTGTACATAGGGATAGCTTTTTGCACTGCAGCCTTTACCAGCAGGAAATCCTGTTTACAGCAACAATCATCTGGGTCCCCAATAACTGGTACATACCCTGAAGGACCAGTCCATTCAGCAGCACTTGGTGCCTGGTTGTATCTTTTACCATCTTGCCAAGTCTCAGTTTTGCTTCATTTAGTAGGTATATAATAAGGTCATCTCTCACTCTGGGGAGTTTGAGTCTTGCTTGATTCATCAGGCTGGGCATAGGAATTTTTTTTTCTGTTGCTCTGTCTGCTTTTCTCTCTTCTCATGGTATTCCATAATCTTCAGTCTCTGGGTTTGCACAGGATGCCCTTTTTCATTGTTGAACTTTTCTTCAGCTTTTCCATCTATTTCTTTTTCTTTGGCTTCTTGTTTAATGAGTATCATATGCTTCAACTGTTTTTGCATGTCAGTATTGCTGAGGGCCATGGGGAAAATGATGCTAGGCTGGCGGACAACTAGCTCAGTTTAGGCTTGAAGGAGATGGTGGAAGGAAAGGAAAAGGAAAAGCCGCAAACCTCAGCCCTCAGGGGTTCAGGCCTGTAGGAGAGTCATGGCAGGTGGGGGCGGGGGCAGGGTGCAGCAGGTACAAGTGGGGCAGCAGCAGGGCTGCCCTCTGTGACAGTCTCAGCTTCACCCGCAGCAGCTCTGTAGGCGCTTCTGGGATGTCAGTCTGTGATAATCAGCTGTTGCCTAGTTACCAAGTCCACTGATAGGAATCAAATATTTGTGGACCTTCTAGGCACTGTGTGGAAAATGCTGCCGTGTGGGATAAGGGCATTGCTGGGAGTGCCAAGGGCTGTACCTGTGGCCATCTGGGTTCGCTGAGAAGTGAGTTTCCTCAGGACTACATTTGCCATTCGCCTCTTCCTTTCCTTCCTCTCTACTCCTCAATCTCGTGTCTCAGGGCTCTGTAGTTCTCAGACTGAGGCTCGGTTGCAGAGGAGTTAGTAACTTTGGAGCTGGAATGGACCAGAAGGGGACAGTATGCATCCCAGGATGCAAAGGGTAACTAGCCAGGGAAGAGACAATGGAGTACCCAGGGCGAGGCGCCCAGTGGGGAGGTGCGTCTTGTCACTGACATTGTTAAGAATGCAAGCAGAGCAACCTGTGGTTGGTTTTATTGTTCTCTTTGCAAATTGTGCACCCCTTATTGTCTGCACAATTTGGGGTGGGCCCTCCTGCCACCCTGCCTGTGGCATGCCATTGGAATAATGGCAAATTCAGGCTCAGTTTAAGGTGCTGAGCCGGGCTGCGTACACACTGTGAAGGAGAAGCTAGTGCACTTACAGGCTTGCAGTAGACAATGAAATCATTTTAAATGGAGAATTTCATTAGCAGGGCCCAGGGAATCCTGTGGAATTCACAGGTGTTTAGGGAAAAGGTTAGTAATGGATTCTCTCCTTCTCCCTATGGAATGATCAATTCCTCAGTATACAGACTAAAGAGAGAAAAAGGCTTCCTCTCTCTAAGTCATCTCCTTTCTGGTTAATTTGGAGAATCAGTTAAGCATCCTCAAGGGTTCTGTTTTCTTAACTAATTTGCCCCAACCAAGGAGGAGAGAGATGCTGAGTAACACCCTACGAATGAAACCTTCCTTGGTTTGGGCAAAATATTTTAAGTGTTATAAAAATCAAACTGTAACAAGTAAATGGATGCTTAGAAATATGATTTAAACACTAGGAATCCCTATGTGATATCCCACAGCATTGAGGATTTCTGTCTGAGCCCTTTGCTCTCTAACGTGCAGGTGTTTCCGTGAGCAGACATTCTGGTACCAGGGTGTAAGTGGGGACTTTCCAAGTGATGATGTATTGAATGGATTTATTTTGCCTGTGAGTTGAAAATAAGAGTTCCATTTTACAATACCACAGGTCTTGGCAGACAGACAGGTTGCACGGGGAAGGCTCCCTGGTGTTGGGTGACTCATGGAAAAATCCTTGGCAGACAGACTTAGCAAGCTCTGAGTTACCAAGGTCCGTGGGGGCAGGAACGTAATAGCAACTCTGTAGGCCCAGTACTTTGAAATTTCTTTGCATTTTCACCTGCTCCTTTCCCCCTCAAGTTGCATATGTTTTGCCACCTTCCCAAGACTGACCACTTCTCCTGTGCTCTCCACGGAGGTCTCCCCAGCTTGTTCTGACTTGTGGACCTTCAGATGGATCCCTCTCTCTAAACATCCTCAGACTCTTCTTACCTTGGGCCTCTTCAAATGTGCTAGCACCATCTCTCCTTCAAAGCGGTCTTTCATCAGAATCTTGCCACTTCATTTAGGTATTTTTTTTCTTTTTCTCTTCTTTCACTGGCAAGCTTCTAGAGAGATCTGCATTTGGATTTTGCCTCCCGTGCACTCTGAAACCACTTGTGTCCATTGGTCCCAAATTGTTCTTTCCAAGGTCATGGACAATTGGTTGATCCTGAAACCTGGTGAATGGCCCCTTTCCCATCCCCTGACCTATTTGCAGCCTTCAGCTCTCTTAACTGTGATGTGCTTTGAACTCTCAGACTTTACTTAGGTCTCTTGCTGTTTCTGCCTTTGACCTTCACATGTGGTACATGAGGCTTCTATTCAGCTGTCTCGTCTTTCATATTTTTCACTCTTCCCTTTAGGAGCTGATTTGCTCCTCCGTTAATAGCCTTCTCCTCTTGGAGGGGATGCCTAGGTCTATGTCCACACACTTTCCCTAAGTTTTAGTCTTACGTTTTGCCAGACATCTCTACCTGAAAGTAACTCTCCCTGTCTCCATCGTTGTGCATGGGAAACAACAGTTCACGTGTGTCCTCTTTCCCAGTAAGCTGGCCCTTTGTAGCTTCACAGTGAACCATGAGGCCAGGTTTATTCCAGCCCTGCCACCATCCAGTTGTGCGAATTCAGGTAAATTCTTCAACCCACTTGCCCTCAGTTTCCACACTGGTAAAATGTAAATGATTCTGAACCCGAGTCTACAAATGTACTCAACCCTACTACTGAGTAACTCAGTTGACCTGAACAACTTATGCCTTTTCTCTAAGCCTCAATATCTTTATTTTAAAATGAAAACATTAATATTTAACTCACAGGGTTGATGTGAGAATTACATGAGGTAATATCTACAAGTGTCATGAGAGTGTCTGCACATAAGGTTTTATATAGTAGCTATCACTCTTCCTGTTACCCAGGCTTGATACTTTGGGACATTTTTTATTTCTTCTTCTCTTCCATATCTAGGTAACAACCAAGTTTTATCAATCATTCCTTGGTAGTGTTTTCACGGCAGCTTTCATCATGACTACCCAGTTACTGCACGGCGCCATGCCACATACTTTATAGATGTTGGTTCTTGACTTTGTCATCACTTACAATGTTGGTATGGATGTTTCTGTTGCAGAAACAGCTTCAGAGCTCATTTAAGTGGTTGCTCAGATCACATGGCTGATAAATAGCTGGGCTGGGATTCAAACTAAGTCTAGCTGCCTTTGAAGTCAG
>PVKU01003222.1:0-41261 GCA_004027475.1 Anoura caudifer
TCAGTAAAAATGTTGCTGCATGAAATATCTGAGATTTTCCTGCCTATGTTCTCCTCTAGGACTTTAATGGTGTCACAGCTTATATTTAAATCTTTTATCCACCTTGAATTTATTTTTGTGTATGGTGTAAGTTGGTACTCGAGTTTCATTTTTTTTGCATGTAGCTATCCAGTTCTGCCAACACCACTTGTTGAAGAGGCTATTTTTACTCCATTTTATGTTGCTGCCCCCTTTGTCAAATACTAATTGACCATAGAGACTTGGGTTTATTTCTGGGCTCTCTGTTCTGTTTCACTGGTCCATGTGCCTGTTTTTTATGCCAGTACCAGGCTGTTTGGATTATAGTGGCCTTGTAATACAGTTTGGTGTCAGGTATTGTGATCCCTCCTACTTTGCTCTTCTTTTTCAAAATTGCTGCAGCTATTTGGGGTCATTTATGGTTCCATATAAATTTTTGAAGTGTTTGTTCTATGTCTGTGAAATATGCCATTGGCACTTTAATAGGTATTGCATTGAATTTGTAAATTGCTTTGGGTAGTATGGACATTTTAATGATGTTGATTCTTCTAATCCATGAACACGGTATGTGTTTCCATTTGTTTGTGTCTTCCTTGATTTCTTTCTTCAGTGTGTGTAGTTTTCTGTATACAGGTCTTTTACCTCCTTGGTTAGGTTTATTCCTAGGTATTTTATTTTTCTTTTTGCTATAACAAATGGGATTTTTTCCCTTGATTTTTGCTTCTGCTGTTTCATTGTTGGTATACAAAAATGCCTTTGATTTCTGGATATTGACTTTGTATCTTGCTGTTTGGCCAAATTCATTTATTAGGTCAAGCAGCTTTTTGGCCAAGACTATAGGATTTTCTATGTACACTATCATGTCATCTGCAAACAATGATAGTTTTGTTTCCTCCTTTCCAATTTGAATGCCTTTTATTTCCTTTTCTTGTCTAATCGCTGTGGCTAAGACTTCTAATACTATATTGAATAGAAGTGGTGAAAGTGGACATCCTTGTCTTGTTCATGATCTTAGTGGAAAAGATTTTAGTTTTGCCCATTGAGTATGATGTTGGCTGTAGGCCTCTCATATATGGCCTTTATTATGTTGAGGAATGCTCCCTCTATTCGCACTTTGCTGAGTGTTTTTATCATAAATGGGTGTTGTACCTTATCAAATGCTTTTCCCACATCTATTGATATGATCATGTAATTTTTGTCTTTGCTTTTGTTTATGTGATGTATTACATTTACTGATTTGTGAATGTCGAACCATCCTTGCATCCTGGGGATGAATCCCACTTAGTCATGGTGTATGATCTTTCTAATGTATTGTTGGATGTGGTTTGCCAATATTTTGTTGAGGATTTTAGCATCTATGTTCATCAGCGACATTGGCCTGAAGTTTTCTTTCTTTGTTGTGTCTTTATCTGGTTTTGGGATTAGGATGATGCTGGCTTCATAAAAAGAGTTTGGGAGTCTTCCATCATTTTGGATTTTTTGGAATAGTCTGTGAAGGATAGGGGTTAGCTCTTCCTTAAATGCTTTGTAGAATTCTCCTGTAAAACCATGTAGTCCAGGGCTTTTGTGTGTCAGGAGTTTTTTGATTACTGTTTCAATTTCATCTGCTTTTACTGGTCTGTTTTGACTTTCTGCTTCTTCTTCACTGAATTTTGGAAGATTATATTTTTCTAGAAACTTGCCCATTTCACCTAGGTTTTCAAATTTCTTGGCATACAGTTCTTCAGAGTAATTTCTTACAATCCTTTGTATTTCTGTGGTGTCAGTTGTAATCTCTCCTCTTTCATTTCTGATTGTGTTTATTTGGGTCCTCTCTTTTTTTCTTGATGAGCCTGCTTAAAGGCTTGTCAATTTTGTTTATCTTTTCTAAGAACCAGCTCCTGGATTCATTGATCCTTAGAATTGTGCTTTTATTTTTTTAATCTATTTTAATTGTTGTTCTTGTACAGTTTTCTGTCTTTTCCTCCCATTCCAGCCCACCACCCCAGCCCTCCCCACCCCCTCCCATTTCCACCCCCGCTAGTTTTTGTCCACGTGACCTTTATACTTGTTGCTCCAAACCCTTCCCCTTTCCCCCTGAAATTCCCTCCCCTCTCCCCTCTGGTGACTAGCAACCCCTTCTCAATTTCAATGTCTTTGGTTATATTGTGCTTGTTTGTTTGTTTGTTTGTTTTATTAGGTTCCTGTTAAAGGTGAGATCATATGGTATTTGTCCTTCACTGCCTGGCTTATTTCACTTAGCATAATGTTCTCCAGTTCCATCCATGCTGTCGCAAAGGGTAGGAGCTCCTTCCTTCTTTGTGCTGCATAGAAGAATTCTGCTTTTAGTCTCTATGTCATTTAATTCTGCTCTGATCTTGGTTATTTTATTCCTTCTACTTGCTCTAGGTTGTCTTTGTTGTTGTTCCTCAAGTTCTTGTAGGCATAGGGTTAGGTTGTTTGTTTGAAATGTTTCTATCTTTTTTAGGTAGACCTGTATTGCTATGAACTTCCCTCTGAGGACTGCCTTTGCTGTGTCCCATAAGTTTTGGGTTGTTGTGAGTTCATTTTCATTTGTTTCCAGAAACTTTTTGATTTCTTCCCTAATTTCATTCTTGACGCATTCATTGTTTAATAGCATGCTATTCAATCTCCATGATTTTGAGTGTTTTGAGTTTTTCCCCTTGGGGTTGGTTTCTAGTTTCAGTCCCTTGTGGTTGGAGAAAATGCTTAGTATGATTTCAATTTTCTTGAATTTGTTGAGGCTTGTTTTGTGTCCTATCATGTAGTCTATCTTTGAAAATGTTCCATGTGCATTTGAAAAGAATGTATATTTAGTTTCTTTAGAATGAAGGGCTCTATATATATCAGTTAAGTCTGTTTCATCTAGAGTGTGTTCAATGCCACAATATCTTTGTTGTTATTTTGTTTAGAAGATCTGTCCATTTTTGATAGTGGGGTGTTAAAATCCCCTAGTATAATTGTGTTGCTGTCAATATCTTCCTTGAAGTCCTCTGAGATTTTCTTTATATATTTAGGTGCTCCTATGTTGAGTGCATATATATTTATGATGTTTATGTCTTCTTGGTGGATTCTTCCCTTGAGTATTATGAAGTGACCTCTGGGTCTCTCTTTATGGCCCTTCTTTTGAATTCTATTTTGTCTGATATGAGTATTGCTACCCTGGCTTTTTTTCCCCTGTCCATTTGCTTGGAAAGTTTGTTTCCAGCCCTTCACTTTGAGTCTGTGTAGGTCTTTTGTCCTGAGGTGGGTATCTTGTAGGCAGCATATGTGTGGGTCATGCTTTCTTATCCATTCAGCTATTCTATGTCTTTTGATTGGAGCATTTAATCCATTTACATTTAAGGTTCTTATTGATAGGTACTCATTCATTGCCATTTTCATACCTGTTCCTCTCTCTCTCTCTTTTCCTTCCTTTCCTTAAAGCAGTCCCTTTAGCATCTCTTGCAGAACTGGTTTGGTAGAGGTGTATTCTTTTAGACTTCTTTTGTCTGGGAAGCTCCTTATTTGGTCTTCTATCTTGATTGAAAGCCTTGCTGGGTAAAGTAGTCTTGGTTGCAAGCCTTTGGTTCTCATTACCTGGAATATTTCTTGCCATTCTCTTCTGACTTGGAGCATTTCCATTGAGAAATTAGCTGCTAACCTTATCGGGGCTCCCTTGTATGTTACTTCTTTTTTCTCCCTTGCTGCCTTTAAGATTCTCTGTCTCTCTTGGAATTTTGCCATTTTAATTATGATGTGTCTTGAAGTGGGCCTCTTTGGGTTCCTCTTGATTGGGACTCTCTGTGTTTCCTGGATTTGTGTGACTTTTCTCTCATCAAATTAGGGAAGTTTTCCATCATTACTTTTTCAAATAGGTTTTCTATCCCTTGCTCTTCTTCTTCTCCCTCTGGTATCCCTAGTATATGGATATTATACGTTTCATACTGTCTAGCATTTATCTTAATCCCTCTTCATTCTTTCTGAGCCTATTTTCCTTTTCTTGCTCTTTCTGGGTGTTTTTTTTCTACTTTGTCCTCCAACTCACTGATCCGATCTTCTGCTTCATTGATTCTGCTTTTCATTCCTTCCATTGTGTTCTTCAGTTCAGAAATTGTGTTCTTCATTTCCTCTTGGCCCTTGTTGATAGTTTCTATTTCCTTTTTCATGTTGATATAGTTTGCAGTGAGTTCATCATAGCTTCCCTGTAGTTTCTGGTAGCTCTCAAAGAGCTTCCTGACAACCATTGCTTTGAACTCAAAATCTGATAGTTGAGTTGCCCTCATTTCATTTAGCATTCTTTCTGGGGCTTCCTCCTTTTCTTTCATTTGGGGATTGTTTCTTTGTCTTCCCATTGTTTGTGAGACTCTTCTTGTCAGCCTCAGCTTCTTAAATTGATCTGTTCTGGCTCCCTGGGTTTATGGTGTGAACTTCTGTGGTAGAATACCTGTGAGATTCAGTGGTGCAGTCTCCTTTGGGTATCCTGGTGTTCACACCGTCCACCATTTCAGCTGTTGGGATGCTCCCTTTTGGGTCCAACTCTGGTTTTTTCCACAGTTCCAGGTTTGTTTGTTTTTTGGTTTTTATTTATTTTTTTGGTCTCACCTAGGATCATGGGTGTGTGCTCTGGGTCTTCCACAAAGCCCCCTCCTCTGGTTGCAGGGCCACCCCCAGTCGCAGAGCTGACCCCAGTCCTGGTCCCAGGGCCACCTTGGGTTGCAGGGCTGCCCCCAGTCAGTCACCCCTGCCCCCCCGGTCACTCGGCTGCCCCTGGTCGCTCGGCCATCCCTGGTCTCTCGGCCAGTGGTCACATGGCCTCCTCTGGTCGCCAGTCTGGGTGAATCTTTGTTGGACTCCTGCACAATTCAATTTTCTCTCTGTCCTGGTAGGGTTTTCTTTTTTTTTTTTTTTTGGTTCTATATTTTTGTTCTCCTTAATCTTGGTTGTGAGAGGAGGCACAGTGTGTCCAGCTATGCCTCCATCTTGGCCGGAAGTCCTTCATTGAACCCCTTATCTTGGCTATACAGGAGGGAAAAGACAGCCTCATGACCAAGAACTAGGCTGACTGGCTGCTGACTTCTTGGCTGGATTTGCACATCTCTGCTATCACAGTGGTGCAGGAGCCTGGAAACAGGCACATTAGACCAGAATGTGGACTAAGGTGTGTGCCTATGTGGACTGGAGTGCAGGTGGAAACAAACTGAAAAGTGTGAGCACGGAGGGCAAGGGGGTACATGCTTCTAGACTAAAAGACATTGTTAGTATTTAGTCAGAACTCATCATGTGATGTAAAGATACCATTCAAAATAAATTGTATGTATATCATATACATATACTATCTTAAAGAATCACATGACCTTCAATCCAGCAATTTCCTTTGTAGATTCCAGAGAATTTCATGCAGATAAATACAAAGATATATGTACACAAAGTTTCTCTGGAGCATTATTTGTGATGGCAAAAACAAGACAAAGCATAACAACAACAACAACAACAAAATCTCCAAACAAAACTAAAGACAAACTTACAAAAGTAGAAGGAATCAATAGTGATACATTAATGCAGTGAAATGCTCTCCAGGGGACAGAATGGATTACACATAACTACATGTATCAGCATGGTTAAATCTCAATAGCACTGTCAAAATAAAGAGTGGTTGCCCAAATTTGGTGGTACTGTTTATATAAAAGTTGAAAACCTGTAAAACAATGCTGCACGGGTACTATCTATGTGTACATGTACAGGTACTAATAACACAAAAATGCAAGGGAATATAAGTGGAAATTTCAGGGTAATAGAGACCGCTGCGAGGGGAGGGGGATAAGCATAAGGAGAGGTACACAGGGGACTTCTACGGTTTAAAGTAATCGAAGTCAAATATAGAAACACCCAATAGGGCTGGGGGTGGGTATAAAAGTGTTTTATTATGTTTTTATCTTTATATTTACTTTGAAATATTTTACAATAAAATATGTAATGGCAAGTTTTGAGTGCTTCCTTAAGATGAGGTACTTTTTTCTCTTAACTATTAAAAATTATTTGAAATGCATTTCTTTTGAGAGATGTATAAAAGATACCTGTCCTTAGGAGTTTCTGAAAACTTACACCCTACCACTGCAAGCTATAACTGCATATGTAAATTAGTTAGGAAGCAAAAGAAAGAGTTGAATTTTCTAGTTAATAAATTTATTTTGTCATTTATTTACTTTTGCATGAAGAATCTTCAGGTCCATGAGCTTACTTAACAAAAGCTTTTATATCTAAAAAAAAATTTCTTGGGCATTCTAAATTGTCAAGGCTCCAGATTAATTTAGACGTTACTGATATTATATTTTAATCATTGCTTATTTTAATAATTAATAATGGATAACATCTTTTAATACTTAGCACTTTGCATACATTTTATTCAATCTTTCTCTTATCATATTCTTAATTTTACATATTAGGGAGCTGATGGTTAGGAGTTCATTAATGCTCCTGAGGTCACAGAGCCACAGAGCGTGGGAGCCAGTACTCAGATTTGCAGTTCAGTGATTCCACAGCCTCTTCTCTAGTAGCTGGCCTGCACGAGTTCTCACTCTGAGGCATGAGAAGGATTTACTTAGATTTAGGCTCTATCTAGGGAAGGGATCCATAAATGTTCAGTTAAGATCTTAACTGCTATGTAATGTTCCAAAATCAACTTAGCAAGGCCTGGGATTCAAGCATCTATTAATAGTTTGTATCTTGATAAACATTGAATTGTGCTAATAACTTTGATTTGGTATTAATGAGATTGCAACAGGGTTATCATAGCAACTTTTTTGCATTATTTTCTTTTATTTATAACAAGTCTACTCTCATTATAGTCCACCAATAAGAAACTAAATATATAAATTACCTTTACTACAGAAAGTTAGAAACTAATGGCCATTTAACCTAGATTTATTCTGAAGCATATATTATTCTATTTTATAAACAAATATGGGTCAGAGTCCCATTTATTGGATAAGTGTATAACTCATAACCTAAGACCTGACCACTGCAGAAATGAAGAACTTATTTATAAAATTGAGAGATTTAACAGAGTAAGAAAAGTATCTGATTTTTTTTTAAATTAAGCATTTTTTTTTATCTATTTCCCTTAATTTAATCATTTGGGATGTACATTTTTGAACAATATATGTGTGTTTATGAACTTTGTGTAAATTGCTTCATATTGCATATATTCTTCTGTGACCTGCTTTATTTTCTAAAATTTCTTTTTTTTTGCTATTCATTCATGTTGACATGTAAAGCTGTAGTACATTTATTTTCTGCTGTGTACACTGCTTTATAATAGTCTGTTGTAGAGAATAAAAACAGTTTATTCTCTTGTTAATGGACATTTGAATTGTTTATAATTTTTTTGATATTGCAAAAATGTAGATAAGAATATGTCTCCTGGTAATGGAAGAATTTCTCTGAAGAAATATCTGGAATGAAATTGCTAGTCATAGGGTTTATGCATATTTAACTCTACTAATTAATGCTAAAATGTATTTATGTTATTGATTGCACCCTTTTATATTCACACCATCAGGGGATGAGAGAGTTCCAGCTCCTAAATGTACTTGCTAGCACATGGTCTTGTCAATTTTTAAATTGGCCAATATGATCCCTCTTTTTTATTTTCTAAAATATTTTGTTTATGATGGAACACTCTAGAAAATATTGTTTACAGAAGTTAACACAAAGCACCTGAACCTATTCCTGGAATTCTTTTCAAAAACATTGTAGCCCTGACCAGTGTGGCTTAGTTCGTTGGGCATTAACCCACAAAACAAAGAGTTGCTGGTTCAGTTCCCGGCCAGGACACATGCTTGGGTTGCAGGTTTGGTTCTCATTTGGGGCACATACAAGAGGCAACCAAATGATGTTTCTTTCCCTCTCTTTCTCCCTCTCTCCCACTTTCTCTAAAAATAAACAAAATCTTCTTTAAAAAAAAAAAGATGTTGCATATACCTGTTAATGAACATTTAAATCTCTTTATCTTTAAAAGATCAGAGTTTGGGAAAATACAGCAGCAGACAAATATACCCATGGATTAGATCTAGTATTGTTTATCTTTTTCTTACTGGTGTTGTCTATATTCTTCTGTATGTGTATGCTGAAAGTAACTCACATCTGTGCTATGGGGAAATTCATATTTGTATATGAAGTTTAATAACAGTTAATACAAGAAAAAAGGGACACATTAATTCACCATCTCCTGAGTAGTCAGTAGTATTTGGAAAATCTCCAGCAACTTAAAAGAAAATGTCTGCTTGTTAAAATTCAGGGATTTCCTTGTTGGGGAAGATGGGTAGACTTGCAAGTTCTTTGGGAAAGTAGCTTGGGGAAATAACAGTTGCCCCTCAGATCTTAAGTTTCTCAGCTGCTGGAAAGGGAAAGAAATCTACTGTAGTGTAGGTAATCAAATACATTTTACTCTGAAAGTCAGGGAGCACAGAGAATAATTATCTTCTTCAGGAACAAGTGTTCTTTGTTTAACTATTGCATAGTTGAAGCCCACAGTTGTTAAAATGAGTTACCATACCAATTTATTCCAATGGATTATCATCGCAACCAATTCTGAACACATTTCCCATAAAATAATTATTGTAAACTTCAGCTCCTTTACAACTGCCAGAAGATTGTGTTACTGCTTGTAGTAACTGCTCATTTATGTCCTTCAGTCTCATAGCAAGGACTATCAAAACATTTTACTTAACACATTCCATTTCTACATCAACAAGATAGGCTTCAAGGGAGATGCCTTTCTAGTCTGGGTTAAATTTGAGACAAAAGTGCACTTCAGAATTTAAATGGCGTGGAATAAATAAGGGAATTGTACAAGAGTGACCTAACTTGCATTTGCTTTTCCAGTATGACTGCTGAGGTTTATCCAGAGAGTCTGAGATCCTTCACTTACGCACACTAACTCTTGACTTCAACTAAATTTCACAGGTGGTGAGTGAGGTGTGAAAAATGGAAGACATGAAAGTTCAGAGAAAAATCATTAACCATATTGCAACATTGCAACATTTCTTTATATTTTCCTCCTTTCTCAATTTCTTTGGGTACATTAAATTTTTTTATTAAGGTGTAATTTGCATGCAGAAAAGTTTATCCTTTGTAGTGTATAGTTACATCAATTTTGACAAATGCATATGGCAACAATCAAAATACAGATCAGTTTAGTAACTCAAAAAAAATCACTTCAAGTTCCTTGTGGTGCCCTCCTGACCCTCTCTGTACGAGACTCTGGCAACCACTGATATCTTTTCTGCCCCTTTTCTGTAGTTTTGCTTTTTCCAGAATGTCATATGAACAGAATCATGCATTATGTAGCCTCTCTTGGTGCAGCTTCTTTCACTTAGCAATGTGCATTCGAGAATCATCCAAGTTGTAAAGCAAATGAATAGTTTGTTCCTTTTTATGGCTGAGTACAGTAAGATTCCAATTGTATTGATGTACCACAATTTGCTTCTCCATTCACCTGTTGAAGAACATTAGGGTTGTTTCCAGTTTTTGAATATTTCCTTTTTACTTTTCTTTTTTTAAGATCAAGAAGTAAGCCACAATTTACAGAAGAATAAAACTATCCAATAGGTTACTTTCCACTCACATGGTGGGTGTCTTCCAGGCCTGAGTTGTGAGCTGCCTTCTGATGTGTCCCTGAGCCTGCCATCACTTGTGCTCCCCTTTGGTTGGCCTGCTGAGTTGGGGAACTGTTGTACCATGCTGCACTTGAAACTGCCTTTTCAAACCTTTCCATACATCCTCAAACTTATGAGTAATCTTCTTTTCATGGAAACATGACTTTGTTTCACAACTCGGGTTGAAATAATATATTCACTGGTATAAATATTTGATCAATTTCTATGCTTTCCACTTGCTTTTAAACTCCATGGAAAGGAGACCATGTCTCCTTTTGCTTGCTTATTACCCTAGGACCTAGCATAATACGGAAACCAGAGCAGGCTTTTAATATATATCCATGGAACGTGTTAATATTTGTACTATTATGCTAAACAGATGATTTCCCTTAAGGAATTTCAGAATTCTCAAAATTATTCATTATTCTACCTACCTACCTATGTATGTATGTATGTGTGTACATAGGTAGGTAGGTATGTACATATGTATGTATGTATCTTTTTCTCAGAGGAAGAAATGCTTATCTTTCTGTCTGTGACTAACCTCTTGTATCATTTCCTCATTACGTTTCTCACATTCTCCTTAATTCCTTCAGTACCTTGTAGAAATCATTTCTATTTTTTAAAGTCATTTTTCTCCCTCTCTCCAAATACTGCTTCCCTTGGCCCTGACAACATGCCCTGTCCTTCATGGGAGCCATCACTGAATGTTACCATCCTCCTTCCATGAGCTCAGCTAACCGGGCTGATGGGGGCTCAAGAGCTGCAGAGCCTGGGGTAAGTGGGTGTGTGGGTGGGGATGTAGGGAAGGAGGAGCAGGAGAAGCAGTCCGGGGAGAAAAAAACCTGGGGAGGTCAGCAATGCAATTCCTCAGCCTAAAGTTGCAGCAAGATGGAAAAATCCGACCTTGGCATTAGCACTGCCTGTTGTCAACATTTGGGGACTGGAGTGAGGGAACAAATAGAGGCCCAAATTCTCTTTTTGTAAATATTTAAGAGTTAAAAATAAGGCAACAAATTTAAAGAGAATAGGATGTATTTCCCTACCTTGAAAATATATTTAATGATAACAAATAAAAAATATGTGTAGCATAGGGCATCATATATTATCTGATTTAAAGTAGAAAAAATAAATAGCAACTGGAATTAATTCATTATTATTTCATGTGTGTAGAGGTTCAGGTGATGGACTGAGGATGTTTGATGAGTAGCAACATAGCCAAATATGACAAAATCTACTTTTCTTGCCTTCATTTTAGCAAAATTAGTAATTATGTTATTATAAAGATATTAACAAAATTTGTTCTCTATCAAAAATAATGTCAAACTAAACAACTTTCTTTGAGGCACTGTAGTTTTTTTGAGAGTTTTTATTAATTTTAATTTGGAGAAACATTGCCCCTCTGAAGCAGTAGCAACTGGAATTGTCATCAGTTTCTTAAAGGAATAATTACATTTGGAAATAAAGGAATTTTACAAATCAGATTCAAACATTGTTATGGTTTAGTGTATGAGAAATTAAGAAATAAGTAAAAAGAAATAAAAAGGAATAACATTGTTACAGAAAATATTGTTTATTTTGTTTAATTTATTTTTATTATTTTTAAATCCATACCAGAGGATATGTTTATTGCCTTTAGAGAGAGAAGAAGGTGAGGTGGGGAGAAAGAGAGAGAAAAAACATCCATGTGAGAGAGAAACACCAATCGGTTGCCTCCCATATGTTCTCTGACCAGGGAGGAACCAGCAACCTAGGTGTGTGCCCTGACCAGGAACTGAACTTGTGACCTTTTGGTGTATGAGACGATGACCCAACCAGCTGAGCCACCTTTAGTTTCATTATATAAATTGCTACCATTTGTATCATGAAAATCACTTTCTCTAAAAGCAGTAAGTATAGTATTTCTTAAGTTCTATTCTTTCAAAATTTTTAATATATATTTTGAACATAAAAATAGTAGTATGTTAATCAACTATAATTTAATGTTTAAAGGCCAGAAAATAGTATAAATGGAAATTCACTTAAGAATTATTTATATGTGAATCAGCTTCACAGTTATGTGAACTTTTTTCCCATGTTTTAATTTCCTTATAATTTATTGGGATGTCACTTTCATAGAATATTATGTATTTTTAACTTAAATGCTGTCTTTAAATTTTTAAAAAGTTAAAAAATTGCTACAAACTGAAACTGCTGAAGTTTTATCTGTTGGCTTTTGGTAAATTTGCTAACATTATAAATGACAAAAAACAGTTCATACTAATAACTGTGTTACTACAAGTTCAAAATTAATTTCATTTCCTGCCAATGTCCATGATTCACTCTTTGAGGATCTTCTGTGGTTTGGCTTAACTCTCTTTGTGCATCTCATATCTCAACTAAATTAAATTTAATTGCTTTACAAACAGTCAGGATTCCCTGGTCTTATGTCAAGAGTGGTTTTACAGTTACGTTGATGTTTCATGGAGATGGTCTGTCTTTGAGTGGGTCCAGAATCCATTGCATGTCATTTTTAAATTGTTCTCCAAAAGTCATTATTATCTGCACAGTTGTGGATATGTCTCTTAGTAACAAATTCAAAGTATGCATTGTCCTTGGCAGAGAGAACACTTTCTGGTTTTCAGCTAACAATGTGGCTTATATGCTTTTTTCACTGAGAACATCGATTCAATAATTAGGCTTCCCTTCCAAAACTTTTCAAATTAATGTCTAAAATTTAAAGTTATTGCTTTATTTTTCATGTGAGTCAAAATCTTTACTTTTTACCTTAGGTATGAAACTAAAGAAATTGCTGTCATGTCCTTGTGAGGTCTTTGTTTTCTTTTCTAACAAATCAGCAAAATCAACGTTAATTGTTTAACATGGCTTTTATCTTTCCTACAATTTAGTGAAACTGTGTAACATTTGTTTCTTCAAATTTTAAATATGCTATTTTTCCTTCATGTTATTATTCATTAAATTAATAATCTCACTTTGAATTCTCCACATTAGACCGTGATTATTTGTTGTTGTTATTATTATTATTATTATCTATCTTAAATGTTAGGCTATTCTGGCTCAAATTTTGAAATCCTTTCTCTTAAATCTAGAAAATGTCCATTGTTTTCTATATATATCATACTGATAGTTCTGATATTTGGCTAAATAATATTCACGCAATATTTTTAAAACTACATTATACTAATTTTATGACATTTTATTTCTCTTGAATTCATTGTTTGGCTGTTAATTTAGTTTCTTTTTTAGTTATAGTAATTTATAGAAATAACATGTGTGCTTCTTAGCGTATATAGGTGATGTGTTATGTTCTTTCCATTGAGAACAGAGATGTGTCCTCTGGATAATGCCTTCATTGGCCAATGATGATCTTGCAGATTGGTTGTGAAACCTGGAGCTGCAACAGTAAAGCACTTTGTCTTTGAACTTTGTTATTCCTCTACCTAGACACTACTGCAGTCTTCTTCGTCACCCTTATTCTCTTACCCTTACTTAATTCAAACCTCTGCATGAATGGCCCCTCAAAGAGTCTCTTCCCGATATCAGGTCTAATAGCACCCCACTCTATCATTTTCTATACCTTTACTCTACTTATTTTTTCTGTATAGTACTCATGACTGCTTATCATGCATCTCACCCATGAGAATTTAAGCTTCATGAAGACAGGGACCTGCCTGTTTTGTTTACCGCTGTATCCCCAGTGTCTGCAACAGTTACTGGCCTATATGGGGTACTTAAATAGTTGTTGAATGAATGCAATCTCTATTCTGAAATTTTTCTCTGCAACTGAATTTCCTTGGCCCGAAGCCAAAGGACCTTTCTTATTTTCTATTATCTTAATTCCTCTATAGCAATGATTCACAAGACTGGCAGCGTCAGCAACATCTGGAACCCTATCGGAAGTACGAATTCTCAGGCCCCACCCCTTATCTACTGAATCAGAAGCGCTGGGGGTAGAGCTCAGCAGTCTGTGTTCGATGGGGATAAAGCTTGAGAACCACTGCTCTATATACTACAGGCGTTGGCACTGCCAACAGCTCTCTCTTTTCTCATTTCAAATTTTACCGTCCCACTGTGAGTATTAAAGGCATAGTAACTGCTAGAATTCTTTTTTTCTCTTTTAGTATGAGCAATTTGGGTGATATTGATCATACATACCCTAGAACTCCCACTTAATCCTACTCAAAAATCAAACATGAAGATAATTTTTTATTATGCTTCAAGGAATGCCTTAGAGCTATAACTTCTTGCTTGTTCTTTAGTAAGAGAGTAAATGATACAATTGGTTCAATACATTTTATAGTTCATTTGTACATACAGGAGGTTACTGATTCAGGATTACAGTTTTTACTTTTCCCTACTTTTTCCTACTCTTTTCTCTTTTTTGTTTGAGTTCTTATAACTTGAGAGGAAAATGGATTTGAGGATGAAAGACAAATCCATCCTGGGATCAACTTAGGAAAAGACTGAAGCTTTCATCACCTTTCCAGTAGAAAAAATAATTAGGATCTTAATGGAATTTTCATTTTTATACATTCATAATAGTCTTACTCCACATCCCTAATCATTCTGAGAGTTATCTTAAAAAGATCAAGAATTGCTATTCTCTCTTAACTGATGTCCTTGGTGGATTATTTTTGTGGATATAATGTACTTTAGGGTTTATGAATTAAAGCTTGCTAAGAGTTACTCCAAGGGCCTGTGAAAGCATATCCAAGATTCAGTGCTTAATCCAAATCCCTTAATTGGTGTGGAAAGTTTAAACAGCAAAAAGGTTGCTTCAAAATAGTGAGATACAATTGGTTATGCTGTTTTAATTATAATATAGTCCTTTTTCTTACATATTTTTGACGGGGTAGGGAAAATTTAGTCATATATTTCATTTTTTCCTTGCTTTTTAATTTAATTTATTATAATTTATTTTATTTTTGTTTTTTGATGTAATCTTTATTGTATTTTTTCTATTACCATTTAGTCCTCTTATACCCCCTACCCCCAGCAATCACTACACTGTTGTCCATGTTCATGATCCTTTTACCTTTTTGCTCAGTCTCTCTACCCCCTAACTCCCCTTCCTCCACTAGTTGCCCTCTGCTCTCTATCTATGAGTCTGTCTCTGTTTTGCTTGTTAGTTCATTAGATTCCACGTATGAATGAAATCACATAGTATTTTTCTTTCTCTGACTGGCTTATTTCACTTAGCATAATTTTCTCTAGGTTCATCCATACTGCTGTAAAGGGTAAATTTTTCTTCCTTTTTATGACCAAGTAGTATGCCATTGTGTAAATGTTCCATAGTTGTTTTATCCACTCATCTGTTAATGGATGCTTTGGCTGCTTCCATATCTTGGCAATTGTAAATAACATTGCAATGAACATAGGAGTGCTTATGTTCCTTCGAATTAGTGTTTTGGTCTCCTTCATTCCTTTGGATATATTCCCAGAAGTGGAATTGCTGGGTCAAAAGGGAGATCCATTTTTAATTTTTTGAGATGTCTCCATACTGCTTTCCACAGTGGTTATTCTAGTCTGTATTCCCACCAACATAGCAAAAGGGTCCCCCTTTCTCCACATTCTTGTCAGCACTTGTTTGTTGATTTATTGATGATAGCCATTCTGATAGGTGTGAGATGTTATCTCATTGTGGTTTTAATTTGTATCTCTCTGATGATTAGTGACATTAAGCATCTTTTCAAGTGTCTATTGGCCATAATGTATGTCTTCTTTGGAGAAGTGTCTATTCATGTCTTTTGCCCATTTTTTAGTTGAGTTGTTCATTTCTTTGGTGTTGAGTTTTTTAAGTACTTTATAAATTTTGGGTATTAACCCCTTATCAGAGGTATCAGCAAATATGTTCTCACATTTTGTGGGTTGTCTTTTTACTTTGTTGATGATTTCCTCTGTTGTGCAAAAAATTTTAGCTTGATGTAGTCCTATTTGTTTATTTTTTGTTTCTCTTGCCTGTGGAGATCTATCAGATAAAAAATTGCTCTGAACAATGTCTGAGATTTTGCTGCCTATGTTTTCTTCTATGATTTTTATGATTTAAGGTCTACCATTTAAGTCTTTGATTCATTTTGAATTTATTCTTGTGTGTGGTGTAAGAAGATGGTCTAGTTTCATTTTTCTGCATGTATTTGTCCAATTTTCCCAGCACCATCTATTGAGTAAACTCTCTTTAGCCATTGTATGTGCTTACTTCCTCTGTCAAATATTAATTGACTATAAAGAGGTAGGTTTATTCCTGGGCTCCCTATTCTGTTCCATGGATCTATGTGTCTGTTTTTATGTATTTTTACATACCAATAATGAACTAACAGAAAGGGAAATTAAGAAAACAATCACATTAACAATTGCTTCAAAAAGAATAAAATACCTAAGAATAAACCTAACCAGGTATGTAAAAGACCTGTACATGAAAAATTATAAGAGACAGAAGAAAGAAATTAATGAAAATACAAATAAGTAGAATCACATACCATGTTCATGGATAGGAAGAATTAACATCATTAAAATGTCCATACTGCCCAAAGCAATTTATAGATTCAATGCAATTCTTATCAAGATTCCAATGATGTATTTCACACATCTAGGGCAAATATTTCAAAAATTTGCATAGAACCACAAAAAGCCCCACATAGCAACAACAAACGAGAAAAAACAAAGTTGGAGGTATCACATTACCTAATATAAAACTATACTACAAGGCCATAGAAATCATACTGTCATATATTTCATTTTTATGAAAAGAAGAAAAGGACAAAGAAAGGGACATTTAAAAGCATGGATCCTCAAGATGGGAAACTGAAATATGTCATTTATTGGAAGTTAACAATAGTTTGAGGATGGCTAACTTTCTGCTCCGTATATGCTCTGCAATATCTGAATGTTTTTCTGCATATATTCTACACTTAAACATTAAGAATTGTTTTCCATGGGCTAGCAATGAATCACATTGCTTTTTGACACGTACGCATGCACAGAACTCTACCTTTCATATCTCAGCATAAATCAACTGCCTTTATCAGTTACTCTGTCCCTATTTCAGTTCCCAAGGATTTGAGAAAATGACACCAAAGCTCAAATGAGAGGGGATGTTTTTCATAACAGGACTGAGACTATTCAATGACTTCATTTCAGTCATCATTCATCTGGTGAATGGAAAGATGACAATTTTATTACCCACACACATACACACTGGTGGCATGAATGTAACTTCTTCAGGGAAATGACATCATGGCAGAAATATATTCCAGATAAATTTCTCAGGTGTATTTTTTCTTGCCCCTACTCTGGATCACAGCTGACTGGTGTCACTTGAGTTGTGGACAGAGCTGATGTAATGTGAGCCTCTGTGAGTGTAGAAAGAGCTCTGGACTTGGAAACAGCACATAAGGTCAAGTTCTACCTTGGCCTCTCATCAGCTCTTCTACTTGGGGCTGCTTACATCTTCTTTGACCTTTTGTGTTCTTTCTTTAAAATGGGAATAATACCTCAAGTTTTTCTCATTTCCTAGGGTTTCAGATGAAGTCATGAATGTAAAACAATCTTTGTAAATGTTGTGCATGGTTCTGAAGGAAGGTATTATTACTATCACTATTCATATACATAAGACTTTTGAGAAACCGGACATAAAAATGATAAAGGGAATTATGAAAGACACACACATCTTAATTACAGAGATAACTGGGCCATGCTGAGAGCATTTGAAGAAGCATTGAATAATTGCTTTTCTCACCATTTCTTTCTCACTTTCTCTAAATGCCATTCATAGCTCTTAGGGAACCATAGCTTCTCAATGAACTTCCTGATTTAATCTCAAAATAATGAGGGGGCTTTGAACCTCCTTTTGGGCTGCCACACTGCTTTTTCTTTCTCAGTACATTTCTATCACTCTCCCAGCATTTGCATCATGCAAGGATGCTGAAACATTGAACTCCCCCAGTGAAGGCCTGGGGAAAGTGGCTGCACACTGAAAAATGCAAGGCATCTGGAAAGAGTGCCCAGAGGCTGTAATGTGCTCCAGTGACCAACTGGCTGACTGTATCCTGTTCTCTCATTCTTTTATTCCCTCCAGACATCCTTGGTTTCTTTTCCAATGCTGAATAGTAATGACTTCTTCATCTGGCACAGTCACTGGAGAGAGAGAGAGTGAGGGCCTTCCCAGGCCACTCCAGCCGTGCCCTGTTCCTATTGGCCAGAAAAGATGATGGACGAGCAGCAGATGCTGCTGTCAGCCCAACTCCACCACTCAGTCTCTAGAGATTATCAATACTTGCTAGAGGCCAGTCAGCTGTTCTGTCAAGGAGTCCCAGGATCAATATAGCTCCCAAATCCAGGAATACTGAAGCTCTTGGAAGGCAATCTCTCCTCAGAACACTATGCGCAAGATACTAATATCCAGATAGTCATCACCTCAAAACTTGAGGCTAAGTATATCTCCCCCAAATCTGCACTCAGAAAATCATCTGTATAGCACTGATTGTTGTAACTTAGTGGGCTGGGCATTATCCTGCAAACCAAAAAGTCACTGGTTCAATTCCTGTCAGGGTGCATGCCTGGGTTTCGGGCCGGGTCCCCAGACGGGGTCATGAGAGAGGCAACCTATTGCTCTTTCTCTCTTCCTCCTTCCTTTCTTCTCTCTCAAAAAATAAAGGAATACATACGTAAATAACAAGCTGCATAAAATTCACTGATCTCTCCTTTCCTGAGGGGTCCTAGCACCACTGGGATGTCACCTCTTTCCTGTCCCATTTACTCCTTATCACCTCACTCTGTTTCCAGATTTAGTGACTGCAGAGTTCCTAAGACACAACAGGCAAGTGTTGTAAACACCAATTTGTAAAACACTATCCAAGGTTAGTGTTGCACTGGCTCTAGGATGCATTATCAAATCCTTTCCATTTTGTCTAATTTTCTCTGAGGAACTAAGCCTGGATTACTACTTGTCAGTTCGCACACAAATCCCTAACATGCCTGAAGCACGATGCCCTCGTCTGTGCTCTGTGTTTGCGGGTTCAGAGGAAAGGAGAATGGGGATGGACACTTTTTTCTATGAACCAGACATGCCTAAAATTCGGTTCATATCTAAGTGCACAAGATGCTGGCCTTTATGTGGGCTCTTTAACAAACAGCTGAGTGGTCTCCGATGCATTTCAGTCAATGATTTCTGTAGGTTGAAGGTGGAACCTGGGACTGACTGAGGTAGCAGCTGTTGCCATCCATCACTTTCTCCCTGGCCAATAAAAGGAGTGCAGGACCTGCTTATGGGCTGGATAAGCTGACTGCTGACTGACAGATGAAAAAATCATTAATAGAGCTTGCAAGAGGAACCTGGCAATGTCATGATGAAACATATGGATATGACAGTGCTCCTTTGATACGTCAAACATTTTTCAAATTCAGAAATGTTATGTTTGTTTACAGTGTGTCAGTGTATAGTGATTTTTTATTATGTGATTGCATGGTTTAGGGTTAGTGTGTTATTTTGGGAAAAATGACATAACTCATAGAGTGTCTAAAAATGTCCTTAATGTTGAGGATTTGAGATAAAAAATATAAATTATTTCAAATTAAGCCTGGCTGGTAAAAATAGTGAATCCCAGAGGGACCTCTGCTGCTAAGATAGCTCTTCAAAATTGTGCAAAACTTAGGGGAAGGAGCTGGGTCTTGTACACTTCTTTACTGATCCATCTTCAGATGCAGGATTCCATTAAAGCGATAACGTATGCACTGGGGAGAGAGTCACCAGCATCAAAGAGAAGCTTAGTTATAGCTGTCTTTTGTAAGCCAAGATGAATAGTGGAAGATGCTATATCAGAATTCTACTAACTGATAACAACGAAGATGATAAGATATTAAAATAATAGAGGTCAGATGGTGACACTTAACCATGAGATGTAAGGTGGGTGCAGTAATTGTAATGAGCACAAATGCACCCTGGCAGTCCAAAGAGGCTCACCTACAGAGAAAGCTATGAGGATGGTTACTAGAGCGTGGTGCTCCGGGAGTCAGATATTTGGATGGCCACCAAGGATATTGCTCAATCTGTATAACCAAAATAAATCAAGTGTGGATGGTCAGGAAGTGGAGGGAAACTGCCCCACTTCGTGACAGTATGGATAGACCTGGAGAACATTAGGCTAAGTGAATGAGCCAGTCAGAGAAAGACAAATACCCCATGATTTTATTCATGTGTGGAATCTAATGAACAAACTGAACTAACAAGCAAAATAGAGACAGACTCATAGAAAGAGAGCAGGATGACAGCTATGGGGGAACATTGGGGGTAGATGGATTGAGCAAAAAGGAAAAAGGACTCATGGACATGCACAATAATGTGGTGATTGCAGGGGGAGGGGGTATAAGGGGAGGTAAATGGTAATGGGGAAAAGTACAACTTAAAAATAAATTAAAAATTGATCATGAAACTGCCTAGGTTCTGACCATGAGTTAGTTTTTAGACCTGAAATCTGTTAGATTGAAGAAATGATCAAGACTCCTGGAAGAAAGACTGAAACATTATAGCTCCCTATCCCTTTTAGATTCTTTGTACTAAGAGGCCAACAGGGATAGCGAAGGTCCACCTCACTGACAGGGTCGACAGTGGTTATCAGGAGAAAGGGTGGCTGTCACACAATGGGGACAGGGGAAATATGTAGGCACCCAAGTGATGTTTTTCCATTCTTTTTTTAAAAAAAGATTTTATTTATTTATTTTTAGAGAGAATGGAAGGGAAGGAGAAAGAGAGGGAGAGAAACATCAATGTGTGGTTGCCTCTCACATGCCCACTACTGGGGACCTGGCCAGCAGCCTAGGCATGTGCCCTGACAGGATTCAAACTGGTGACCCTTTTGTTCTCAGGCTGACACTCAATCCACTGAGCCACACCAGCCAGGTCCATTCTTGATATACTTCTGCACTAATATGATGGCCTGGTTAAGGAAGGGTGACCAGGAGCTTCAATCCTTTAAGGATGAGGATCTGAGTCACCCTAACAGAAAAGCCACCTAGACCTGAGAGATGCTAGCCAAGAGGAAGGGGAATATAAAGTGCATGATAAGTGAGGAAGATGATGAGTGTCAGTTATGGCCTAGAGATCAGTAGTGGCAGTAGAGGTTGTCTTTCATCTCACTAACTTCTTTTGTGTGAGTTTCCCCCAGGAAAAGAGACTCTGCATAGTCCTGGAGGAGCTTCTAATCTAATTTATTATATGAAACAAGATTTAAATATTGTAAGGAATGGCCGGTAACAAATGGCACAATGTGCCACCCACTCATTCCTCTAGCTTCCAGGAGTGTTGGTGGCTGATATCTACCAGGTGAGTCCCCCTTCAGGAATTGCCCATGGTTAAAGAGAGCTGTCTAATCCAAAGTCACTATCCCCCTTTCTTGTACAGACCAAAATCAATGACTTGTCAACAGGGCATATAAATGCCTGATGTCTTTGCTGGGTAAGGTCTTTTTTGTGACTGCATCACAGCTTAACTTCTGTCCCTGCCCCATCTTGCTTTTCTCTTCCCTTCTCTTTTCTTCAACAGGTGTTGATCCAGCAAACCCCCTACAATGAATACTCTGCATACAAATCTCCATATCAGAATCTGCTGCTTCTTCTTGAGGAACTTCTTCTTGAGGAACTGAATCAGTGACAAAAGAGCTTTAAAAAGTTAAACAATTTCAATTTCTGGAACAGAAAGAATTAAATAGAACAGCTGACAGATAATGTCAAAAAGTCTCCCAGAACATAAAACAAATGGATGAGATGAGGAAAAAAAAATCCAGCATTTCTCCAAAAGGAGTTTTAAGGAGGAGAAGAAAGAAAAAGAAGGGATCTCCAAGACTTGAAGGATACAAGTCTTCAGATTGACATTCTACTAAGTACTCAGCTGGATGAATGAAAAAACATTCACCTATAGATACATTTAATAGATCATTTAATTTTTGACCATTGAAAATAAGGAGATTATAGAAGCTTTAAAAGAAGGGATCAAAAAAAAAAATACGATTCAGACCAGGATGAGTCGTTTTCCTCTCTCATACTGTATGGATATAAGAAATGAGAATCCCTTTGCCTGTAATACTGGTGTCATTCTCTTTTAAGAAACACAGATTTATGGAGAGAGAATTGCAATTTCCTTCTCTATGGGCCCAACCGTACTATCATTTTTGCTGTGTACATTCACAGAAGCTTACTACTTATTTTTCAATTTTTAGAATTAATTTGTAAACAAAACATTTATGAGTTAAGTATAGTTACAGATCAGAAAGCAAATATTATAAACCCAGGCACTGTAAAAGAAATGACACAGTTTTCAGAGGTTGGGACATGGCGATGGGGGAAAAGGTGTGGAGGGAATTATAGGGGTACTAACTTCCTCACTGACAGAGTACAACATCAAGATATTCTCTCTAATATTTATGAACAGTAAATAGAATTTCAGTTGTTATGTAAGCTTAAAAGTTAAATAATAAAATAATTAAAATAATATTAGCAAAAGAAAGGAACAGGGAAGGTAAGTTATTGTATAGGATTTGTGGGTCATAGGAACTTTTGAAAGTTAATACACTGAAAAAATAGAGCTATGAGCATAACACTGCAGGCATTCACTTAAGTGACCTCACTGAGGTTGGATGAACAACGAACGCCATTCGTTTCCTCAATAACATACTGACTGATGGTGAGTAGGCCACTCTCTAGACATTCCTGCCCTTCAGTGCCTACCAAGTGATTTGTAAACTCACCCAAGAGTCAGTTGGATTGCCCCACACATGCTCATGACCAAACGCAATGAGAAAAATTCCACACCTACATATGAATACATACATTATTATAGTGGATTGAATTGTGTCCCTCCAAAAGCCCTATGTTGAAGCCCTAACCCCTAATGTGACTGTATGTGAAGAGAGGGCTTAGGAAGGTAATTAGGATTAAATGAAGTCACAATAGTGGGGCCTTAATCTATTTTCCTGTAACAAGAGGAAGAGTCATCAGAGACCTCGATGTCTCACACACACAGAAAAGAGGCCATCTGAGGACCCAGCCAGAAGACAGCCATCTCCAAGCCAGGAGGAGAGGTAGGTCTCACTAGAAACCAATCCTGATAACACCTTGATCATCGACTTCAAGCCTCCAAAACTGTGAGAAAATAAATTTCTGTTGTTGAAGCTACTCAGTCTGTAGTGTTTCATAATGGCAGCCCTGGCAGACAAATACAATTATTGTGCAAATATATGTTATGAAGTATATATTGTCATTATGTAAGTTAATTAAATTTTAAGTAAACTAATAAAATATAAGTGTGATATAAGAGAAGTCTTTGAAAAATCAGTTGAATATTTTGAAAATGCTTTGTTGAATGATTTGTTAAAGGCAAGTCACTAAAAATATTGCTGTTGAATTAAGTATGGGAAGGCAATATTAAAAGATTGGCAGGAATTATAAAGCTATCTGGATTGATTCTCCACAGTTGCTTTGTAAGAGGCTTCAACTCCTCACTCCTCTTTTTAAAAAAATGACTAGAAATTGTATACCAGGCATTCCAGGTGTGGTTGATGCATGACAATCCGTATGACATTCAAAGTGGCAGCTTTTTCTTGAATAAAAGGAAAGACTTTGGCCTATATCAATTATCTGTACAGTTCATTTATTATAATTCCCATGTTAACTGACTTTTTCAATAAACTGATCAATGACTGGCCCCACATCTTCTACAGTATTTTAAATGCAGTGGTAGCCCTCAAAATAAGAACCAGAAGAAAGAGGGAAAGGAGGAGGAAGTGCAGAAGAAGCTGGAGGAGAAGAAGAGGAGGAAGGCAATGAGGCAGACATAGCAGGAGGAAGGAGGAAGTTTCAACTGCCACTTCCAAGAAGAAGGACTGGAGAGCGGGGTGTGAAAGTATTTATTTTTCATTTAATACTGCTCTTACCATTTTGGGCTTTTTATCTACTACTTGTAGGAATTACTTTTATAGCAAATACACAAAGTCTGCATAGCTTTTGATTCCAAGTAATTCCATTGTGTAGGAAGTTGCAGCAAACTTTTGAGTTTATTCAAGTCTGGAGTAAGGCTATCTGTGTTTGCATCCTAACTCCAGTGGTGTGTGTGTGTGTGCGTGTGTGTGAACTTAGGCAGTTTGCTTAGCTTCTCTATACCACCCATCATCTGTAAAATGGGAATCATAATAGAGAACCTACTTCATGAATTTCTGTAAAGATTAAATGAGTTAATGTATGTGTAAAACATTTAGTTAAGGATCAGGCACATAGAAAGAAACAAATAAATGTTAACATATTATTTTATAAAAATAAACAAATGTACCAATAAATTTATATACATATTTATTACAGTATTATTTTGATAAAAACTGAAACAACTCAAATGAGTAGCAATGAAAAAATGTTTAAATTAGTTCTTATATTTATAAGATGACAGTCAGCTGTTTAAAAAAATCTTGTTTCCAAAAATATTTGTTGACAAGAGAAAATTATGGTTATATCATCTTAAGTGAAAAAGGCATGCACAGTCCCAGCTAGTGTGGCTCAGTGGATTGAGTGCCGGCCTGCAAACCAAAGGGTCACTGGTTCAATTCCCAGTCAGGGCATATGCCTGGGTTGTGGGCTAGGTCCCCAGTGAGGGGCATGCAAGAGGAAACCACACATTGATGTTTCTCTGCCTCTCTTTCCCCTTCCCTTCCCCTCTCTAAAAATAAGTAAATAAAATCTTTAAAAAAAAAAAAAAGAAAGAAAAAGGCAGGCATACAACTATCTGTATCCATATAGATATAGCTATGTCTGCATGCATATGCACATAGTGTGGACTGTGCACACATACATATATGTACATATACATATACATGTATATATAAATATATACTGTATATACATATACAAATATACATGTAACCCCAATTTTGTAAAAGAAAAATTCTAGGAATATAAAAAACGTGGAAAGGAATAACTAAGGTGTTAATGGTGATTGTCTCTTTAGGTGATAGGATTGTAGGTAATGTTCACTGCTTTATTCATGGATCTCACATCTCTGAGGGAGGCCATTTCTGCAGGCTCTCGTTTGAATAGAGTACCTCTCCGAAACGGAAGCTGACCCACTGCCTGTGGTCACCTCTCAGACCCAGCCAGGGTCCTGCTGCTGTCCACTGCATCTGTGTGACTGAGGGACATCCCCGGTGGATGGGAAGAAAAGAGGGAACAGGAAGATGAGCCAAGTGGGACAGGTGACTGTGATGCTCCTTGGAGCCAACCTAGATCAGCAGGAATGATTATGACACAATGAAATGTGGGATCTGATATATAAGAAAATGGTCTTATGAAGATTCCACAAGATTTGGTGAGAAATGAGGTGTTAGGAGACATGGAGAGAGGGTATGTACCTAGATGTGTGGTGCAGGAGGTTGGATATTTTCACAACTTCCAGTCCTCCTTTCCAAAGATCAGCCAGGCATCCTTTGGCTCTGCTTGGTCCTCCAGCTCCTTTTGTGTGGCCAGCTCTCCTCCCTGCACAGGACATGCACATGTCTTTCAGTGCTGCCCTCTCCTTCCAGCCCACACTTGCCAGCCGTCCTTTAATCTCCTGCCTTCCAGCACCCTGCACACCCAGCGCTCCACACATTCCACCGGGTCAGTACACAGCTCCTAGGGCTCTTTCATCATTGGAAGACCAGACAGTTGTTGCTAAGCAGAGTATACAGGGCACAACTGTAGTAGCCAACTGTTTAACTCCAGCTAATTCATGGTATTTCTCAGTTTGCCTGGATTATCAGTGGGGGAAGCAATGATTTTCCAGTTCACTACAAAAGCTGATGTCACTGATGACTTGTAATAAAAATGGTAGTTATGTTCTATGACTTTAATTTTACTCAAATCCCAAGAAGGAAGCATTATTCAGTTTACGTTATTTTCAGCATAGTAATTAGCTCTGCCAGAAAATAAGAAGTCACAAAAGAAAGAGATGGCTTTGAAATTGTCTTAGATAGTAAGACATTTTTTAATTGGGATGTGACTTGGAGTAAATTCTGTATGTCTGTATCTCTGACACATGGAGGTCACTTGAAATTAAGTAGAACTAAAATCAAATTCTGGCTTCACTTTGTACTAGTGCTGTCATTTGGACTCAATTACTTCACTTCTCTGAGCCTCAATTTCCTCCTCTGTAAAATGGAAGTAATGCCAGTTACTGTGGAAGTCAATGAGGACAAGCATATAAAGGGGCTTCTCAGTTTCTGCTAGAAAGTCATCACTCAGCAAATGTGCAGCCCCCCCGGCCCCCACCTATATATACAGACTTGAATGTATAGTTGAACTTTGTTTTAATCTTGGAAAGTGGCTAAGCTGATCAATAATCATGTAGTGATGTCTTAAGAAATAACACCACAAGGATTATTGGTACAAGGGGAAATGAAATGGTCATTTGAACCTTTCTGCTCTAAAATAATTTCTGACTCACTCAAATTTTTGGTAACTGAATGTTGTTGGTTGGGGAGGACTGGCCCGAGACCTGATGAAACAGTGCAATGAGTCTCATTCTCTTAGTTTGTACTAATATGACCAATACAATATACTCCAGCATTATCAGTTTCTCAAAGTCTTCATGGTTAAATGGATAGGAAATAACATGCGTGGTCTTTGTCACCACAGACATTCAATACATTTTTGTTGACTGGTGCATGCACAGTGGTTTTCAGAGTGGAGGTTCTCACTCTGTTTCCCTGTGTGCAGCCTGGGGATGTTCACTGTGGAAGGTAGCAGAACAGTCCTTCAAAAACCTTCTCTTGTGGCTGATGGGCTGTTGACATTTATTGGATGTTGCCTTGGTGCTAATCACCTCACTCATTTACATCCTTATCTCTTTCATTTCTCCCAATGCCTCCCCCTGGGCTGGCCCTGAACTGAAGAGTGCAATGTCTGCACAGCCTGGAAAACATACACATTTTCCATGGCCTTTTGGGCAAATTTATTGCCGTCGGAGCAGTAGGGAGAGTGGTCAAGTGGGGTGCCAGCCTGGTGGAAAAACAAGGAAAAACCAAACTAAACCAAGTCAAACTTCAGCACTGTGAGACCGTGTATAGAGAAGTAGTAAGGAAAGGACAAGAATATTTAGAGAATGTCAACTATGTTTTAGGCATTATGCACACATGACCTCAAAAGAATCTACCACAATGTCTCCCCTTTTAGACTTTGGCTCTCCTTATTTCATGTGACCTTTTGAAATACACATGAAATAAACATGGACAAGTTGGAGGACTTTGGAAGGTATAAGATGGGGAGGGAGAAATGTTAACAGAAACTTTGACTCTTTCCTCTCACTCTAGCTTTGCATATATCCATCATCGTAGTCTGGGGTGTCTTCTCTGAGCTCAGGGGAAGTGGTGCTGGTGAGGGGAGCATGAGCTCAGGGCATAATGTGGACTCTGTTCTATTTACTATGTGACCTTGGGCAAGGTTTCAGCTGCCTCAGGTGCGAAATGAGAATGATATACACCTTAGAGAGTTGAAGAGTGGAAATTAAGTTTTTAAAGTGCCTAGTATATATTTGTTACTCAAAATACTAGGGTAATTCCTTATATCTGTTACTACCTCTAAATCTAGTCCTTAAAAACCACTTGTATAGATTATATAATTTTTTAGTTGATCTGCCAATATTCTTGTCTGATTTGACACCAAAGTGATCTTTCTAAAATACTAATTTAATGTCTCTTTCCTACTTCGAAATCTTTAGTGCCTAGACATTTAGTGCTCTTTTTTAAGGCATGTGTAAAGCTTTAAAACTTGTCCCTACACTATTAAAGACTCTTTCCTGTTAAACATTCCCCATCCTCAAAGCAGGCTACCTAGGCAAGTGGCTTATGCAGTCACACAGGGCCCTCAGAGGGACTCCACCCTTGGTGTAATGCTCTGCTATGGACTTCTTGAAATTCTTAATGATTTTATCGTTGAATTTGTGTTTTCTAAGCCACAGATGTCACATGTAGCCACAGAGCATGGGCATGATGAGTGGCACAGACACATTGGGCTGCAGCTTGCATGTACAAGGCTCAGCACTGTTGTAGGAATCTGGCTGAGCAGTTGGTGGGCCCTCCTGGCATGTGTGTTCTTGGGACAGTCTTGGGTATCATGGGTCCACAAGGGAGCATTCAGAGTTAGAACCTGGACCCAGATTGGCAGTGGCAATGTTGGCAATAGAAGCCAAAGTAGCAGCCATGGCAGCAAAGGTGGCTGGGGGAGAGTGGAGGGACTCCACGCTGGGTCTGTGCCAGCACTGTGGTGGGAGGCGGGCTGCCCACCCATCTCTGGAAGCCATCCCGGTACGTTTGTGCAAATATGAACTCTCCAGCCTGAGCAGGGGTCAGGAACTCAAGAGATAAGGCAGTAAACATTGTCTGTAAATTATTACAAAATTAAAACATACACAAGGATATTGCTCTCAATAAGACATATGAGAGAATTGTTAGAGTTCTTCAAAGAGTTTGAATCTCTGGTTTTGAAAACTGCTGCAACATACAAAGCAAATATCCACAGTCTTAGAAATAAAAATTAAATTTAAAGATTATCACATTTGATAGAGAAGAGAGCTATTTTATATGACCTTTAATAAGAAGACATTTTTTAAATTAATTTTTTCCTAGTAATTGAAGACACAGAGATGCAATGTATAAACAGGTATTGTGAATTATATGTAAATTATGAAACTACTTTTCATTTTTTATACAACTTCCATAAGTTTGAGGGAATGTCACAGGAAACGTTAAAATACCATTGTATAAATTTACACTTAAAATTAAATTCATATTTATATGATACTGATTTTTATGAAAAGTGAAATGTTTAAGAAAGTATTCTGCAAGAATACTCAACTTTAGACCTACTAAAATTTATATTATGAAATAATTTATTAGAAATGTATCCAATGTTGTTACAGCCTATAAAAATATCCTTAACAATGCCAATACATTTGCATCAGCAGAAAGATCATTCTGAAACTAAAAATTATCAAAAATTATTTGTTACCTTGCATTAGCTAGGAGTTACTGACATTACTTTTAATTGCATTGTTTGATGATTGGGCTCTTAAAAGTGCAAATTATTTTTTCTTTGTAAATGAAAGAATTATTTTTTCTTTGTAGAAAAATGAGCCAGAAACCAAGATATCACATTAATAAAGTATTATTATTCATTGTATTACATAAAATTATAAGGCCAAGAATATAATTTTCTTTGTATTTTGCAAGTATATGTTGAACATACAAGGTCTGTCCAGAAAGTATCCAGCCATGTACCATGAAAAATAGAGACATTTATTGAAGAAGATACAAGATACAAAAACATTGTACATAGGATCATCACACCTCAGTCCTCTGTAAAGTAGTTACTTTGGGACCTCACACAGTTCTCTAGTATCATTAGCAACTGCAAGACAATTGTCCTTGTGCTCTGGCAGCAGAAGCCATGGGCCAAGTTTTGCCCTGGCATGTTTGATGCCAAGTTCCCTCCTCAAAATTTCAGACAGTCGTTTTTGGAATCTCCAGATAAGTTTCTAGTTCTCATACTGTCAGTCGCTGATCTTTGTTGATTACAGCCTGTATATGTTCAACATTCTCAGGTGTTCTGCTTGCAGCAGGCCTTCAAAACGTGGATCACTTTCAACAGATCCTTGACCATCTTGGAAGCATTGATGCCACTTTTATTTGCACCTCACTCACTGCATCATCCCCGAAAGCCTTCCAAGTCATCCCAATAGTTTCTATGGAGGAATGTTCAAGCTTAATGTAAACTTTGATGCAGATTTGTTGCTCTACTTGCTCAGTCATTTTGAATGCGATGGCTACACAGTACACATGCTCACTCAATGGTGTCTTCCACCCCCACTGACTAGTACAGTAAAGTCATCATTATCCACACATACACATTCCTGTCCACTCTCCTTGGCTGCCAGGTTACATTGATGTTATGCAAACCATTCTCACCATTACATTAATAATGGTTATGCAAACCATTACACCATTACATTAATAGTGGCTGGACCTTTTCCAGACAGACCTTGCATATCACTACTATTTCATTACTTTCTTTTTTAAAGGAAAAAGCTTTGTATTTTAGCACCTTTAACAGATCACTTTCCCCCTGATTTTTTAACTGAGGGCCTCACATTTTCATTTTATGCAGGGCTCCACAAAATATACAGAGGACCCTGTCCATCCCCTCTACCAACACTCACCTCCTATTAGGTACCTAACACGCTTATTTCCAGTATTTGGACTCACAATATCCTCCCATCTTGGCATTACTTTGACTGCATTGTTTATTCTGCTCAGAATACCTTGCCAACCCTCTCACCTATAAAAATCCTACTCATTGTTTCATACTCAGCTCTGCTTATAAAAATACTATATTTCTGTAGCACTTTACACATGCATTGGGTAGAGCCTTACTATTTTGTGCTACCATTATTTGTTTGTGTGGTCTGTGCTTTTGCTAGAGTCTGATGGTTCATCACCATTTCTTAGTGCCCACCACTATGATTTTCACATTTTAGGAGTTAATGCACATGGTTAAACAGAGTATGGAGGAAAACAGCAGTCAACAAAATTAGTAATAAGGAAATACCAAAAATTTGGCTGAGATATTGATCAGGGTATCTTCACTCCATCAGCAAGTGTCCTTGCCTCTCATAGCTTTATGCCTGGAGATATGACAGAGAATCTAAGATCTGAGGGATTAGTAGAAGTCAGTCAGGCAAAAGAGAACAGGGATGAAGAGGGCAGCATCTGAAGAAGGAGGGATGCTAGGCGCAAAGTCCCAGAGGCAAAACAGTACACGGTGAGTCCCAGAACTGGAGAGGTTTTCCTCCTAAGATTCTTCCTGGTCCTGAAAGGATGGCCTTCACACTGAGGGAAGGAATATTTTGGAACAAGACTTATAGGAGTATTATTCTCCCCTTATAGGACCTCCAAATAAGCTTTTAAGATTCACCTCTATGTCAATAATAATGACAGGCAAGCTACTTAACAAAATATGTAAAGAATGAATAGAACTTTCCCTATTACAAAAGTTGGACCATTGTGTATGTCCTTGGATCCTCGACATCTATCAGTTCATTAGCTAATCAGTGATGTTCTTGGTTCAGCTGGATGGCTCACTGAATAAATTAGCCAGTATCACAGAGTTTCATTTCTGGGTATGGAGCAGATGGGGATGATTTAGGCCTATAGCCAGATAGTGTGTTCCTGCCTCTGGTGTCAGATAACAGTGAGAAACAGGTAAAAGAAAGGATCATGGCAAATCCATTTCTACCAGCACAGGAAAGAGAGAAACAAGCCAGTCAGAGAAGACAAATACCATATGATTATATTTATATGTGGAATCTAGTGAAGAAAATAACTAAAAAACAAAATAGAGACAGACTCATAGATACAGAGAACAGACTGACAGCTGTCAGACGGGAGTGGGTTTGAGGGGCTGGGTGAAAAAGGTGATGAGATTAAGCAAAATAATAGAAACTCATAAACACAGACTAGACTATGGTGATTACCAGAAGGAAAGGGGTTGGAGGGGGTAGAAGAGGGTAAAGGGAGGATAAATGGTGACTGAAAGAGACTTGACTTTGGGTGGGAAACACATAACGCAACATACAGGTGATGCATTACAGAATTGCACACCTGAACCTTTTACAATTTTGTTAGCCAATGTCACTCCAATAAATTCAGTAAAAGTTGTTTTTTAAACAAGAGCAGTTAGAAAGACAAAAAAGAAAAGAAAAGAGAGAACTTCTTAAAGCCAATGTTCTTGGCATATAAAATGGAATCAAAGTCTGGTTTTCTAAGTCCAATGTGAAGGTCTCATTGTCCTGAAAGGAACACAGTTAATATATCTTAAGAGTTTCACTAAGGTGAAATGTTTTATTATAGTTCAGAACTTTAATTATACTTTAAAATATAGTTCATTGTAATATATATGAATTCTCTGATTTTAGCAACTATAGGTAACTACAAGACTACACATAACCTGAAAATGTCCTAAAGATTTTACACTGAATAAGTTCACAGGCCTTCTGTCTTTTCTGATCTTTGCTACTCATTGTACTTATGGGTTTTTTTTGTTTTAGTCTTTTAGGGATTCAGTCATATGCTATTTTTACTTTGGCTCTATAGGTGACTAAACATATGGCAAAATTTCTGTGAATGGGTGTATGAAAACACCAGAAAGTAAGTGAGACATGAACATGCAGCCAAATTTAGATATCTATAAAGTACAAGTTACATTTGGAAACTTGTAAATAATTTTCTTGGTAAATACACTTCAACCACTACTTGTAATCAGGAGAAGGAAAGACAGGTGAGATGCTGGGAGTTCATACTTCATATAACAAAAAAGTACAAATGAAAAGGAGAGTAAGTTCATTTCCTACAGCAAAAAATGTACAACTATGTGTTAAAGTAGGCTGTCTGGGGAATTTTAACATGTACCCTGTGAAATTTTAGAAGTTATTGAACTCTATTAAAATCTTGTTTTCAACCATTCCAGAAATTGTGGTCCAAATTGGCATGTCAAGGCTGGTAGGTCACATACTTTTGACTGTAGCTCAGATTTCTGGGAGACACATCTTCCTCGTTAGTTTCAGGTGACAGCTCAGCTCACTGTACAGGAGAGATCCACTTGTAGAGAAAGAGAGAAGAGGGAGAGGAAGATTTAGCACTGCATTTTCACCGGGCAAGAAATTCCACCCCAGCTCCAATGTGTGTTGGCCCGTTGCCTAGGATCTTGTGAAACACATGACCATCACTCTTCTGCCTATTTCTGGCCTGGATTTGGAGCTTGGTGGCTAAGCAAACGCTAGTTGGAGCTAAAATTAGGCAGCCAAATTGTGACAAAACATACTTGTCTTCAACAAAGGAGAGATGTCTATTAAAGAACAATTGGATCTATCTATGGGTCAATGTCAGTCACATACATCTTGGTAGCCTGCTTCTATCATGCAAAATCTGAACTAAAATAGACCAATTAGTTAGGCTGTGTTCTGATTTCCAGCCCCAGTTCTACGGTAGATGGTCTGGTCTACCTGGAGGAGAGTTTAGAGTGGAAACAACATAAAAACTGTTGACATGAATGGCAGAAAGCAGAGCAAATAGATATCACCATATATTTAGAATTAATGTAATATTATGATGTCAAGGATGTCAAAGTTTGGCAGTCTCGCATCACAGGAGGAATGCGTTTGGAGTCGCAAGTATGGCATTCTTTTCCACTTGGTAGTATCTGATAGAAAAGGGTTGTCATCAAAAATAAACAAAGGATAATAACAACAATGTCTTACATATTTTTACACATACTCTTCCAAACATCTCAGTCAATATCTTTGACCACCCACTTTATGGGTGTGGTATTGTGGGAGATTCAGAGATGAATCAGAGATTTTTTTCTCACCCACCAAGAAGCATAAGGTCCATTTAGAGGCAAGAAATAAGTGAAGGGAAAATGACACAACAAAAAAGAATTCAATAGTAGTTTGAGGTTATAGAAGAGATACTTACATGATAGTGCAAGATTAACTGTCACATGCCTTTTGTGGATGAATTGAAGGAAAAATAATCACTTTCATTTTCAGTGATGACTGAGGTGAGATTTTCAAAAAAGTGTGGATGGAGATTGGTGGAGAGAGTGATGTGAAGAGAAAATCGACACTGTAAGTGCAGGCAAGGTTAGAGGGGATCGTGAATTCCCTTTTCTTTTCTTTTTTTTTCCATGAATGCTTGGGGATTATATATGGAAGTAGTTTTTCCCACATGAGGGCACACAGCTGTGCACTTATGTGAGACATGAAGCCATCATCAGTCCAGAGGAGGCCTGAGGACACAGAGAACTTCTCAGGAGTGGGGAGCCAGGGGAACGAGGCAATTAGGTGGTTATTCTTTTTGTCACACAGTACTTAAAACCAGGGTCCAAACACAAACAAATAAAAAATAAACCAAACCAAATCAACCAAATAACAACTCTCTTCCCTCACAATGTCACGTTACAGTTAAGGAACCTGCTCTCCTTGGTAATGATTGGTTCTTTACTGTTTGTCTTACCTCTGATCCATCCCATGTCTCCTGAGACATAAAAAGCATATATATATATATACATGTATATTTATATATCCCATATACATACATAAGTTTAGGTACATGAGTATTATACAATATAGTACAGATTTAGATACAGATATAGATAGATATATATTCACCATTGTTTTAGACTATTGCTCAGAATCCTAAATGTTTATTACAACTGGGATTTGATGAGGCTACAGAATGAATATATCTCACTTTATTTCAACTTGCTATAGGTCAATGCTTCCATTGTATCAGAATTTTTGTGTTTTCAAAAGCTAAGAGTAACTCAGTGGGAATTAGAATTCAAGTAACAATGAAATATTTTATATTTTAAATGTTTTCACTCGATGATTAAAAAAAATGACTGTGCCCTGGCTGGTGCAGTTCAGTGGATTGAGTGCTGGCCTGGTTTGATTCTTGGTCAGGGCACATGCTTGAGTTGCGGGCCAGGTTAACGGTTACGAGAGGCAACCGATCAATGTATCTCTTGCACATCAATACTGCCCTTCCCCTCTCTCTAAAAAAAGAAAATAAATAAAATCTTAAAAAATAAAAATAAAAACTAATGAAAACTTCAGTATTATTATTTGTCAAGTTTTATTTAAAAAAACCTTGCAACAAGCCAGGCGGTGAGGGACAAATATCATACGATCTCACCTTTAATTGGAACATAATCAACAAAAGAAAAAAGCAAACAAAATATAACCAGAGATGGTGAAATTAAGAACAATCTGACAGTAACCAGAGGGGAGGGGAGAGGGGATAATGGGGGAAAGGGTTTTCAGGAACTACTATAGAGGACACATGGACAAAACCAAGGGGGAGAGTGGAAGCAAGGGCGGGAGGTGCGTTTGGCTGGGGTGGGGGAGAGTGGTGGGAGAAAATGCAGACAACTGTAATTGAACAACAATAAAATAATTACAAAACAAATAAAATATGTATACATACAAACACATATATATGGATAAACACATATCTATGTAACATGTTTATTTTTAATGAATATACACAGGCAAAATCCAGAAGTTACATCTATATTATTAAAAATACATTTTATAAGACATGTAGGTATAATTTTTCCTGTAAAATTTCATCCTAAAAGTGAGTTTCAAATAAAAGTATTTTTTCTATAAGGAAAAAAACCCAAAAACAAAAAACCTTGCATTTCAGTGTAGCCATTAATTAATTTAATAAATTTTATTCACACTTGCCCTTCATGTAGCTATTTATGTTTGAGAGTCATTTTAGAAATTAAAACAGAAATTTAAAGATCTTTATTAAAATATTAAAATAATAAACCTATTAAAATGTACGTAAATAACATAATTTTTTTAAAAACAGATGTAGTGTCCAAAACAAAATGATTTTATAAGAAGAGTGGCATTGTTCTATATGTTTTCAAGTCCCTTTAATATCTGGCTTAACAATAGACAGCTGGATTCTCATATCTGCTTCTGTATTCAACTTGTTTCAATACCACATGTCCTACACCTCCTGAAAGACTCCACTGTACAGGAACAAGAATTAGAGTGAAAAGAGCAAATAGTATCTTAGTAGTGTTATAAAAATAGTTTTAACTTCATGGACTTCCCCTGAAGTGGTTTGAGAACCTTAGGATTCCCTGAAGTACACTTTGAGAATCATTACCTTAAGCTTCTCTTATTTCTCCCTGAGTGCTTGGCCCAAAGTTGATGCTCAATATATACTTAGAAATGTATTCGGAGAAGTTAAAATGTGGTTTAACTTTTTTTCTGCTTGCAATTTTATTTAGTTATTCTTGTACATAATAAAAAATGGCTATCCAACAGTTTTCAGCCAATTCAGAACTATAAGGATTTATTTTGGGGAGCAATGGGGAGACCCAGGAACACACACAGTGCGCTGTGTCACATGAGGATTGCAGTGCACAGCTGGGCAGGAGAAAGGTGGGAGTACAGGAATTTCCAGAACTGGGGAGAGTACAGAGGGGTGGATGTGGAGCCGGTGCTTAGAGCGTTAACACAAGAGGTGCTTAGTCAATGGGATTTTAATGCTCAAGAGCATGGAGTTGGACGAGATCTCATGGGTCATGAGAGACCCACTTGTCGGGCTAGGATGAAACCTTGTAAATACTAATTTCCTCTCTATTCACTCAGAAATCGGATGACTTGACTTGTTATTCAAGTACTTGCAGACTTTGAAAGGCAAAGACCATAACATCTAAGTATTATTAGAAGACATGCAGGGATGTCAAGAAATTGGGCACCCTTCAATTCCCTCAATGACTTTTGCAGAAGAGTTTACTGATCCAATCTGGCAGTGAGAGAGAATTGTGTAACCAGAGGATAATGACAGTTTGGACCCTGAGAGCTGTACCCCCGAGGAAAACTCTCAGCATGGATTTCTTCTTACAAGCCACATGGGGGATCTGCTAACTGGGTAGGTTGCCTTGAGGGCACTTTCTCTAAATTCCTGTAAGTATGAATGAAAAGCTCTATAATATTTTATGGAGTATATGACAACTCTAAGCCATGGAGGGTTTTAGTTACATGATTTTTAAGGAGAACATGTGAAAGGGAAAGAAGCCACCTCTTAAATTTTCAAAAAGTGTATGAAAGTACCAATTTACTCCCTAGAACTCCAGGACTGCTATTTCAGGGGGGAAAAATAGAAAAGACTGTAGAGGAAAGCTGAGGCACTGACGTTTGCAGTGAAGTTGGTGGCCAGCACTTGCGCACTGTCACAGTGGTGATGGTAATTATTCGGTCAAAATTCAGACATTAATAATGGGAAAGGAAGGACTGTTAGACATGATGGAAACTCTGGAAGATTTTCCTGGTAAGGATGCACATTTGGCCTTTCATAAAGAAACTAGAATGCAGGTAAGCTTCTCTTCTGATACATACTTTTATGTTAGCCGCTCTGGGCATGACCTTGACACTTGAGAAGCCAAGCCATCCTGCTTCTTTTCTGAAGCCAACAGTTAATGCTAGAAGTGTTCTAATGAAGAAGGAATAAGATTAAAGGCAGCCCAAGAAGATGGGCAAAAAGGGAAAAGGTTTTATGAACATCTTATGATATCATTTTTATATCACTTTTCCCTGGACTGGAAGTTCAGTTGACAAATTCCGGATATTTAATTGACTCCAAGATACCACTGTAAAGTGCAAAACTTATGAATCATCCAATGATTCTAATGTGACTATCTTTTCCATGTTGACCTTTTCCCTCTCTTTGTTGCATTATCTTAATTATGTGTTGGTATTAGCAGGATGTAATCTTAGAATATTAAGTATCCCTCGTTGATTTTTGTGGAATTTTTTAAAAGAATTTAAATCCAGTAATCCACAGCAGAATGAAGACCAATATTTTCATGGTATTGTACAATACAGAAATTTCACTCTTGTTCTTTAAAGAAACGACAGAGAAGACTCCTTTATGGGTTGGGGTCTCAAGGAATTTTTGAAATGTTCTTTGAGTCTTTAACAAATTGAAAATATAGAAAATGTCTGTAGAAAATGAAACAGCCCACAGCCCCCTTCAACCAAGCCATGAAAGACAGCTGCTGACAGGGGTATTGGATTAACAAAGGAGCAAGTGTACGAAATGCAGCACTATTTGCCCAGACACTGAGTTTCTGTCAGCCTCTCAGACTGGCAGTGGTGACAGAGCCATCTGTCCTATCATTTTGCCCTCTGTAGCTGGCCATTAATTTTCCACAAGGACTCTCAGTGACAGTTCCCTTATAGTGACTATACTTGGACAAGGGGGGTATGGCACACTTTAAGAGAGTAGGTTCAAGCTTATGACACTGAATCTGTGGACAAAGAGAAACAGAAAAACTTTTGGGATGAGCCATTGGTAGGTCAAAAGTTAGAGACATTGACTTATTTGAGGAAACTGCTATGTTTATTGTACTGTTGTTACATTTTGTCTTGAAATCACATGCTGTATGGGTATAATTCTTGATCCACATGTATTGAGGCTTATAAACAATGGAACAATTGTCTGACTAAACAGGAAAACAGAAAGAAAGAGATGTTAATATGTTATTCCATAAAAACAGAGAAAGGAGAAAGGCACAAAATTTTCTGCATCTTACTTTGAAATGATTTTTATTTTTTATGACAATGTCCACAAGATTCTACTTTCCAGTTTCCCCTTCTCTCTCTCTCTCTCACTCTCTCATGCAGCTGTTGTACCCTCACTAGAAATAATATGCATAAAGAGTATTCTACAAATGTGCATCAAAATTGTCATCATCATGCTATTTTCTTCCTGCTTGCACTGATGCTAAAGGGTACTCAAGCTTGGTTTTAGAGCTCTTGGTTTCAGGAGGTGAAATTTCAAGGATACATTTAAAATCCCTTCGAAATGTAATTCTGATAAAAAAAGCATAAAGTCATTGTGAATATGCCTAGAAAACCAACATTCATTTTAAGGAGAATTTAATAGTCTGCTTAAAATTGTTTTTGGTTGTTCAGGAATTTTATCATTTTCAATGCTTTTCATAAAAAGTGAGCAACTTTTTCAAGAAAAATAAAGTCTTGTGATTTGGGGACATGTGCATAATGTAGATTCTTGGGCTAGGAATTTTAATTCTATTTTTCTCTCTGTGTGTGCTGTAGAAGGTGAAACTGTGTGCCTATGATCATTTGCAAAATGTTTCAGGCTAGACAATTAAAGATAATTTTCAATTAAAAGAAATTCAGGCTAGAAATTAGGCTAAACCCCAATTTGGAGAAGAAATAATCAATATATTTGATTCTGGCTAATGAGAAAACAGTTCTCAGAATAGAGTATAAGATGACTACTTAAGATAATACTAGCAAAACGCAGAGGTCACAGAAGAGAAGATTGAGAGACACCTGAAAATTAAAAACTTATAAAAAAAGCAAATTAGGAGTAAGTACTTACAGTGCAACAAAAATAAAGAAAAATTCTCTGAATATGAGGAGCTCCTATGAAAATAGAATAAATACCAAAATGAGCAAATAATATTGTCAGGCAATTCACAAAAAACAGTAAAAGGTAAATAAATATATCAAAATATGTTTTAATTCATTGGTAATTGGGGAAATTTCAACAAAGAAGAAAGAGGTATTTTCTGCCCATTCTTTGGAAAATATTAATTATGTATCCAGTGCTGGAGATGCTGTGGAAATACAGCAAAATATATTATGAAGACCTTCTTTGGTCTAACTTTATGAAGACACACCAACCATAAAAGAAAATCTTTGAGACAACTGGGGAAATTTAAAATGTAGTCTGGGTATTAGATGGCATTTGGGAATTATTGTTAATTTTGTTAGGTGTGGTAGAGCTAACAAATATGTTAAAAGAAGTTCTTATTGATTAGAAATGCAAAATAAAATAGTTATAGGTGAAATAGCATAATGGTCTAGGATATGCTTTAAGAACACTAAAATAAAAAATATGTGGATATGTAAAAAATAAAATTGACAGAATGTTGATAATTGTTGGAGAAGAGTATATTAGTTTGCTAGAGCTGCAATAACAAATACCACAGACTGGGTGGCTTAAACAACAGAAATTTATTTTTTCCAGTTCTGGAACCCGGAAGTCTATGACCCAGGTATCAGCAGGTTCAGTTTCTCCAGAAGCCTCTCTCCTTGGCTTGCAGACAGCCACCTTACTGATGTACCCTCCTGTTCTTTCCTCTGTGCATGTATGTCCCTGTTTTCTCTTTTGGGTGTCCAAATTTCTATAAGGACACCAGTGGGATCAGATCAGGGCCCATCCTAATGGCCTCAATTTAACACAATCACCTCATTGAAGGCCCAATCTCTACAGATCGTCATGTTCTGAGACCCTGGGGGTTAGGGCTTCAACTTATGAATTTTCAACACCTTTCAGTGAATACCAAATAGTACAATTCCTGGACCATATGCTGCTAGAATGTTTACATTTGCATGAAACTGCCAAATGTCTTCCATAGTAGCTGTACCATGTTGTGTTCCCACCATTATGATTGACAGTTCCTGTTGCTCCCTGTTCCTGTCAGCATTTGATATTGTCAGTGTTCTGGATTTGGTCATTCTAATAGGTGTATAGTGATATTTCATTGTGGTTTTTTTTTGGCATTTACCTGAGGACATATGATGTGGAACATCTTTTTATATGCTTATTTGCCATCTGTATAGCTTTGGGATGGTGTGCATTTTGGATTTTAGTTAGTCCATGTTTTAATTGGGTTGTTCATTTTCTTATTTTTGAGTTTTATCTTTGCTTCTTTATTTAATTCTTTGGATCCCATTATTTCTTTTTTTCAAACATTTTATTTATTTATCTTTAGAGGGGAAGGGAAGGAGAAAGGGAGAGAGGGAGAGAAATATCAATGTATGGTTGCCTCTCGTGCGTTCCTTGCTGGGAACTGGCCCACAACCCAGGAATGTGCCCTGACTGGGAATCAAACCGCGATCCCTTGGTTCACAGGCCCACGCTCAATCCACTGAGCTATACCAGCCAGGGCCGGATCCCATTATTTCTTATTTTAGATCTATTTTTGTTCTTCTGCTGCTTACCCTTAATATTATATGTATTTTTAAAATTGGTGTTTAATATAAATCCATATGTCCATTTTATCCATAAACAAAATATATGGGTATAGCCTTACTGCCTATCTGCAACACCATCCCCGTCTCACATTTTACAGCCATGGGAATTTTTACCCTTAGCTTGTTAATAATTTTATTAAATATTGTTCATCAAGTATTATTTAAATTTGATTATATAATTGATTTATATCTTTGTTCACTGTAGTTTCTTTAATCTCATATCATTCTCTTTGGATATTTTTCCTAGGGAAAGGTTTGTGATGGACAAACATTTTCAGTTCTTGCACATCTGAAACAATTTTTGCCCTAGCACTTAATGTGAGTTTTGCTGGATATAGAATTGTAAGTTAAGAATAATTTCCCTCTAGTCTTCAAAATATTCATGTACTGTTTCCTAACCCTTATTATTGCTTGTTTAGAAGTATCATACCAATTAAATTTTTTTTGTCTTAAAGTGACTTTCCTTCTTTATGTGAAGATTTTTTAATAATTTTCTCTTTATCTTTTTAATTCTTTCTAAAATATATTTTATTGATTATGCTATTACAGTTGTCCCATTTCTCCCCCATCATTCCCCTCCACCCTGCGCACCCCCTCCCACCCACATTCCCCCCCTTTAGTTCATGTCCATGTGTCATAAGTTCTTTAGCTTCTGCTTTTCCCACACTATTCTTGCCTTCCCCCTGTCTATTTTCTACCTACTGTCTATGCTACTTATTCTCTGTACCTTCCCCCCACTCCTCCTCCCACTCCCCTGTTGCTAACCCTCCATGTGATCTCCATTTCTGTGGTTCTGTTTCTGTTCTATCTGTTTGCTTAGTTTGCTTTTGTTTTCGGTGTGGTTGTTAATATCTGTGAATTTGCTGTCTTTTTACTGTCCTATTTTTTATCTTCTTTTTCTTAGATAAGTCCCTTTAACATTTCATATAATAAGGGCTTGGTGATGG
>PVKU01003222.1:41361-188002 GCA_004027475.1 Anoura caudifer
TGACCTTATCTGAGAAGCACTTTATCTTCCCTTCCATTCTAAATGACAGCTTTGCTGGATAGAGCAATCTTGGATGTAGGTCCTTGCCTTTCATGACTTGGAATACTTCTTTCCAGCCCCTTCTTGCCTGTAAGGTCTCTTTTGAGAAATCAGCTGACAGTCTGATGGGAACTCCTTTGTAGGTGACTGTGCCCTTATCTCTTGCTGCTTCTAGAATTCTCTCCTTCATTTTAATCTTGGCTAATGTAATTATGATGTGCCTTGGTGTGCTCCTCCTTGGGTCCAACTTCTTTGGGACTCTCTGAGCTTCCTGGATTTCCTGGTAGTCTATTTCCTTTGCCAGATTGGGGAAGTTCTCCTTTATTATTTGTTCAAATAAATTTCCCACTTGTTGCTCTTCTTCTTCCCCTTCTGGTACCCCTATAATTTGGATGTTGGGACATTTAAAGATGTCCTGGAGGTTCCTAAGCCTCTCATTTTTTTTAATTCTTGTTTCTTCCTTGTTTTCTGTTTGGTTGTTTCTTTCTTCCTTCTGGTCCACTCCATTGATTTGAGTCCCAGTTTTCCTCCCATCTCTTTTGGTTCCCTGTGCGTTTTCCTCCATTTCACTTATTGTAGCCTTCATTTGTTCATCTAATTTGTGAGCAAAATCAACCAATTCTGTGAGCATCCTGATCACCAGGGTTTTGAACTGTGCATCTGATAGGTTGGCTATCTCTTGGTCTCTTAGATGAAATGGCTCTGGGGCTTTGATCTGTTCTCCCATTTGACCATTTTTGGGTTTTTTTCCTTTTTTTTTTTTTTTGGTCCTGTCGAGGCTGTTACATAGTGAGGGGCAGAGCCTTAGTTGTTCCCCAGGGCAGGGCAGCCCAGTCACTGGGTTGTGAAGGTGTATGTGGAGGCGGGGTCCGAGAGGGAACAATGGAGCTTGCTCCACTCTCTCTCCGATTCCAATCCCTTCCACCACTTCCCCTTCCCCTGGATTATCTGCGTGGGAATGTGAGACCACCTAGTCAGCCAGCTGCCTTGCACGGCCTCACTGGGTCTGCACCATTGCCACCCTGTGCCTGGGGTCCACTAGCCACCACCTGCACACCTGGGATCTGCTAGCCGCTGCTGCCTATGAGCCTGGGTAGGCCAACCTCCACTTTTTCCTGCCACAACTCCGCCCCTCTTACCAGTCTGGATGAATGGTTGTTGGACTTCAGTACAGTTCAATTTTCTATCGGTTTTGGTTGTTTTCTTGTTTCTAAATCTTTGTTGTCCTTGATTTTGGTTGTGTGAGGAGGCACAGTGTGTCCATCTATGCCTCCATCTTGGCCAGAAGTCTCTTTATCTTTAATATTTTAAAATTTCACAATGATATTTTCAGCTATTTTTCTTTGTATATTTCTTATTTATTGTGACTGGAGTTGGTAAAAATTTTCATATTGAAAGCTAATACTTTTCCAGAGTTCTGGGAAAAATGTTTATTCTGCATTTTATTTTCTTATGAAACATCTATCAATACATATACAGACAACTAATCTGGACCTATATTTGTATTTATAAATTTTTTTAGAAATTACATTTCTTTGTATTTTGCATAATATTCTGGAATAATTACCTTGTTTGATGAGCTAGCTTACTGATTTGATTTTAATTTCTGGTTGCTCTGCTGATTAACTAATGTATTAAGTATTTTTAAAAGGCAACAATCAGATTTTAAATTTCCAGGCTCCTGTTTCTTTTATAGGGATAACATATCTTTTCAAAAGTTTCTGAAGATGTTAACAATACTTATTTTAAATTATTTTTGTTCTTTTTAAAGATATATTTATTATAATTTTTCCCCTGGGTTATGAATCCTTTTTGTTTTCATCAGACACTTGGTATTTCCTAGTTGTGCACTCAGTTTTGTATTTGGTAATTCTCATTCATGTGTTCATAAAGCCTAGTTCTGTATTAAAAATTTTGAGGGTGTGCTAAATGTGGTTCATGTCTTCCATGAGTGAGTGCCACCTGTTTTCCACAGGTAACAGCTAGTTGGCATTTTGCCTTACCTGTCTGGTAAGCTCCCATCTTTACCCTTAGCTGATAATGTCTTTCCATTACTTGATGATTTTAAAAACAGTAAAAAGTAAGTTTTATTGCATTAAAATATTTTTTAAAAATGCAGTGTTAGTGTTTTATGATATTAACTGGCTTTTCAATCCCTGAATCTGGCCAACGTACCTTTAAGTCTATATTTCCAAATAGTGGTCAGAGTCTAATTATCTCTCATAAAACAGTGTGACAACTGAGACTGCTCATCTTCCAACGAAGTCATTTAGTGACAAATATATATGTTTTTATAACAAAAACATGACATGAACATTTGCAAATGACAGAAAAAAAGTTTAAGTGGACATTTTTCATACCATTCTTTGATGTTGTTGTTCTAGGGAACATTCTTGGTAACTCAAGTTTTCATCACCAAAGCAGGGACTAAGTCTACTATAGTACTTGACTCAGAACCTCCATGATGGGGTAGGTCACCCAAGGGCTCTTAATAGTAAGACCCTCTGAGAAAATTTTGAAAGTGTGATTTTGGGGAACGGTGATGAAATTAAGGTAAGCATTCTAATTAGTTTCCTTACCAAAAAGTCAGTGGTAGATGTATAATTACGGCTATATAATTTATGTGATGGCAATTTTAAACAGTGACAGGAACATGTAACAACTCCCAACTATTGCAAATGTGGTTTCTTTAATGCCATTTATCCTAGTTAATATATCACTATTTTTAAAAGATTTTATTTATTTTTAGAGAGAGGAGAAAGGAGAGGAACAACGATCAGTTACCTTTCACATGCCCCCATATGGGGACCTGGTCCACAAGCCAGGCATGTACCCTGACTAGGAGTAGAACCAGTGACTTTTAGGTTTGCAAGCCAGCACTCAATCCACTGAACCACACCATCCAGGGTTTATATCACTATTAATATGTTTAAGTGATAACTATTAGAAAAGATATGATCAAAGTTACTTTAGAGCTAGAGGACTTGAGGCTCAGAATAAAATATCCTTAGCAAGAACATATACAATCAATTTGAAATGTTGTCTAAAATGTAACTTGGTTGCTAAATGCACTAGATTAATGGATTGAGTCATTCCTTTATTCATTTAATGATAATCTACCCAACTGGCTACCTGATATTCAACATTAAATACTCACTAAACAATGTAGCTCTACACCTGGGTAATGGCTGTCACAATGCAAGTCATTATTAATTTCTTGAACAAGTAAAAGAAAAAGTCTACTAGAATTTAAAGCATTGTTTGAGTGTCTCCTAAAATGTGTTACATAAAATAGTATTTTCACAGAAGATTAATGTTAAGTGAAACACATTTAAATTGCTTTTTTGAATACAGGGTTTTTCGGAGTCTTTACTAAGCTAATGTTCACTGTTAATATTGTAGGGAGTGGACATGGCAGGCCAAATTTCTCAAAATTATTTCACCAAGAAGTACTTTTTTCCTCCCCCAAAGGTCATTTTGTGCTTTGTGTTCGTGGAACATACTCGGCACCACTGCTTTGAGAATTACTTTCTTCTTCTGTCTTGCGTGACATGCTTTGATTTTTCTTCCTGGACACTCTGGTAATAAATTGTAAAGAGAATCAAGAACCTTCTCTTTAGTTTGTTTCTGTAAGTATGCCATTCTCTAACTTATCAAATAAATGCAGCATTTACTGCGCTATTGTTATGATGATAATGTTATCTCTAATCAGAAACAATGCTCGCCTTTTTCTCTGGTGACCACATGAGGGAGCTAAAAAGAGTCGTATTTTTTCTTTAATATGGAATTTTATCCACTTTTAAAGACATGTCAACATGAGTGATTTAATGGTGATTGTTACTTTTTCAGATTCATTTTCAAAAAGACTATTAGCACAATTATCTAATGGGGAAGAAACACATCAACAGAGCATCAACCTTACACTGCCACTGAAATTTAGGTGATTTTGTGTATGTGTGTGTGTAAGAAAGTCGCTATGCGGAACCCACACTTAAGAAGTGGGGAGTTAGGCTCCCTCCCTTAAGTACAGATTATCTACATATATTAATTAGAATTCTTTTTCATGGAAGATTTCTTTCTTTATTTCAGTATGGATATTTCTTTTACAGTTTGGTTTATAATCCAATATTTATTTTATTGCTGAGTTCTTTTCATATTTGGTCACTTAGAGCTTATACACTTGAAGTTTTTAAATATTGTCTCCTGTGCCCCTTGGTAGGTTTATAATTTTCTAATTAAGTTTTAAATTTTTTGAGTGCTCCTTACTTCCTGGCACTGTAAGACACTCCACGCATATCTTGTATATTGTATCTTAGCATCAGTCGCTTCTCAAAGAAGCTCTTTCTTTTTAATGGAAGATCGTATTTGACATCAAGATCTTTTGGTAGGTGTGCTCATTGCCAAAAGGATGTCCTTACTTCTAAGCATTTTCAGCTGACGGAGCAAGGAAGTGTAAGTGTGAATGCAAACCCATGTAGATAAACACAGTTGTTTATAAGCATTTCTGTATGTAGTATATGTATCCATATTAAATTGAAAATGAGTTCAGACTGATGTCTCCAATTGTAATCCACTACAAAATGGATCATTCTAGCTTTCTACCTTTGTTTATCTGTAAATTACCAGTCCAAGAGTAAGAAATCTGGCTCTCACCCTTTGTCATTGCCTTTTTGATTGTTTAATTCTCATGGGAAACCACTTTATCAACTAGAGTATACTGCCTCTGTGCTGTTCTTTTTGTCTGTTGTTTCACAGACTCCATTCACTTCTAAAGCTACTGAGGGAAGCATCCCCAGAGCACACCTCCCGACTTCGGTGAGGTTGCTTCACACGTTCATAATAAACTGTTTTGTCACATTCTATCTTATGATTCTCATTAACCCCTTCTAAATGATTTTTGAATGTTTTATTGTTTATGCTATTACAGTTATCCCAATTTTCCCCCTTCCTCCCCTCCTCCACTCAGCCCTCCCCTCAATCCACAGTTAATCCCCACACCATTGTCCATGTCCATGGTATTTCTTCTATGTTCATTGACTAATTCCTTCACTTTCTTTCAATCAGTCTCCACTTTCCCCCTTCCCTCTTACAGCTGTCAGTCTATTCCATGATTCTATGCATCTGGTTCTATTTTGCTAATTAGTTTATTGTGTTTATTAGATTCTAAATATGAGTGAGATCTTATGGTATTTATCTTTCACTGACTGGTTTACTTCACTTAGCATAATAGTCTCCAGTTCCATCCATGCTGTCTCAAAAGGTAGGAATTTCTTTGGTTTTTTTTCTGCTGTGTAGTATTCCACTCTGTAATTGTACCATTGGGTTTTTTTTGTTTTTGTTTTTGTTTTTATTTATTTATTTTTTATCTACTCATCTACTGATGGGCACATAGGCTGTTTCCAAATCTTGGCTACTGTAAATAATGCTGTTACGAACATGGTGGTGCACATATTCTTTTGAATTGGTGTTTCAGAATTCTTTGGCTATATTCCCAGAGGTAGAGTGGATGGGTCAAAAGGCAGTCCCATTTTTAATTTTTTTGAGGAAACTCTGTACTGTTTTCCAGGGTGGTTGCATAAGCTTGCATTTCCACCAACAGTGTCCCAGGGTTCCCTTTTCTCCACATCTTTGCAAGCACTTGTTGTTTTTTGACTTATTAATGGTAGCCATTCTGATAGGTGTGAAGTGATATTGCACTGTGGTTTTAATTTGCATCTCTCTGATGGCTAGTGATGTTTAGTATTTTTTCATAATGGGCCATCCTCCTTGGAGAAGTATCTGTTCAGTTCCTTTGCCTGTTTTTAATTGGATTATTTGTCTTCCTGGTGTTGAGTTATATGAGTTCTTTATATATTTTGGAGAATAAATGCTTGTCAGATGTATCATTGGCAAATATATTCACCCACTCAGCCAATTTCCTTTTCATTTTGATGATGTGATGGTGTCTTTAGCCATGCAGAAGCTTTTTAATTTGATGATGTCCCATTTGATTTTTTAAAGTCTGCATACATTAAGTTTCACTATTTGTACCATAAAGATCTATAGGTTTTGATAAATGCACCATCATGTATCTGTAATTATAATCTCATATTAAATACTTTCACTGCCTTAAAAGTCACTTGTGCTTCCTCTAGTCAACCTCTCCTCCCCACCCACAAACCTCTGGCAACCACTAATGTTTTTACTTTTGCCTTTTTCAGAATGTAATACAGTTGGAACCATATAGTATGTAGCCTTTCAGATGCTTATTTCAACTTAGCAACATGCATTTCTGCTTCATATATGACTTTTTATGGGTTGATAGCTAATTTTCTAAATGCTGAATAATGTTCCCTTGTGTGCATGTGACACCTTTCTTTTTGTTTATTTACCTATTAATCCACTGAAGGACATCTTGGTTGCCAGTTTTGGGAGATGACAAATAAACTATTATAGGGACTTCTGGTCAAGATGGTGGCATAGGTAAACACAGTTCACATTCTTAGACAACCACATCAAAATTACAACTAAAATACAGAAAAATCATCACTCAGAACTGTCAGAAATTGAGTTGAATGGATGTCTGACAACTACGGAATAAAGAAACCACATCCATCCAGACTGGTAGGAGGCAGAGATGCAGAATAAGCTGGTCCCACATCCATGTGCAGTGGCTAAGAATTTGGGAGGGATATCTTGGGAGTGAAGACTTTCAGCCCCACACTAGGCCATCCAGCCCAGGGATTCAGTGCCAGGAAGTTAAGTCCCCATAACTTCTCGCTGTAAAATCCAGCAGTGGTTGAGTCAGTAGAAGAAATTTCTGGAGTCCCAAGCAGTTCCCTTAAAGAATCCACATACAGACTTACTCAGACTCACTTCTTCTTAGCTCCAGCCCTGGGGTAGTAGCTTGAAGGGACCAGTGACATACAGAGAGAAACTGAAGTGTCTGGCATAAAGACAGGAGCTGGGGACAGCTTCCTCCTAGGCAGAAAGGTGGGCAGAGCACATTGTCCATTTTCTGAGCCTTCCTCTACAGAGTCACAGAGCCAGCAGGCAGGTACCAGATCTGAAACTCCATTAACCTGGTTAAAACCATTGCCCTGCTCTGGAAATACCCTGAGACTCTGTCCTACCCAAATTATGGACCCACCCAAACTGTTAACCATGACTTTCCTGCCTGAAAGGCTGGTCTTGGCTCATGCTCCACAACTTACTATATCTTATCGAATAAGCTATGCCCAGACTCAGTAAGCCCCGAGCCCCCATATATCCTGCTAGATGGCCCCAGGTCAAGCTCTAGCAGCAGGCTAGTATCACAGCGTGGCTTCATCTGGGAACCTCCAGTGCAGCACAAGTAGCAGCCATCTCAGATTGCTTTATACCTCATGTACGGTGGCTCTGGGCGAAACATAGTTGGGGGCTGACCTTGGCCTGAACCACTAAGGAAACCTCAGAACTTGTGCACCCAGTGGACACCTGCGGACCACATCAGAGTACTACCACTATGCCCCTGCACAGCTGATCCTCCTCAGATGGCAGAGGTTGGTGGTCAGCTGCCACAGCCAGTCCTTGCAGCTGACTGGCAAGAGTAAATCCCTCCCATTGACCTGCCAACAGCAATCAAGTCTCAACTACAAGAGGATGGTGTAATCAGCCGACACAAAAGTTGTACCTCAAGTACCTACCTTGATGATAGGGGAATCTATGCCACTTGACCCTACAGGACACCTACTACATTAGGCCACACTGCCAAGACAGGGGGTCATAGCAGCTCTACCTAACTCATAGAAACAAATGCAAGGAGGCTACCAAAATGAAGAGACAAAGAAACATGGCCCAAATGAAAGAATAGATCAAAACTCCAGAAAAAGAGCTAAGCAAAATGGAGACAAGCAATCTACCAGATGCAGACTTCAAAACACTGGTTATGAGGATATTCAAGGAACTTAGTGAGAAACTCAACAGCATAAAAAGATCCAGCCAGAAATGAAAGATTTACTAATTGAAATTTAGAACAATTTATAGGGAAACAACAATAGAGTGGATGAAGCTGAGAATCAAATCAATGATTTGTAGCATAAGGAAAGAAAAAACAATCAGAACAACAAGAAGAACAAAGAATCCGGAAAAATAAAGATAATGTAAGAAACCTCTGGGACAACTTCAGGTTTTCCAACATTCACTTCATAGGGGTGCCAGAGGAGAAGAAAAAGAGCAAGAAATTGGAAATCTATCTGAAAAAATAGTAAAGGAAAACTTCCCTAATTTGATGAAGGAAATAGACATGTAAGTCCAGGAAGCACAGAGAGTCCCAAACAAGATGGATGCAAAGAAGCCTACTCCAAGACACATCATAATTAAAATGCCAAAGTTTAAAGATGAAGAGAGAATCTTAAAAGCAGCAAGAGAAAAGCAGTTACTTACCTACAGGGTAGTTCCCTTAAAGACTGTCTGCTAATTTCTCAAAAGAAACTTTGCAGCCTAGAAGGGATTGTCAAGAAGTATTCAAAATCATGAAAAGGAAAGATCTACAGCCAAGATTGCACTATCCAGCAAAGCTATCATTTAGAAACAAAAGGCAGATAAAAGTCTTTCCAGACAAGAAAAAAGTAAAGGAATTTATCATCACCAAACCATTATTATATGAAATGTTAAAAGGACTTATTTAAGGAAAAGAAGTTCAAAACTCTGAATAATAAAATGGTAATAAACACATATCTATCAGTAATTGAATCTAAAAAACAAACTAAGCAAACAAGACGAACAAAAGAACAGAGGCATAATCATGAGTAAGGAGAGCATTTTGATGGTTGCCAGATGGGAGGGGGCTGTGGGGGTATGGGTGAAGAAGTGAGGGGATTAAGAAGGACAAATAGGCTACAGAATAGCCATGGGGATGTACAGTACAGTACAGGAAATGGACTAGCCAAAGAACTTATATGCATGGCCTATGGACATGAACAAAGGTGTGCAGATTACCTGAGGGTAGGAGGTGCTGGGTGGAGGTGGGCAAAGAGGAAAAAATTGGGACAACTGTAATAGCATAATCAATAAACTATAATTAAATACGATTATAAATGTTTATGTACAGAATCTTGTAAGAACATAAGTTTTCAGATAATTGGGGAAATATCCAGGAGTGCAAGTGGTGATTTGTAAAGTAAGGCTATATTTAACTTTGTAAGGAGCTACCAAAAGGTCTTCCAAAGTGGCTATACTATATTGCATTTCCAATGGCACTGAATGAGAGTTCCTGTTGCTTCACACCCTTGCCAGTATTAGAAAATGTAAGTTTTTTTTGTATGTTATCTATTCTAATAGGTATGTAGTGGTATCTCATAACTGTCCTAAAATAGTTTTAAAATGGTGAATTAAATAAAGTAACAATTTGTGTTAGTTGATTACCTGATATGTATTAGCTGATATAACTGATAAATATTTGATTGTTTTTAAAATAACTTGACTAGTCCTGGCTGGTGCGGCTCAGTGGGTTGAGCACAGGCCTGAGAAGCAAAGGGTCACTGGTTCAATTCCCAGTCAGGGCACATGCATGGGCTCTGGACCAGCCCCCAGTAGGGGGTACACAAGAGGTAACCACACATTGATGTTTCTCTCCCTCTCTGTCTCCCTGCCTTCCCCTCTATAAAAGTAAATAAAGAAAATTTTAAAAACATAAAATAACTTGACTGAATTTTTGAAAATATCCTTAGCTTACTTTGAAGCTCTGTATCTTGTATGTTCAATGAAATGTAAATGCTTATGATAACTATAGTAAGGAAAAGAATATAATTCTTCTATGTATTTATATCATTTGACTTCTGTAAATGCAAAGATTGGTTATTAATTTTCTTATATGATATGTTGATAGTTCAATTTATTTGAGAGGCTTAAATTATCAGTGTTTTTATTTTTATATTAAAAGTTTATTATTTTCAAAGATCAAACTCATGGAGGGAGGAACAAAGATATTGACATATCCCTCTAAAAGGAAAATTCTGTAGAAATGAAATTGCACAATATCAAGGAACAGAAAAATGCCTGTGTACCACATTATATATTAAATGTTTATATCTTACCAGTAAATGATTTGGATGCATTCATTCAAATCAACAAATATTTTTTGAGCTGTTCCTATGTGTAGACATCTCTTTTTGGAGCTTCTATGCTAGTAAATAAAGTTGGGTGATGAATGAGTAAATACTACAACGTTCTTTTATGGCTATGTCATAAATTCTTGTGGCCTTAAATTATTCAAGTGAAATATTTGAAATTTCATTTCACTACATGTTACTGGTGCTTTGACTGCTTATTCTTGTGGCCCACTTTAGATTGCCTTTGCCTTAAAAATCCTTATGCTTGGTCATGTGTATGGCTGTTGTCTGCACAGTAATACTTAGACAACTTATTTCATGCATACATTGGGGGAATGGCGAACATGTTTCTGGGATGAGTGAATGATTTTTCACTTCTGTCAGAGAGATCAAATCATCAGCAGGGCTGCTAATCTGCCTATCTGCAAAAATAGCCAGAAATATGCACAAATGTAAACATAAAAGGAGACACTCATAATTTGCATAGCTCTCATGTTTATCCATCAGTCATCCTGAATGCTTGTAAGCTGTTAGGCTGGACACAAATGTGCTGTAGCTTGAGGAATTGCCATTTTATCTTCCAATGAGATGCTTTATTATCGCCGTGAATGGATTAAACATTTTCAACACTCTCTGAGTAAACCACTCACATCTATTTCTACCTTGGTCTTCTGTTTATGGTCTCACTGTGCCAAACATGCGGCCTAAATGAAAAGATCCCCTCCAAGAACCACGCGCGGCATCTCTCATAACAAGCTGCAGCACCTCTCTGAAGCATGGCTGCTATGTCGTGGGGCATCCGGGGAATCCTTAACTTAACTCGCAGTGCCTTGGAGGCTCCAGGAGGAATGGATAATGAGAGGAGCAGAAGGAGTTGAGGGTGCGGGTGACGGTCCTACTTGTCTCTGTCGTTCTGAAGGAAAACGGGCAGTTTGAAGGAACAGATTAGGTATCTCTGGGATAACTGGGATTTGTGGGAGCAGTCTTGGCCACGTGAGTTCCAGTCAGATCTCAAGGCCACCCCAGAGTTCAGCTTTGGTGCTTTGTGGGTCAGGAGAGGGTGCTGAATTCCCAGTGGCTTGTGCCTTACCTGTTTTAATTTGATATTAAAGCCAGATAAAAAAAGAGAAATGATCCCTCTTTGCCCCTTTTTCAAAGATAGCTTTAAAACCTGGGAAGGACAGTGGTAATGGGGGAGGGGAGGAGCTTGGCTAAATGGAAAGTGTTGAGATGATTCAAAGGGTTCATGCTGACAGAGCAGGGGTGGCTTGACCTTCTGTGGGGCCTGCTAGGCAGCCTCCTACTGGTGGTTATTTTGGGTGCTGGAAAGCCTGCCTGCCCTGAAATATCTCTTCATGCCATCTTGCCAGGTTCTGTAATTCTCACCATGAAAGCCATCCTCTAGTTAAAGGCATTGTGTCTCCTGAAGGCCGGGGTTACAGTGTAGCCACCCATAGTCAACGCACACATTTAACCCGTAATCACCCATAAGCCTGGAATCTGGCTGCAGAGAACAGCCACCAGCTGTTGGTAACCCAACACTGCCTTGCTAAGAGAAGCTTTTTGACAGCCTCTTCACATAAGTGGGGGGAACCAGTGCCACAAAGCTCTGGATCAGGCGCGCAATGGCTTCCATGGGAGCGGCCAAATCGCTGCCATGATGGTGTCTCCACTTCCTCTCCCAGGGTGTGGCAAGGCTGGACTTTGGGTACTAAAAGGAATGTGGTGATGGAAGTGGTACCAAGGCAGTGCACTTCAGTTTGAGGATGATGGATTCAGTGTGGAATCAAGGAATGCTTGGGCCACAGCCTTAACCAGGCCTTATCTCCAAGGGAAGACAACCGTCTACCCAGCTTGAATTGATGCCACCCAATGTCCTGTCGCTGGTCAGGAAAGATGTCTGAGGGTTAAACTATAATTACTTCTTTGGAGATAAAGGGCACCTGTTGAAAGGTAAACATGTTCTTAGGGAGGGATAGCCAGGCATTTTTTCAGAATTGAGTGCATTCATGAAAATTAGACCATTTCATACGATAGGCTGAGGGAAAGCTTGGAAGCTCAGTACACTGCAGCCGTGAGTGAGAAAAACGTTTTCACAAATGCTGGGATGACTGTGCACACCTAGCAGCCCACACTGGGGGGTGAACCAGCTTCCCTCCAAGTGTGGTTAGAGAGTCACATGCTCTCTTTACAAAACTGAATTGGTAGGATGGTATTTGGGTTTGGCTTTCTCTTTTTCTGGCTTCTCTTCTTTCCTGGTCTTGTTTTCTCTTTCTGCATTCTCTTCAGGGTGCAGAAAACTTACCATGTGCCCTCTCTGCTTTTCTGACTTTCTTTTGGGGACTCATTGCGTGCCTCAGAGCCTGGCTACACAAAAGTATGCTGCTGCAGGTGCAGGCAGCCCACCCTCCCTTAGAACGTGCTTCTGGCAGGAAGGCCATATACCTATGCCTCACAGGCAGCCCACGTAATGTGCAGCAACTTCAGGGCAGAGTCCAGGGTCCTGCTGGTGGATCTGCCCTGAAGGCAACAACTCCACCAACACAGAGAGTGTAAAGAGTAAGATCCCTCAGGGGGTGAACAGGAGTCTGGGAAACAGCAAAGCAAACAAACAGAAACCACAGAAGAGCAGGGATTCTGAAGTCAAGGAATATCAGGAAGTGCCAATGAGCGGGCAAACAGAACCAAATGTGAGGAGAAGTCAGGTAGACTTGAGCTCAGTACTCAGTAGCTGTGCTACTTTGAAGACAATGTTTTTGAGCCTTAACTTCTTTTTTTTTTTTTCATAAATGACAGGTAAATAATATAATCTGCTTTACAAGGTGTAATTAAAAACAGATGGATGATCGGCACTGATTTTGGCTCATAATAAGTATTTTTAAATGTTAACTACCATGGTTATTATTAAGAGCATTTTCAGTGGAGTGGTAAATAGAGGTTGAATAGGAAGTTAGAAAGTGAGAGTTATAGTGTTACCTTTTGGCTCAGGTGGGGTTGAAGTACGGACTTTTTAGGACGAAGGAATCTTGGGTTTGGGTGGAGATTCAGAAAGTAATTAGAGACATGATATTCAAGGGAAAAATGAATAATTTATTAATCAAGTTGCTGAAGGACTTAATAGGAGGTAGATGTAATCTCAAGAGCAAGGATTATCATCATAAGGGAGCAGGGGCACCTCTTAGTTTGAAAGAAAGGGAAGATTTGTAAGGACGCACACACATTTTAGAAGTCTGGAAGAAGTGGGAAGAGAGGACAAAGCAGAGAGAGAATTAGAGAGATTTTGAAATTTGAGAGATTCATGACTAGTAGATTGTGTTCTGTGGGGAGCATTGGTAGTGCTCATAGGATCACGGCCTTTGAAAGAATATGAGAGGGACCCCCCAAACCGGAATTATCTGGAGGGCAGGCCCCTTGCGGTACGGGCTTCCCCCAGTAAGTGAGTGTTCTAGGAATCCACTTGTATCAGTGCACCAGCTAGTGGTGGTGTGAGAAGCTGTGTTCAGCTTCAGTGATTTTGTTTTTAAATTTCTTTCAATGTGTTTGTCCATTTCAGAATGGGTGATATACAAACACATCCGCCCCCACTGCACTCAGTGTGCAGCAGTTTTGGACTGAAAACGGCATGACCCCCAGGCCCTACCTTCCCTATTCTCCTGATCTCGCCCCAAGAGACTTTTTGTTTCCCTGGATGAAAAAAGTCCTCAAAGAAAACGGTTTGTTGATGTGGAAGGAGTGAAACAAAAAAAATGGCAGAAACACTAAAATGCATCATAATTGTTGAGTTCAAAAACTCTTTTCAGCAGTGGAAAATGTCTTGATAGGTGTAATACATCAGATGGAGAGTGCTTTGAAGGTGACTGAAGTCTAAACATGTAAGAATAATTACACATTTTTTCATATATAAATTCTTTTGTTTTGAAGGGTGTCCCTCCTCATAATACAGCCTCAAAAATCCCAAAGCCCATGAGTCAATACTCTTCATAATCCGTGGGCCAGTGCTGGTCCAAAACCACTTTGCCTTCAGTCTGAGACAGCAGAAAGAACTTGTACCAGAATGTAAATTAGTTGTATCCCTAAGGGCCCTAGTTAGTTCAGCCAGTTTTCTTTTCCTCAGCAAGACTTTTTCAGTGATGAAAGAAGTGTGTTCTTTTACATTCTGGTCCAAGCTTCTTGTCTGGTCCACATAGTTACCACACTTAGCCACGCAGATTGGCTATGTAAAGTTGTATTAGTCTAAATTTGCAGGGTTTGTTAATTGCAGCAGCTGAGACTGTCCTAGCATTTAGCTATGGTCTCAATGCTTGTGTTCTCCCCAAATTCATACTTTGAAATCCTAACCCCCAAAGATGATGGCATTGAGAGGTGAGGCCTGTGGGAGTGGCTTAAGTCATGAGCATGAAGCCCTCCTGAGTACAACTCATGCCTTATAAAGCAGGCTGCAGAAGGATCCTGAGCCATGCGAGGACACAGCAAGAGAGAAGCAGAAAGAGAGCTCTCACCAGAATGTGACCATGCAGGTTCCTTGGTCTTGGCCTTCCAACCTCCAGAACTGTGAAAAATAAATTTCTGTTGTTTAAAAGTCACCCAGTGCATGGTATTTTGTTATAACAGCCCTAATGGAAAAACACACGTCTATAGCAGGTTTGGGAGTATACAAGAATGGGAAAGATGGCAAATTATAGACAGAGAAAAAAAGTTTCAGAATTCCAAATGTCAGGGAACTTGTGGTGTCCTGCTTGTGCCATCATTGGAGGGAGGCAGAAAGCTGGACACCAGAGAGAAAGCTCAGAAATCGTGTGTAATGGCTTTCGGATTCCAATCAGAAGTTTAAAACATTCTCTTTCCAGGCATGGTGAGGACAGGTGTCTATGTCCATGGGAACTGTTGGAGTTAAAATGACCTTGACTTCTGCCTCAACTCCGTGACTGTCTGATTGTCATTCGTGAGCACGAAACTTTGCTGACACTTAGTGTTCTCATCCGTGGACATATGGGTGACAGTGTGTGTTGTTGAGTATGCTTCATGGGGACCCAAGATGAGAAATGTAAAGCAAACAGTACACTGCTGAGCACATATTGAACACCTAATGAAAATTACTTTCTCCCGTTTCTCCGTTTCCACCACCATAGCCAGAGTGGAAGCCCTCCCGGGTTCACTATACAAGAACTCTCCCACAGAACTTTCTGTGATGATCAAAACGTTCTATAACGTTCCAAAATGGTAGCCACTCTATAGTTCTTTGTGGCTACTAAAAACCTGAAATGTTAGCTAGTGCAACTAAGAAAGTGACTGTTTAGTTTTATATAGTTTTCATTAGTTTAAAATTTAAACGGCTGTGTATGGCTGGTGGCTACCATATTGGACTGCGCGGTCTATAGGCATTATTGTTTTAACTGTTGTCATCTTTTTCCAGCATATTCTCCATATTGCTGTCTCAGTGAGCTTTCTGAAATATGATTGTTGTCATGTAATTCTCTCATCTCAAATATCTTGAATAGTTCTGTGTTTTCAAACAAAAAAAATGAGGTAAGGTAGGGTCTGAGCAAGGGAGGAAGAGGACAAAAGAAGAAAAGGACACAGAGTTAACATGTGATCTAAATATCTATATCCAGAGAATCAGAACTGACAAGACCTGTCTATCTGAGCGAGAAATTTATTTTAGGGAATTGTGGAGGCTGGCAAGTCCAAAATCTGGAAGGCAGGCCTGCAGTTTGGAACATAAGGGAGATTTGATCTTGTGATCCAAAAACCATCTTCTGGCAGAATTCCTCACTCTTTTAGGAGATCTCAGTATTTTTCTCTTAAGATTTTCAACTGATTGTATAAAGTCCACCCACATTATGGAGGGTAACCTGCTTTACTCAAAGTCTACTAATTTAAATGTCAATCTCATCTGAAAACAACCTTCAGGAAAATATCTATGATGCTTCACCAAATATCTGTGTACCATGGCCTGGCTGAATTGACATAAAGTTAGCAATCATACCTGATAATACCTCTGTCTAGGCATTCATCACTAACTCTTGGTACCCTCAGATAAGAAACAAAGTAGGGCTTTGCAGTTTGGGGATAGCCATTCTTTCTGCCATGCCGTGGGGTGGGCATTCTAAACTTCCTTGTTCCTTCAAAACCTATACACCCTGGTTCTTTGACCATCTCTGTTGACCACACCCAGATCTCTGGCCATTTGCCTGTGTGTGAAAACCCAACACAACCTTGCTGTCTTGGTTCTACCTATGTGAATTCTTATCAGGCTGATTATCTAAGAGTGACCCCTGGTACGGGTGGTCTGCAGGGTGTTGGCCAACAATGTAAGCAGCTTTGATCTCTTCTGTGCTAAACCTGACCTGGTTAAAACCAGGGAGTTGGAGGTGAAAAGCTTTATATCTTGTTGTCAGTTCATTGAGTCATTTAGTCACTGCTTGACTCTGTAAATGTGACAGTGTTATTAACAGCTTGAACCCAATTTGATTTATTGGTGAAATTAAGTTCTATACTTCCACAATGATGTCAGTATTTCCTGGGTCTTTAAAAAAAAAAAAAAAAAAAAAAACAGGCAGAGAAGCAACTGTAAGCTTAACTGGCTAATCCATAAGTCGTCCAGGACAGTTGTTCTCTGGATGTCAGGAGAGCAGCGTACTGGCTATTCTGCTCTGCTGAACATAAAGAGAAACCTCTCCTTGCAATTTCCAGTGTAGTGAAGCCATTAAAATCAGTCTTTTTCAAAATATTCTTGGGAAAGATTGTGATTTGCACTTCTAAGTGTCATTTAATGATAGGATTCTTGTTAAAGCAAGTTTGCTTTTTCAGAGAAAGTAACACGATTTTTAAACAAAGAGATAACTATTTGAAGCACAATTTATTATTATTACTGATACTAAGCTGGCAAATTGGGCCAGCTTAACAGTATTGACATGATAGTATATTAAGTACTGTGAGGATAAAAAAAACTAACGTGAATATTTCTATAGTCTGTAAAATTATATCTGTCATTTTTACTCTATAAAAATTAAACTTTGGAAAAAGTCATTATGCAATTAAATAAAGCCCAATACATATAATCACAACTTTCTTCTAAAAAGTATTCACACTGGGGGAAGGACTAGTCAGTCCATTTTAGTGGCTGACACAGCCACTGCCTGGTAAGTGGAACTAATGGGGAAAGACAGGATTGTGAAATCTGAGCTCCCCGTGTCTCCAGAAAACTTGGGTTTTACTCATGAAAACAAAACAGGACTTGTAACAAGTAAACCTCATGTAAACCTCTGATTTCTTTGTATACATGTAGAGTGTGACTCCATTAGTCAGTCTTATGTTTGTTTTGTTTTTTTAAATTGAAATTGAGCAGCCTGCTTAGTTCAAAAGCCTTTTGGGAGACTGGGATAAATTGAGTTCAACCTAGTATAGGTACCACTGTTAAAGAGATACTTCAATTATATAAAAGAACTTTGGATGTGTAAAATAATCCACTTGCAAGTTGGAAAAGATGTTGTGGACCATGGACATAGAATAAGGACAAACGAATCCAATGAATGTTGTATGTGCATTGACCTTATTCTGATTCAGCAGCTGAATATCAGCCAGGTGATCCTGATGGGGCAGTTACATATCTCCAGAGAGAGGCATCTGAGACACAAGAAGACAATTCAGTCCATCAGTGCTTAGCCTGAGGTGCTGCCAGGCCTACTACCCACGTCAAATATGTTCTTTGGCTCAGAAAACTATAATTCTGACCAAGTGATTTAAATCATCACTGCCTCATGGCAGTGGATATACAATGGATATACAAAGGATATCCATTCTTAAGAAATCTGATGGGAACACAGTAAATGTGAGAGTGCAGAAAATGAGGCAGAAGTTGAAGCCAGAATAAATGGAATAAAAATATTGGGTTGGATTTAGGTATGCATCTGTTTGTGGAAATTTGTCCTGTCTGGTTGGTCAGGACAAGGATATCCTTGTTGTCTTCATTCTTTTAGGTCACAGTCATTTTTTTATTTCACCTTTTTGATGTACACATAATTGTACCTAGAAAGAAAATGATTTCCAAGAGTTGTTATAATATTGAACTGGATAGCTTTTGTTCCAGGGGTGTCCAACCCACGGCCCATGGGCTGCATGCAGCCTAGGATGTCTATGAATGTGGCCCAACACAAAATTGTAAATTTACTTAAAACTTTATGAGATTTTTTTGTGATTATATGTTGCAATGTATTTAAAGTGTAGCCCAAGATGATTCTTCTTCTTCCAGTGTGGCCCAGAGATGCCAAAATGTTGGACACCCCTGGTAGAGCTTTTTCCAGGCTTGGTTTTGGGGAATCTCCAATACGATATAGTATTTAACTTAGAATGCAAAACTAGACATTTAGCACTTCAGAAAAGAAATAAGGAGAATATAAAATATACGTTCTTGCAAAACTAGGGATATAGTGAGGCCACAATTACACATGAGCACTATGAATATATATGTGTATCACTGAGTGCCAGTTTATTTTCTATGGAGCAGCTACATTGGAATCTGGGTCCAAGTACATAGATTTTCTCAAGTCACATTTGTTAGATTACTTCAAATATAGGCATAAATTAAAGAAACTTAGGATAACTTATTCTTTATTCCATTTACCTGCATGTAGTTCTATTTTTTTGTTGTTGTTTTCTAATGTTTTTATTCTAGATGTGGAAGTTTTATGTTGTACTAGTTAAGCCCATGTTTGGATGCAAGTAACACAATATCTGATAGAGTTTTATTTGCTGTAGTATGAAAAATTTGTGAAGTAGATGATACAGGCATACGTTCAGCATTTTTAGTGATGTCACTAGAGAACCAGACTTTTCCCTATTTTTCCATCCTGCTATTCTTAGCACATTACCTTTTTTCTTCTTGCATATTACCTCGTGAAATGAAAATGGCTGCTGAAGCACCAGACATCCCCTCACAATAAAGGCAGGAAGAAGGAAGGGATGGTATCAGTTAGGAGTATCTGTCCCCAGACATTAGAAGGAGAAGATTTCCCTAAACTCCCTGTGAGACTTAAGGCCCGTGTCATGTGGGCACCATGCCTGGCTTTATAGAAGTTGAGGCAAGTGAGTATTCAACGTGGGAAAGTTGCTTCAACAGCAGAACCAGGGCTGTTAGCAAAGAAGAAAGCAGAGAAACACCTGGGGTTGGCAATGGTGTCTGCAATGCTAATCATAACAAAATAGCAGTACTTGGCTGGTCTTTGTAACCTTCATTAATAGATTCTCGCCCACTTTTAATAATGATCATTGGTTCTGCCAGTGTTACATAAAAACCAACAGCATATAATTAGACTCTAGAAGCTCCTACTCTTTCTCCATTCATTTCGGAGTATCTTGTATGACTTTGAGAGAAATAATGTTATAAAGAAGACATCCTATGTGATAGTACTAGAAAAAAGAATTAAAGGAAAGACAACATCACTGACAAATTTCTTTTAGCTTTTCAGCACCATGGCCGTAGGGCTAATAGTCCAATTCATCCTTTTTCAATGGGTATTAAGAGTGAAGATGAAGCTGGATGTAGCCCAGTAGACGAAGAAAGTTACATGACTTTGAAGCAATAGGAAGAAGTATTTAGAAATCTAGATGCTCAGTATGAAATGGCAAGTTCCCAGGTCCAGATGCAAAGAGGAATGGGATTGGGTTTCATGTCATTAATGTGAGGAGTGGGTGCAGTTTGAAAAGATCACACTCAATGTCTGGGACTTTCTCACTTCTGGTTCTGATGTCAGGACCTTGTTCACCAAACAGCTTGTATTCCAGCTTGCATGAGTGTTGCATTGACTTCAATTTATTAAAAATACATTTTTTGGTAAATATCAGATCAGTGATACTGGTGTTAGTGCTGTAATTAATTTACAAAAAAGTGTATTTTTTAATGGAGTTAAACTTGACAGGACTACAAAAAGGAAAATATTTTTTAGTCCATGAATTTGACTTTTATAATATATAAATGCTGCAGGTGGGATAAAATCTCATACATGGATTTTTCTCATGTATGCTGTCTTGTGGGCTTTTGTACTTAACCTTGTACAGTTATTTTAATCTCTTGAACATAAAAGAAATGTTATGTAGACGTTCTTTAGAAGTTCTGGCCATTTGGTACATAATTCAGCACAAATAAGCTTGGGGGTGATGATAAAAAATGGTTTTCTCAAAAAAAAGCAACAATAAGTTCTAAGAGATTCTGTCAACAGGAAATTTGGTAAACTGAGTTAAACAGATTAAATAGGGTTAATCAGGTTTCCTTGATTAATCTTTCCAAAACTTTCAGAACTTTTGAAATATAATATGCTTTGAGAACCTCCAAAGGTACAATTGTTCTGTATTTCTTCTATCTAAATAACCATCTAATACACCATATTTAAGTAGCTTTGGGGGTGTGGGGAAGAAACAGCCCCTGAAATATTAATATTTGATAATGGCATATATTTAGCCACACTATTACATCTTTTTGTTTTTCTTCTTTATGGTAGCATATTATTTTGAAATGTTGCCTAATGTTTACTTTTCCTTTTTGAAAATAACATTTAGTTTAAAAAGAAATCTCTACAGTCCTTCCAACACTAAAAATAGCCAAAGATTAAGCCTTATTGATCCCAGGGAGGGAATCCCAGAAGGTGACAAAGAACCAAATTCTTGGCTTTTGAGTGAGTAAGTAGATTTTTCTAAATTTATACCAAAGATGATACACTCTAAAGATACTTCCAAGTGAAAGAGACAGCTGGGCCCTTGATAAAGTTATTTTGTAATTCATTTAAAATATTTCCTTGAGTACCTACTATGTACTAGCTGTGCATAAATATTATTAAACAAATATTAGCTCTCAATGGAGCTTACATTTTAGCAGAGAGTAGAAGACAAGAAACACAATATATGAGCAAACTATTAGGATGTGTGGTGGACGTTGTAATGTCCACTCAAAATCCCCCTCTGGAATGAAGAACTTATTTCTCTCAACTGTTGATAGAGGTCAACCTTCAGCTGTCAGTTCTTTTTCGGGATTGCCTTATTAATAAACAAACAAACAAACAAACAAAAATAGCTGCACCCAAGTGTAGAAGCTAAAAATTAGTAATTTTATTCCCACCTTCTAAATTCTTCTAGCTGGGTTAATATTTGAATTAGCAGAGACAGACCTACAGGAGAAAATCAAATTTTTAATATGTGTACACAGGGAATTCACATAAGCATAAAAATTCCGAGGACACGAGGTAAAATTGGGTATACCTAACATTTTGGACAAAAGATAAGAGGGGGAAATAAAATTAGATTTTAAAAGTGAAAATGGGCAACTTACAGGTATTAGAGGAGGAGCAGAGCATGTGCGACAGGTAAAGTTTTGCTCAGCAACTCAAACCATGGGTCACAGAAGGTGTACTGGGCCGCTGCCTGGAGCCTTCTTATCTACCGCACTTAATTCAAACTAGGTTAAGGTGAATATGCTAATATTTCCCTGCTAGACCAGGCTTTCCATTTGAGTTTCTTGGTAAGAAAGGGGAAGGGTCAAACATTTTTTAAATCTTTTGTTTCTTTCTTTTTTTTAAGGTTTTATTTATTTCTTTTTAGACAGAAAGGAAAGGAGGGAGAAAGGAAGAGAAACTTCAATGTGGTTTCTTAATAACCACCTTAAAATCAATATCCCAAAAGGCAATTTTAGGGTGGTAAAACTTCGGTTCCCTTCACAGGTTAGGTCTCTTTCCAGGAGCAGTCCATGTCCAGGCGTAGCAAGGCCCAACCCTCTCACCCCAAATCAGAATACCCAGCTCCAGAACTCCCAGTGGCTTTAGCTGAGGCCTTCATTGGTACAGCATTACAGTTCAACTTCTCCCCTTCTCTGCTTCCCTGCCCTCATTTCCAGAGGTGCTTGGTCCTAGATATTCCCTAATGAGCATCTGCCCATTAATCAACATTCTTAGAATCTGCAGCCAAAGAAACCTATCTACCACAGCAGGTGAAAAACATATCAAGGAGAAAAAGGGGATGCGAAATTGCTAGTTTTGAGCAGCATGCCAAAATCTGATTTATATTTCAGGCACATTACTCTACAATTAGTCTGAGTGACTATAACAAAATAACATCAACTAGGTGGCTTCTCAATGACAAAAATTTATTTCTCACAATTCTGGAGGCTGGAAGTCCTAGACCAAGCCACCAGCAGTGTCTGGTAAGGATTTGCTCCTTGGTTTATAAATAGCCATCTTTTTGCTGTGTTCTCATGAGAAAGGAGGAGCGAGAGGAAAGGAATTCTCTGAGGTCTCTTTTATAAGGTCACTATTCCCACTCATGAGGACTTCACTCTCATGACTTAACCACCTCCCAAAGGCCCAGGTTCTCATACCATTACATTGGGGTCTAGGTTTTGGCAATTTTGGGCTGGGCACAAACATTCAGTATACAGCAAAGACTTTGCAGTAGTCCAGGTGTGAGGTGACAGTGGCTTGGAGTGGAGTGGCAATAAAAGGTGGTGTGAAGAAGTTAGGCTCTGAATATACTGTGAACATCTCTGAGCCAATAGGATTTTCTGATTACTTAATGCGAGGACTAAGTTAGAATCTCAAATAGTTTGGCTTGAAAGATCAAGTACCAAATGCTGAACAAAGAAGACATAGAGTTTGTCTCTAAGTCATACATCATGAGAAAAATCTACCATGAACTAAAAGCTCGTTATGACTTTGCAGATAAAAGTTTGATGAACTAGTGGCAAAGAGGATATTTGCAGAGGATGTAACCAATTTGCAATATGTGTTTGAGAAATGCCCAGCATTCTCACTGTCTCCTGGGCTGGAAACCTGGGGGATTGACTGGGCAGTGAATGCTCCGGATACATTGAACAGAAGTGTTACACACTTGGCAAGCCTAAGGGAGAATCTCTTCATCCAACTCATCCCCTGACCAGTGGATTATCAGTGAATGAGTCAGGCCTCCAGGTAGAAGAGCCCAAGAAGAGCTTCAGTGCCCTCTGCAACCCAGAGTGATGCGGGAGAGCCTCTGAAAAGAGAAGGCAATGTATATGGTTGCCATAGTGGGGATATGTCTGAATGAGGGGGACCCAAAACCTGGACTTCCTGTGAGTAGATGCCATAGTGGGACCAGGAACTTAGCTGTGGCCACTAGCACATGACAACAGGAACCAGACAAGCTAAGGCAAACTGGTCCTCAGAGGTCAGTATAAATGAAGTAGTGGAGCAGTAAACCCTACCTGGGGGCCAAGACGATACACAAGAAGCAGAGTTTTATATCGGAAGAGAATGGCTTACCTTGCATTGTCCAGTTTGAGTTTTCTACCATTGGTGGAAATGAGAGCTCAAGAGCTAAATTAATGTAACTTAAGAAAAAAATAAAGAAAATTGTATTTTGATACACTGAACTTCTGTGACTTGAAAATTCATACTGAGTAGATATGTATTCATTCCATAAAAATCAGAGTATGAGCCTGGATCTTTTGCATTATCAGAGTCTAAAGATATTTCTGAATTATTTTGGTGCTAACAGTCATACATAACATCCTGATAACGTGCTGTTATTCATAGTCTACTCTGGTTATCCTGATCTCTTTCATCATCTTTAAGGTTGATTCTATGAATTAGAAGCATATCAAATAATTCTGGTGTTTTTATCCCCATTTCCTCACTAGTTAAACCTGAAGTTACCACACCCTTTATTAAATCACCTATAGCTAGACTTTAAACTCTTTCATTTGGAAAGCAGCACAAATTCTTTTTTTTTTATTGAGGTAGAATTTACATCAAATAAAGTGTGTAGATTAAAGTGAATATTTAAAGTGTTTTGACAGTGTATACACCCATGAAACCTACAGCACAATCAGGATGGTGAACATTTTCATCACCTCCAAAAGATTCCTTATGATTCTTAGCTATTGTTCCCTAAGCCACCAGCCCCAGGCAACCACTGATATGATTCCTGTCACTTTATATACTTGTTTGTACTTTCTAAAATTTTACACAAGTAGAATCATACAGTACGCACTTTTTGGGTCCAGCTTTTCCACTTGGCATCATGATGTAGAGCTGCTTCCACGTTGTTTGTATCAATACCGTGTTCTCTGTTATTGCCAAGTAGGAATTCCGTTGTATGAATATAACACACCTGTTGTTGAACATTCCCCATACCACACCCCTCAGTGTGATGGGTAAACCTGTGTTCCCTAAAAGGATGTGTTCAAATCCTAACCTCCAGTACCTGAGAATGTGACCTTATTTGGAAATAAGTTTTCTGCAGATATAATTAGTTAACATGAGGTCATACTGGAATATGGTGAGTCCTAAGTCCATTCCCTGGTATCCTTATAAAATAAGAACAGGAACACGTAAACACAAATGGAAGCAGGTCATGTGATAACAGGGGCAGAGATTAGAGTGGTGCAGCTATACTCCAAAACCCCACAACTGCCCAGACACTAGGAGAGAGGCATAGAATAGATTCTCCCCTTGAGCCCCCACAAGGATCAAACATGCTTACACCTTGATTTTCAACTTCTGGCCTCCTGAACTGTGAGGGAAAAGGATATCTATTTTTTAAGCCACCCCATCGATGGTAATTTGTTGCAGCAGCCCTGGGACACTAATACACAATTTTTTGGTGATTTGAATAAAGCTGCTATGAATATTCCTGTAGCCTTTTTTGGACGTATATTCTCATTTCTTTGGGATAAATATCTGGAAGTGGAATGTCTAGGACAGAAGTTCAACTTTTTGAGAAAATGCCAAGTTTTTCACAATGTTTGCACCATTTTACATTCCCAACACCAGGTTAGGAGACTTCCAGTTGCCATATCTCTTTGCTGAAATGTCTCTTAGCCTTTTGTATATCTCTTCTCTATTCAAATATTTTGAATATATATATAAGTATTATATATTAAAATATATAATTGCATATATTATATATAGAAAATATCTCACTCTATGGCTTGATGTTTTGATTTTTAATCATGTCTTTTGAAGAGAAAAAGTTTCAAATATTGATGAAGCCCAATTATCAATTTTTCTTTTACATTTTCTGTCTTTTGTGGTCTTTCTAAGAAAACATGAATCCTTTTGTACTCCCAGTAACAAATACTTGCTGCATTTTCCACAAATAAATGTTGCGTAACCTTACTTCTATGCTTTGGCTTGCGCAATACTTTTCATTTCAGTGTTACCTCATATCGTAATCTTTTAAAGACATTTTAATCGCCATTAAAGATCTAGATTGATTTAAATTCCAATAATTCAACCAGAGGGCAATTGAATGAACTGACTCATTTGGCAAGTCCATCAGTAAGCTCACATTTGCCTTGCATCCTCCCACAGGTGGGCGTGGAAGTGCCGGCATTCACCCACTGGTCCGCATGCACCCACTGCTGATATGTGCCCCGACTGCAGCCCTAGTCTCTGCCTGGGGGAGGAGAGAGGAAAGCAGAGACAAGGAAGGTGCATAGGGAGCAGCACAGAATAGTGAGGGATTTTTTTGCCCAGAACCCCACCCCTGGTGAGAGCCAGCTGCAATTTTAATATAACTTTGTCTGTTGTGGTCAGGACAAAGCACTTTCCATTTACAGAATCTTCTTTTGATTGCAACCGTTGCTATTTTAGAGTGTTAAAAACTAGGAGTAAAGAAAACATTGTTTAAACACTGAGCTATGTGTTGGAGTGAGGATGGAGAAAGTGTTTAATTTTAACCTAGGGAAGAGGAGAAAATACAATATTAAAAAATCTAAAGATGTTTCCTATATGTAGTGTCCATTTGCTTCATATTAAAGTAAGTTACATTCTAATTAATACCTCCTATTTCTGTAATGTGACAAGCCTTCAGGAATGATCAAAATCTAAAGTGACCATAAAGCTGAATTAAGGATATATGATATTTCCATATCCATCCATAATAGGTTATTTTAAGTTTATATAACCCAAGCAAAAATGTTCCCTAATTGTTTTATAATTTTGTTTTAATACCTTACAACTCTTTCCCCTCTCTTTTTCGAACTTCCTGGCACCGCTTGAAGCTGTATTGAAGGACTGAGTGACAGAATGGGAAGAGGTGTTAAAGAGTTGACATTCTGCAGCCATAAATGACAGCAAATGTGGTCGAGTTGGGAGTTGGGGAAATTGCTGCCTTGTGGAATTCCAGAAGGATTTAGTCAATTTGATTTTGTGTTTGACGCTCGGTAAGGGGAGACATTCCAACAAAGCCCACTGCTTTTTGTGGATCAAATGTATTGCTTTTTTGGCCACCCAGCTGGGTGGCTGAGACTCGGCTGAGAGTGAGAAATTGTCTCCCGAAGAGCTTTGAGTGCCTGAAGGAGGGTTGAGTGCTCCCGCCGGAGTAAGAACCATGAAGGCATTGCAGAAAAGTGTCAGCGGAGAGCAAAGACACCTGCTCTGCCGTTCTCTGCAACCATGTCATTCTCTGAGGGTGCCTTATGTGATTTAGGATTTAAGAGGTTCTAAGCAACTGAAATGGGAATCAAATTAAGAGCAAGGAGTCAACTTGTACCTCAGCAGCAGCATAACTCACGGTCTACAAATGCAGCAGCAACAACCAAAGCAAAGTTCACAGATATTTGATTGCTAATCTTTCATGGTACCCACATTCCTCTCCAATTTCTATTCATTCATTCAACAAATATTCACTGAGAACACACTTTGTAGCCAGGCTCCGTGGTAAGCACCAGGGGTACAGCTGTGAACCAAACCAAATGCCTCCCCCGCAGAAACTGACACTCTAGGTGGTGAGACATACCACAAATAAACACTCAAACAAATATTCCGTGCCAAATAGTGATAAGTACTATGGAGAGAAAAAAATACAGGGTTAAAGGGATAGAAAGGCAGTTTGAGGGTAACACATTTTAAAGTGTAAACAAATTTTCCTCTTCATTAAATTCATATTCCTTACGATGTGTTAAAGCAAACCATGATGCTCACGACAGACACATTGCTTGGACATCATGTTTATATAATGATACTATGAATATTGTGTTTCCACAGATATTTTCTTGTCTGGCTGCTATGATTACCCCACCTGGGAAACAGGATAGGTATGCTCTTCCTGGAATACTGAAACCTGGAAGGGTTAGTGTTCTGCTCAATGGCATGCAATTAGTTAGATGCAAACTTTGGACTCAAATAGTATCTTATGCCATGCTTATAGCACATTTATTTTTTCATTCACTCAGTATAGATTTATTTAGTTCCTAGTGTGCACTGGGTCTGGGTTTGGCTTTAGTGTCGGTGATGGAGAAAACAGACACTGTCCCAAACTCATGGAACTTAGAGTGTAGTTGAGCAGACAGATATTAAGCAAATGATTAGGGGAGAGGTAAATGTTAGGAGGAAGGGGACCTGATCTTGTCTGGACTAAGAAATACAAATGATTGATTCATCTAAACAATCCAGCCCTGATCAGATGGCTCTATTGGTTGGAGCATTGTGCCATGCACCAAAGGGTTACAGGTTCGATCCCTGGTTGGGGCATGTATGAGATGCAACTGATCGATGTTTCTTTCACATCAATGTTTCTCTCTCTCCTCCTCTCTCTGTCTCTTGCCCCCTCCATTCCCCCTCCTCCCTCTCTAAAAGATCAAAAAGAGATCCAATATTCTTGGATGAGGATTAAAAAAACAGATATAGTTGGGCAAACAAAATGTGATGCTGCATTAAAATTCCTAAATATTGCATATTTAAAGTTAATGGATCAAAATTGTAATTTATGTGTACCACCATTTAAAAACAGAATTTTTGTTCTTTATACTTATGTGCCTATGCAATTCTTCCCTGGCCACAAATGAGTGGTTGCAAGGTCAGAGCACCCTGGAAATAACCTTTACAGGTATGGTAAAGAAAGGGTCACGGTGTATTCATCAACTTTTTGGTATATCCATGGTGGTTACAAATTACATAAGGTTCTAAAATGGTAGAGAAAGATCTCCTCATAACATTTTATATTATACTGACTAATGCAAAATTTTAAGGACCTGAAATTTATTAATTTGAGCGGTCAAGACAAGCTAAATAGGACCATTACCCATGGGGTGGTACAGAAAGAGGATCCTGAATCCTCTACAACCTGGGAGGGGCCTTCTCAGTGAGGCCCAAGTGCACGAATGTCACCCAAAGTTCACGTATTGAAAATGAACTACAAGGAATTGCAGCTCAATTTTTAAAACCACATTTTTTTTCTAAGTGATGTTATTGTGTGGATAAAACTGAGTAGGGCACCATAATCTCTGCTGTAAATATTCTGCCAGTCATAATGAGAGGTGTTGCTCTGGCCACGAAATCCTACAAATTAACTATAGTTAACTCGCCTGTGTTTGCCTTGGATTACAAGATGGCCACTGGGAGCAAAAGGCTAACTGTTCTGATGTGCTTGAAGGGTTAAATGCAGCCAATTTGACATCTGCTGGGGTCTTATGCCAGATTGTATTACTGGCCCCAATTCCTTTCTCCTCCTGGTACCCAAACTCATTGCCGGGTAACTTCTAAGTGCCCTTCATCTGTGGGAGGAGTGTCTCTCTCTCTTTTTCTGCATCTTGCCTTTGAGTTTTGCATGTGACTTGTGTAGGCCAAATAGAATGGGGCAGGAGTGATCGCATGCCAGTTATGACCCTAGGCCTCTAGAGATAAGAAATGTCTCTGCCTGTCCTCCTGAATCTCCCATTTCTATGAGAACATATCCGGGTTAGTCTGCTGGTCCCGGCATGAGACTGAGACACATGGACTACAGTCTCCCTTGCCAAGCTGTACCAGCCAAACCCAGATTAAAGCAGAGCCACCATTCAATCCTCGGATGCACGGGCAAGCGGAGCCTAGATCATTTGATCCCCAGCTAACCAGTAGATGTGTGAGTAAGCCTTGCTGCAGTCAGGAGAGACACCCAGCTGGACAAGCCTGGACCAGCTAATGTCTGGCTGATATACACCAATAGTTTATAGTTGCATAAACTATAATAGATAATTGTTGTATTAAACCACTGAGCCTTGGGATGGTTTGTTATGCAGCTATAGCTAAACGATACATACTGATGACAAAAATATCACCAAAATGTGACAAAAAGGAAGCAACACTTGTGTGGAGAACTGAAAGCGACATGTCATACATTTCTGCAGAGAAGATATTTCAGTACTAAAAGGAATGGTATTGGAAAAAAGGGAAAAAATGAACAAAATATTCAAAGAGGCCACTTTCAAATATATAAGAATGAGTCAAAGGTAAAATAAAATTAAACATGATATTGACAACATATAGAACAAATATACCACAGAAGTAAAAGAAATGCTGTCTGAATGAAAGATTCCAGAAAATCCTCAGGCTTCCCATTTTCATCACTTAGTTAATTTTTTGGGAAAAAAAAAAAAAGACATACTCAAGGATCCAGAAAGCAAAAATATTGAAAAATTTACTTAAACTAGTAACTGACTTATTCAATCCAATGACTGCTAATTTCTAGGCATTAAAATGTTTATAAAATGGTTATGATTAAATGCATTCTGCTTACACAAAATAAAGATTTTAAATCCATGCCAGTTTAACTGACTTGAATGGAACTCTAATAAAACCAGTGGTAAAAGCTTTTTATACAACATAAATGAAAGGAATTTAGGAACCTGGACATGAATGAACTTTTTTATTGTACAATATGGAAAACAGGAAGAAAAATATGAGCTAATGAAATCAATATGACAAAAATAGCTCATGTTTATGTTTTGTCTTCTTAAATCACAGTGTACTCTATCATATATTATTTACAACAACGTTGTTGAGATTCTTATAATTCCTTATTTTATGGTTAAAGTAAATGGGAATTTAAGCGATTTGCGGCTCTGAATCCAGGTAGTGAGGTGTACATCAGCGTTGCTCTTTTTGAGTATTGGAGAGAAAGCTTGAGGTAATACTTCAATCTGAATTATGGAGGAATTTCACATGGAAATATTACCTTTCTGATATAATGTGAGAATTCTTTAAGCCCTAAAATAAGATATATCAGAAATAATCAGAACTCTTGGGAAAATTCTTAATATATACTGTTCAGAGAAAATTAAAAGTTTGCCATATAGTTAGAGTGCTATAGCAAATAAATTACCAGCTTATTTATATATATATATTGTTTGGTTTTTGACATTTGGGCACTCACTGCCTTTTTTTGACGTATTTATGGATGTGCCTTGTCTACTTACTTGGTTAATCCACTTAAGTATTCCCCAAATGTCTTGGATGGAGCAGAAATTCTCTTGGGGGTATTTTAATAATGTTAGATTTCTTTTCCTTCTGGGGTTGGGGGAGATGAAGAACTTTTAAAATGGATACCTATCACATAGCAGATAGGAAATAAATATTTGTTAAATCAACACACCTAGCTATGCTAAGGGGCAGCTTACTAAGATCACTAAGTCAATCCATTTAAAAAGAGACTGCCAGTGTGCTGAATGTCTCATATATGTTACCTTGACTCTTCCTTGTAGCAATACCACATAGTAAGATGAGAAAAATGAGGCTCAGAGAGATAAAGTAATTTGCCCAAATTCACACAGCTGGTAAGTGGCCAAGGTTAGATTTATATCCAGTTTTCTAAACCAGAAGCTTAAATCTAATTGTCTCTAGCTCCATTCCTCAACAAATCAAGAAATCAGAGCTATTTTCTTATCATATCTGTAAAAGCTCGGAATATAATGAGCTGTGGTATTCAGTTTTTCACGTGTGTGTGTGTGTGTTTAACACCTAAACCTGAAGTAGACCTTGCAGATGGGCCCTAGAGATTATAGGTCTGAGTCCAAGCTCATGGCTGTTTTCACCATCTTCTACTCTTCATTCATGCCCATGAGCTGACACTTCTAGATGTTTATTCACAAACATGCATTCTGATGAAACTCAGAGCTTTCTAAAATACTTGCTTGCCAGTGGATCTTTAGAGATTTTCCAACAGCTGAGTGCTCTGGACAAACCTCCCTCCCTTCAATCCCCGCTCAGCAAGTCACACTTCCAGATCCCTCCCAGCCTGTGGGATGGTGCAGATGGGTGGTGAGAAGAGCAACAATGGGGGAATCCAATTTCAGATGACATTCAGGGATCAAGTTGGTGAGCACAGTTGCTGAGCTGAGATTGGATGGGACATATTCACTGATCTCCAGCTATCTGAGTGACCTGCCCCTTAAACTTCTGAACCTTGTCTTCCCAGACTCTCTCTGGTGAGGTAGCTGAAGGGCCAACCGAGAAGTGACTGGGATGTTGGAGATATAAAACCCAATTAACATACAGATTAATGATAGCTTGAATTCTTGAAAAGAAGGAAAATAGCCCAGAGATACCTCTCAATTACCATCAAGATTCTATTTTCCACTTGTTAAAAGGAGCCAAATAAATGGTAATAAATTTTGGTATGAAACCACCAAACAAAAATCAACAAGAAAATGCAGTTCTCATGTTTTTATACCTACATTGCAATCATCCAACAAGCCAACAACAGCAGTTCCCCAAAGTTGCCTTTGGTCAGGTGCAGCCCTTTGCCTTACAGCATGTTTCCCTCTTGATGTCATGCTCCCCGCTCTTTGGCATTTTACTAGATCTTGTGGGTCTCTGCCAAGGGCACCAGACAAGCTTTCTGTCAGGAGTTTTTCCAGGCTGGGAGCCAAAAGAGTGGCTTGGGGTTGTCCAGAACCTCCTTAACTGTTCTTTTCAGCCCTGATCATTTATGATAGACATGGTAGGGTGCAGGACACAATGGCATAAGTCATATAGCAGCTTCCTGGCTGTTTATTAGTAGCCAACATGTAGAAATCTATTAAAAGAATGTGGGCTTCAATGTCAACATGCAATCAATAGCTAGAAGGAAGATTTTAGGAATATGATAATGGGAAATATCTGCCAACTTGATTGGTCCTCACCAAAGAAAGGAAAAATCCTCTAGTTTTGCCATCGTGAAAGCTCCAGCTGCAGCCAGTAATCAGCCTGGTACTTGAGTCTCTGTTCATTGTGGTTTTCACACGGTGTAAAGTCACTGGACTTGCATTGTAACACAGACATCCCACTCGATGGACTCTCGGATCCAAGGTGGAAAGTTGAGCAGCCTATCAGTAAGCGGTACTCTTTAAATCTTGGAGCCATTTCATCATGACATCACTTGGTTTCGAAGCTCAGATTGCTTCCTAGCTGATATTTTTTTCCACCCAGAGTTGCAATGTGCACCTTGTGGTGCTTTGGAAACGTCTGGACACTGACGTATTGTTACTCAGGCTTCCACTACCATCTAAATCAATTTAAGATTAGATCACCCTGTATTAGTCTCTGAAATATGGCTATAAATTAAAATGTAAAATTAAAAAAAAAAACCCTCAGTTTACCCCCAACATATCAAGCAGCTAACATAGATTTGCAGTTTATTCAATTTTAAAATATTAGTCAGCTGGGTATAAAAAATACATACATATAAACACCAGTTCCTTTTCATCTTATTTGAGTTAATTTATCTTGGTTTCCATTTTGTGCTGTTTTTGTTTTAATGGAGATTGGAAGATCATTATCCATTACATCCTGTGGAATTATTTAGTTTGAATTTTAACTTGCCTGTTTATCCATTGGTACCTAAGATTGGTAGTTGAGATTGCAAAAGACCGTTCAAAAAGATACAAGCAGCTTCAGAATAAAAACTAATTTTTCATAGATTACTTAAATCCTGTTATATTCAGCAGTGCAGAGACAGAGCATGCCTTCAGCAAGATGAGCCATAGCTTTATTTTTAAAGCTCGCTTATGTCAACGCTTTCTATCCATGACTAGGTTAGACACCATTATTGAAGGGTGAGATCAGAGTTCTTTTCTTTCCTAGAGCTGCTTGCCATTTTCTCAACACCTGCCTTGCAAGTGACAGCTCTGTGGGTGTCCTCATAAATTACAAATCATGTGCCTTGGTCCTGATGCCTTGGGACAGGCACAAAGTTAGAAACTGTCCTGTAACTTTAGAATAGTGGCTGCAGGATGGGACAGCTGAGTAGAGAACAGAGATGCGCATCAGCAGGGGTTCTATTAAGACACTATCAGGCCTGCCTGATGCTGGTGGACAACTCGTCCAATTTGTATGGAAACTGAGCAGAGGTTGTAAAATGGAAAGCAGTAGCCAGCTGGCAGAGGGAAGAGGGGGGATGGGGGAGACACCTGAAATGCAGGTTTTGTTTTTCTCTTTTTAGGATAATTTCCAGGACTATCATCATGTGGTAAAATAAACTCCCATTGAGCATCCTCACTTTATTTAAGAATTTACTGGATTTGCTAAGATTGATGATAACTTTCTGATATCCAAATGGGATAAGAATTTTTAATTTCTCCTTCAAGCTTTATTTAGCTGGGTAAAAAATCACCCCCAAAACTCCGTGCCTTAACGCAGCCATTTATTTTTTTCATGGTCTCCATATCCGCTGGGCAGTTCTGCTAGTTTGTGCTGCAATCGGCTCAGCTCACTCAAGAATCTATGGTCAGTAGCAGGTCTGCTAGGCAGCGTTGCTAATCTTGGCTGAATTTTCTCACATATCTAGGGCTCCACTGGGACAACTAGGCAGGCTTGACTTTGTTTCACACGCTACATCCTGTAGCAAACTGCCCCAAGCATATACTCATTGTGAATGCATATAGAGGATCGGAAATGTTCAAAAGCTTTATAAATGTTCTGATTATGTCAAGTTTGCTACTGTGCCATTGGCTGGAGTGAGTCATAGGGTGGATCCCACAGTCAGTGTGGGATGAGACCACCAATGAGTGTGGATACAGGGACATAGGTTTCCTTGAAAATCAGACATCCAAAGTAGCTCAAAAATTAATTTTCAGGTAAAAAGAATGCCAATAATCCACTAGAGATAATGATATAGAAATACTTTGCTCCTCTTAACACTGAGAAAACTTCAAGGAAGTAAACTTTTGTACTGACCAAGAAAAATGGAGACAGTTGAAGGGGTCTTCCCATCCCCCTCCAACCTGTTGGGTGTCATTCTTCCCCTGGGATTGAGGCTATTTGTCATATCAGGACAAAGACACACAGGTCATGTCTTTGAATTCTTTGGATGTGTCACAACAGCACATTCTACTATTTCTGCTTTTTTAAACGAGCATAAAAGATTAGAAAGAAGACTAAGAGCCCCTTTTTCTTCCCTGACCTGAAATACTAATATGTGTTTCCCAGGCGTAGAGGCTGCAGTTGACCTGTGTGAGATGTAATGGTACTTCCCTGGGATAAATTAGATGCTTTGCTGATGCTACGCCTAGTAAGACAAAACGAATCAAGTTTCCTGATATATGGATTTTACCAGGTGTCTCATTTGGTCATGATGATCCAGGATTTTCTCTCTAGTCCCCTGCTGGAGTGGAATAGACTCAGGGCCACACATGCAGGCATGCACTACGTTCTGATTTAAAAGCAAACCTCCTTTTCTCCAAGACAGAACAAAATTGTTCATGGCTTTGATGAGCTCCATCTGCCCTGTTCTCTCAGTGTAGGAGAGGCAGTTCAAGGAAGTCTAGTGACCACCTAGTGTGTGTGTGTGTGTGTGTGTGTGTGTGTGTGTGTGTGTGTGAGAATCAGTAATCATATAGCTGTCAGTGCTTCTCTCTCCTGGACCACCTCTGTCCTGGGAATTCGAAAGCTGGTTGACCGTTTGGCAGCTCTCAGTGTGTGAGCCAGCAGTATCAGAATCACCTGGATGATTGTTCTAAGTGCAAATTCTGGAACCCTTACTTCATACATATTGAATCTGAAACTCTTGGTTGGGGGTTGTGACTAGCAATCTGTGTTTTAACAGCCCTTCCACGTTGATTCTGATGTCTCTTAAAGTTTGAGGATTTCTCATTTGGAGCTTTGATAGTAATGCTGTCCCACGTGCTAGCCACTGGGCACATGTGGCTATTGGCTACGTTTAGCTACATTGGCTATTGGCTTACATTTAAATTACTTAAAAATGAAGTAAAATTTAAAATTCAGTCCTGTAGCCACACTAGCTGAAGTGCTCAATAACATGAATCTATGGGCTATTGTATTGGATGGTACAAATATGCAGAATTTTATTCATCATTGCAGACAGTTCTGTTGGACAGCTGTTCTGTGCCTTAAGTTTCCAGCTAATTTCCTGAGTCTCTAGGTCCTTCAAGTACTCCTCCCCAGAGTGTCTCACTTTATGGTGGGGTAGGGTCCCCATTGGCTCTTATAGACTCAGGGGTCTTTTATTACCTTGAATATCTTTGCATAATGAGCGCTTCCTTTCCTCCCTGAGTACCTCCTGTTTGTCATCTGTCCTTTGAGGCTGGACATGGAAATCAGGCAACCCATTGGGCACATCCCACTCACAAGTGTTTTAATTGGTGCATTATGTTTAACAATGGAATTAATCTCCAATATTAGAAATTGGAATATTTTACAAAAATTTCCATTTCTTTAAAAAAATTGGAATACCAACAACATATATTCCTGCCTGGCTATAATCTGTTTTTAACTGGGTATGCATACTGCAGTTTACATAGGCCTCACCTGCTCAGTTTCACCCACTGATGTTCCCTGCCTCACTCCCCATTGGAATTTGGACTAGCTGCTATTGGCTTCCCATCCTCTCTTCCCTGGTTCCTCGTTCCAGAGGCCCCTGGGATTCTCACAATCTCTAAAGACCAGTCCCTGACAAGCCCTCTGATGACAGTTAGTATGGTCTGTAGTTCCTCAGTGCAATAGAATTGTAAACAAAACTTTTGCCAGCCACCCTAAAGTAACAGAAATACGAAAACCAGTCAGCTAAGAGCAAAAGTGATACATCCACTGATGCTCTCTCACTTCTGAGGCAAGCTTTGGAACCACTAACCTCCCGTGATCCGAGGCAAGTCCCCCCATGTCGCACTGTAGACCCTGTCCTTTGCAGCAGGGCCTGTCCCAGGAATCAAGAGCACTTGATTTTGTAAAGAGCACTTTACAAAAACACCAAAGAGTTCTTACATCCCACAAAAGGCAGAGAAACTTGACAGAGAGAGGAGCTGGAGCTGTTTTTTTTCAAATGCTACTACTATGTTTTACTCAGATATCTGCTTTATGAAATAGAAAACTTTCTTTTTAACCGAGAATCTCTAGTCAGGCTTTAGTCCATATCAACTATGTCAACATTCATGATGAGAGTACTTAAACTGTGCTGTGATTGTGTTCTCTTCCCTAGGACTATAGAGAGCAGCTCACAGCAGACAGAGCATCACAGGAGGAAAGAGAACTGTCACTTTGTAGGCCTAAGATGAACTATTTCTGTCGATGTTTGTTTCATTATATTCTTAATAAAAAATTAAAGGTTAAACAGAACACTAAATTAAGTATAAGTAAGAAAGCCATATATACAGGGTTATTCAAGAATGTTTTCCTAGAGAGAGAGACTTACGAACCTACTTTTTGATGACCTAGTTTGGGATAAAAGAAGTAGGAAAACATTTGTTATCCCCAGTGTTACTTTTTTTCTGAAATCCAGATCTGACCACATCACTTACCCTATTTCAAACCATTTAATGATATCTGCTGTCACTGGAATAAAGTTCAGACTCTAGTCTCTTCTAGTCTGGTTTCAACTTACCTATCTGGTTTCACTTACTACTACTTCTCATACATCAGGCTTCTAACCACATTGGCACACCGGTTTCTTTCCACACTCTCTTGCCACTGTATGCTTTGGCACATACTGTGACTTCTACCTGGAATAATTACTTTTATTTTCTCTCAAAATTCTATTCATCCTTTAGTGCCTAACTCAGAATATCTTGTTGATTAAGCTTCTTCTCACCTCTCCTACAAAACAGACCTTATTTATATTTGGGGCCCAGTATTACCTTGTGTAGGTATCTAATAGCAGTTATCACACTCTTTGAGAACTGTTTGGCTGAGCTTGTTGAGAGAAGGGTCATTGCTTTATTCTTCCTTAGTGCCTACCTCGAGTCTTAGAAATAGCAGAAACATATTAAATATTTTTAAATAATGACTATAAACATTAATTTCCATATACTTCAAGTATGTGTACATGTACAAACATATATACATATGCATACCATTTCTTGCATTTTAAAATATTTGCTCAGGGAATGATGTTTTAATTTTTTTAAAGATTTTATTTATTTATTTCTATAGAGAAGGAAAGGGAAGGAAACAGAGAGGCAGAGAAACATCGTTGTGTGAGAGAGAAACAGTTGCCTCTCACATGTCCCCAACTGGGGGCTTGGCCCACAACCCAGGCATGTGCCCTAACTAGGAATCAAACAGGCGACAATTTGGTTTACAGGACAACACTCAATCCACTGAGTCAAACCAGCCAGGGATGATGCTTTATTTTTTTAAGCAAAGAGATTCATGAAGGTAGAACTATATCTGTTTCATTTTCTTTGTGCAGTTTAAAAGTATCTTGCATAGTGTGAATGCTTGTATCAGTTAGCTAGTGCTCCATAACAAAACACCCCAGGGTTCAGAGGTTTAAAACAACAACAATTTATTATTTCTTCCAAGACGACATTTTATCTAAAGAATTCTACTGCTTTTGGCTGAGCTTGCTAATGGATATGCTCCCTGGTTGGTCGGGGCTGACTGCTCTGGGACAGCCCTGTCTAGAATATTGTGACACTATCCATGTAGTATCACAGTGATATGACAGGCTGCCAAAGACAAAAAGGAAATATGCAAGCTATTTTTCAAACCCCTGGTTGTATACTTTTTGCTACTTTTCCATTAGCTAAAGCATATAAATGGCCAATCTCAAAGTCAGTAAGAGAAGGCATCACCAAAGGTTGTGGATACAGGGTTGTAAAAATAAAGGCAATCAATACATCACAATGCTGAACAAATACATAAAGGTAATTACATTTCACATGTAATTATGTGGAAATATAGCAAATAGAAGATGGTGCTTCTTTTCTCAAAAGCCATATTATGAACTCAGTCTAGTTTAGTGAACTCTATTTAATCCAGTTGCAAAGTCAGGATGATGATACCTACTGTACAGGGTTTCTGTGAGAATCATGTGAAGTAATTAACACACAGTCCTTTCACAGGACTTGGCACAAAGTCAACATCAATGCTCTTCTTTTTTTCCACCCTCCTTCTGTCTCTAGGCTCTGATGTAATCACTTTCACTACCTAACCATGTTATATATGGTTACTGAGAAATATTTTAGTGGTAGAATAGATATATTTCTGAGATGAATCAACTGATCTAGACATATAAAGATAATGTTGCCTTGAAATGTATTGAAAAGAAAATTCTCATATTGTATAAGATCAATGAAAGGCACAATTCATCATTATTACATATTACAGTCTTTCTCAGGAGTTGTGAGCACAATGTGATCCCACGTGCTTTGTTTTATGTGAAGATATTGCTTGGTAACCTTGTGTTAAGGAAGAATGGACAAGAAAGCTATCTCAGGCATTTCTAACCCAGGTCAGCACCATTATATGTTTGGTAGGAAACAGGAAAATTTTATTCGAGGTCAGTGGACTCAACATTCTTTCCTGGTTCCAGCCTTTCTCTCTGCAACACAGAATTTAAACTGGAAATATTTACTGAGCAAGTCTAGGTCATTATTAAATTTAGGTTGGGTATCTTATTGTTCTTTGATATCTTGCACTTTACTTGATACATAATAAATGCTCAAAATGGGTAGATACTGATCGTTCAAACTTCAACAGCCATTATCAAAATCTAGTTAATAAAAGATTACCCTAAAAGTCAAAGAGGATAACAATGCCTATATATTGAATACTTGTTTATAAATGGTATATTAGTAATCCATTCAGCATTTACTATTTTATTAATAAATGATACCATTAAAGAGAGTTTCATGCATTCAATCCAATTAAATGAATATTTAATGAGTGCTTTTTAAATGTCAGTTACTGTGCTGGGTACTGGGTACACCAAAACTCAAAGAAAGGTCCCTCACAGTACAGGTCAGTGAAAAACACTGCTGTCACAGTGAATCAGAAAATCCCTAGTTCATGATCATTAGTTTGGGTGTTGAGATTGTCTTGTGTCTTCTGCTCAGGTATTCTGTTTACATTACAGAATACCTGAGTATTCTGGTCTGGAGTATACCCAGACCAGAGTATACTGAGTATACCTGGTCTAGAGTCAGCCAAGAATTATTTTTCAATAGGGGAATTGTTGTTTGATAAAAATGTACATGACTTTCCTCCAAAACACACCAAAATGACTATAATTATCTATTGACTGGCCATTCTTAGGTCTTATGTCTACATTCATGCTGTTTTTTGCTGGTAAAAGGTAGGATCTGACAGCGATAGGACCTAAGATGACTTCATTTTGTTTGAGATAACAAATACCCGGACTTACTATTCCACCATGATGACACAAAATGAAGACAGGAAATTTCTCAGATTAAAAAAATGAGAGAGAGAGAGAGAGAATGTGGAAATGGATGCTGGGTAGATAAAACATGACACAGCTAGTATTCCAACCATATGGTACCCAGCTACCCTCAATGGCCTTGTGATATTTGTTATTCTTAGAATACTATTCTCTACTTCATCTTAGAGATTTAAAACATCTACTCATCTTTCAGCCCTTCTCAAATTCATTTTTCCTTAATTACCCCACAACTTTTTTGAAACAAAATAATGAATCATTCATACACTATGTTCTGTACTCTCTGACAGAGAGCGCATAGAGAGCACAGACTATTTTATCTCACACATCTTCAAAGTCACCTTTCCTACACTTCCATTCAGCCATTCTCCAAGGCCTCTGGACTTGGCATTTAGGCAATTAGTCCTTGGCTCATGTCAATGAGAAGGGAGGCAGACCACCTGATGAAGGGGTTCCAGAAAATCTTCCCAGTATGTGGCCATCTATGTCTCACCTTCCCTTTAAAAGGATTTTTCTTACTTATTTCCATGCTTATTTACCTTTTCTAATGAATATGTTCACTTCTTCTAACTAGCTTACTAAACTCATTAAACTCACACAAAAAAATTTAAATATACAAGAGTCACTGTAAGGTGCATGTTAAAAATCAACAAAGGAAGAGATATTTTCCTTTGGAGAAAAAAGTATTGGTATCTAGTGTGGGTTCCCATAAATTCAGATCCTGAGACAAATGTGAGTCCAAGTAGCTTATATGGGAGATATCTTCTAAGAATGCCAGTTGGCGGTTGGGGAAGTGAGACAGAGAAGACAAAAGATAACAAAGGGTACCTTACTGAGCAGGAAGTGGGCAACTGGGGCTCCATACTCCAGGGGTACTTTGGGAGATTGGACTCAACTCCCTTCACTTATCCTCTTTGAAGAGCAAGGAAGCTGGAGAACTTATTCCCCAATTCTTACCAGTGTTTGAGGGCTGCTATTAGAGTAACACCCTAGGACTTCCAGCTGCCCTGTGAACTGATGGAGCGAAAGCCCAAGCCAGCCAGTTGCAGTAGGATACTGTTAACACGCACTGGGACCATTAACACTGATGGAAAATGCACTGGATGCCTCCAGCATCTCATACAAATGCAGAAGTTATCAGCACATTTAAGTCAAATGAGATGGTTCAATTTGTTTTTTGTGTTTTGTTTGAGTGTGTTTTGATTTGTAGAAAATGAACATGTTCTGTCCTTCCAGAGTTACAAATGACATAAGGGTCTTTCTATTAGATGAAGTTTTTGAGTATTTGTGCACATGTCTACCATGTGTGTATATAATATTGGTCCTAAAGATAAGAGATGAATTTTCAGGCCTCAGGAGAGATTTTAGAAAGAGCTGAGGTTAATGTGTTTCCAGGGTAATTTCTTTGATTTCTTGAAAACAAATTTAAGTTACTAAAGTTAAAAAAGCCCTTATATCACTAATGTCCAGTCTATTCCTAATCAACTTCAAGGAAAATTTAGGCAACTTTCTCCTAGGTCAGCAGTTCCACCACCAATGGGAATTAGCATTCTAAGGCTAATCTTCAAATGTTTTTGCTCAGGTATCCTTTATATATATTTTTAAAGTATGAACCCTAAGATATGTACTACTTTAATTACATGTTTAAATATTTACAAAGTGTTTAATATCTTGTATATTGAAAACATAGACCTTTATAAACAAAAGTGTTACGATCATGGTTGGAAGTCTTTTATTGATAACAGTTTTACATTTTGGGGGGGAGATATGTAAATTTAAAAATATTTGAAAAATTATTTTCTTAAATATAGAAATGTGAATGTTTTCTCTAATTATGCTTTTTATGAGATTTTGTTATAATTTCATACATTTAACAGCTTCTTTTATTTCCCTTGGGGTATAAACTAGTAATACTGAAGCTTTGCTTGGTCTTTTTTTCCCCCAGTAAGGTAGAAATTTTCTATTTGAGGTCTCTCTAAAATAAAATCCCTTGTCTCGCCAAAGCAGAGAAAATCAAATAGTTGGATGTTTTTGGTTGGCAGCAAAAGGGACTGAGTCAAAATGCTATTGATACAAACATTCGACCAAATCCTTCAGTCTCTAGCTCACCATGAAATTGTGGTGTCATCCCCAGCCCTTGGTGCTCCAAGTTCTGAATTTTTCTTGGGCTCACATTCCATCTGCATTTCACTGTTGCACTTCAGTTAGGCTTTCTCAGCTGTGCTGAGACAGTGCCCACTTCTCCACTCATTTTTTGCTTTTCAAATGTTGTCGGCACCTCTTAACCATTGTTGTCTTTTTCCCCATTTTTAGATTAACCTTTAAATCCTTTTACTCTCATTAGTGGGGCCTAAGGCGGGGCATGGACAAAATATGTAAAAATAGCTATATACAGATAGAGAGGCAGGGGAGAACTCTGCTGTGGTGCTAAGCCAGGGGCTCCTCACACTGTCTGCAGTATACATCAAAGACATACAGGACCTCTTTAATTCCTATGACCTAGCAGACACAAATATTTGATGATTATATGATATTAAAAGAGCGTATAGTCATCCAAATATTTGTGTCCATTAGGTCATGGGCTAAGTGGTCTCCGTTTTCTTACTAGGTAGAATAGCCAAAATAGTGAATGAAAATTAAAGAGGGAGCCATCGATTGTCCTTTCCCCTTCTTGGAAAATAAGCAAATAATAAACCATGGTTTTTGCTGTAATTTGGTAATAAGAGAAATGTACACATACATACACAAACATGCACCCTCTTTTCCCTGAGAAGTTAGGCATATTTTTAGGCTCTGTGCTTTGCATAGAAAAGTTTGGTCTGTACAAACAGAAATTATCTAGTTTTTTGAAGAAGGCTGGCTCCTTCTATACATTAGTTAGGTAAAGAAATAGGAGTGCAATAAAAAAAAATTCACCTAGAAAGAAAAGCAAAAGCCTTGGGCCAGCATATGTATCCTTTCACCGAGCCAGCTGCTCAGGAGACACCAGATTAAGATATGTCCAAATACATCAATTTGGTCTCTAATTCCGGCCTTAAATTTGCCAAGCATTATTGAGTGTCACTAGAATTCCCAGGGACGAAAGAAGCATCAGCCTCTCTGCGCACTCTGTAAGCCTGCCTGTGAGGAAACCATTATTCTGCTACTCAATTAACTGCTAAGGAGACAGAAAACTATGTGCTCAGGAGAGAAAGACCTTCTCTTGTGGGCTAATCAAAATCCAGTAGCTTCTGAAAGGGGTTTGAAAAGATCATTAATTAGGAAGGGTGCCTAAATTTGGCATTCAAGGAAATGGTGTGAAAGTCTAACAATAAAGGCATAAAGAATAAAGTCTACAGACCATAAGGATGTCCGGGCTCTTCTTGATTTACTTAGTAAGGCTTCTGAGCTCCATTTGGGTCTCTAATTACTTGTTAACCATTTCTATTTGATGGTGGAGTTCTTATGACCTATTTATATATATATATTTCTCTCTGATGTTTTTCAAGCCTCTCAAAAGAACAGTGCATCACACTGGGAATGGGAAGCAGAAGGGCAATTTATGTATTAACTTGTTACAGCAAAAAAATGTAGAGAAACATGAGGTGTTTGCTATCTCAGCAGCCATTTGGAGATGATCTTTTGATCTTATCCCATGGGTTACAGAAGAGCATGAAAGTTCTTGCACAAATGATCAAAACATTACTTATTTCCTCTGACAAAATTATTATAATTATCCATGGATGAGATGGGTTTTTTAATTGTATGTGAAAAGGTGGGAAGAGTGCAAAAGTTGAACATGAAGACGTTGAACCAAAGTGATCACATAGTTGTAAGTGCCTAAGTGAATCCTCCAAGGATTCTTGTTTCACTTCTATTCCCAAAGTAGCTGGAGGCCTCTGTTAAAACAGGAGTGAGTCTGATCTATAAAGCCTCTTTATGAAATGCCACTAAGTGAAAAAACCTCTTTTCATTTTTAAAGTAATGGGGTTCAGAGTAATGTTTAACAACAGTTTTGGTTTTTGTGTTTTAACATTCATTAGAGTGTTTCCTGAGGACAAAAGGCCCCCAAGTTCACCTACCTGAAGTAAGAAAATCATGAATTGGATGACAATTTGTTCTGGGTTGAAAGACTACTACTTTGATCAATTGTAAGTGTTAATTTGTATGTTTTATTGGTAGTTTAAATTGTGAAGCTATCTTAGAATAAAACGTGATTGTTTTAACAAAGAAACTAGCCCTATTCAGTGGTTTGAAGTTGGTATTTGTTTACCTCTCATGTGATAATTCAGGGAAAATGATCCAAGTTGGTGAACCTTTCTGCTCACATGGTCATTCAGAGACCAAGGTTCTTCTCATTTTATTTTTCTGCTATCCCTTGAAGCACTGTTTGCATGGGTTAAAGTTGTTATATTGGTGTGCATCTAGCTGGTAAGAGAAGGGCTCTTCATTGTCACAGTAGATGTTTTATATATCAAAAGTGGTTGTGATGATGTTGGCCACAAAATCTTTGGCACGCCTCACATCTTGTGGCACATCACTTCTACTCACTGGCAAAGGCCTTACTTAATCTTACAGCCACACCTAACTACCAAAGAGGGCTGGACAACCATGATCTAGAACAGCAGTCAAAAAACTTTTTCTGTTAAGGGTCAGATAGAAAATATTTTCGACTTTATACACCAGACTCCTTTCTGCCATTGTAGCTTGAAGTAGTCATAGATAACAGTAAAATAATAAAGTGTAGTAAAAGTGTAGCTGTATTTTAAAAAACCTTAATTTGCAAAACAGATATCCAGCCTGCCAACCCCTTTGTTACACTGTGCGTTCCCACCAAGGCTGTTGAGTTGCAGGAAGTGGTAAAAAGACCCTGTGCAAAGCCAGCAGTTTCTGCCGTTGCAGCGACTCAATTTTTAAATCAGCCTTATGCTTCTCATGAAAATAGAATTGTTGCCAATTCTACATAAAGAGCCATGCCAGGATGATATTTTGTTTGTAAACCACCTTGTAGATTAGATAGAGTGAATAGAAATAAGTAACCAACACAAGAGTTAAGGTAATTAATGAGATTCAAAAAATCTTCATTTACTGTTTCTTCAAATTGCACTGAGTTTGGAAGTTGGAGAATATTTTTATTCTCATGAGTTTTTTCAGATGTCCCCATGCTGAAAAAAAAAAAAGATCTACTGACTTATTTTTAATTAAATTTTTTTCTTGTTTAATCAAATTCCTTTCATTTTGAGACTAGCTCTCCAATAAAGCTTTTGCATTGTGTCCTATCAATAAATGAATTTAATGTCTGCAATTTAATGCTCTTGGAGTAGATGTTTTGTGTATCAGAAGTGGCTGCGATGAGGTTGGCAACAAAATCTCTGGCGCGCCTCGCATCGAGAAGGGAGCAGCCGCTGCCCACCGAATCCAGCACGGCTCCGTGACTGATGAACGGCAGAACACGGTGGAAGCAAGGCGCTGCCAGTTTCCAGGCCCAGGCCATAAAAGATCACTAGCTTCCATTTCCCGGCTCTTGCAACACTCTCTGGAAGACCTGAGTCACTCTGCAAAAAGACCGATGACACTGAGACCGTGTACGAGAGAGTAGTGTAGGTGCTTCACTGCCGGCTGAGCCCAGCTCCAGCCTCCCGCTGAGCCCCGGTCCTGAGTGAGGCTGCCTCGGAGCCTCCAGGTCAGCCAATCGGCCTGCTGAACACCACCCAGTGACTTCAGTCAAAGCCAATGGAACAACGACAGCAAAAATGTGCCAGCTGAGCTAGGCCTACTCAAATTTCCAACCCACAAAAGTTATGAGATATAATAAAATGGTTGTAGTTTTACACTGCTAAGTTTTGGAGTAATTTGTTACACAGCAATAGATACCCAGAAAAGGAGAATAAAACGTGTGTGGAGGGGAAATCTCTCCATTTATTCAATTGTTGCTGTGTCAGTTTTCAAAAAATTTGAGGTTAATCTAATTTTTATTACTAACATATTTTTAAAATTAGATTACAATAACCCTTGAAATGTATTTTCATAGTGACAATATGATCAAAAAATTTCCATAAGGAAAGAAATTTTCTGCCCAAAGATGAAAATGTCTTAGAATAAGTAAAAAGAATGTGAACCTCATGGAAAAGGCCCTGATCAAAGATTTACATAACTCAAAATGAAAATCTACAAACAAGGTAAAGATAGCATAGTAAAAAGAAAAAGTCATGTAAGACTTTTGCAGGGTGGAAGGTGGTATGTTTTGTGAGAGGGCCAAGTGCTTTGTAATCGGACAGACCCAAGGTTATAATCCATCCAGGGGTTGGGTGACCCAGGGCAAGTTCCTTATCCCTCCTGAGCTTGGGTTTCCTGAGCTATAAAATAGGGATAAAACTGCCTTCCTCATAGGGTTACGGTGAGGATTAAGAGAGATAATGTATACAAAGCACTGAGCAGAACACCTGCCGTGTGGTAGGTGCTTGATGAATGGCTGTTCCTGTCTCTTTCTCAGCAAGAAAGTAAAAAACTGACCTCAATGACAACCTGTACACATGGGGTAGCTCTGCACAAAAAGACTCTTTCATTTCTGAGTCTAGAAATTACAGAGAGCCTCAATTTCTTGACATGAGACTATCCTGGTTATGGGCAGATTAATGAGGAAAAAGGGATTTGAGAGGCAAATGTACTTTTTTAAATGTGGAAAAGCAGGACTTTAAACAATAGCATGAGCATTTAAAAAAATCTTTATAACATTTTCGAGAATGCTATGTTCATCCAAATTTATGTGAGTTTGTTTTCAGTTTTGGAAAGAAATGTCAGGAACTAGCTTGGAGATGATGAAACGGCAGAACATTGACATGTGATGAACATACTGGACTGCTGGCTCTCCAGCATTGGTTCTACGGGATAAAGGGCTCAGAATAAAAAACAGCAGCCTGTCAAAACTCGCTCATCTCCTTAGACCAGTTGTGAAAACCGCTCTCTTCAAATACGTTTTTCTCATGATTACCTGCGTGTTTTAAGTTATGTTATATATGGTACAGTTCTGAATTGTAGCCATGAACAGTCAACTTTTAATGCTGAATTTCCAAATTATACCGGGGTTATCAAACAGTACCAACAATATTGGGGTTTAGCAATTATTCAACTATTTCTCAGCAGATGGGTTTAAACCAGTAATTATATTTCTTCAGTTTTTCTGGGTATTCATAATTCAATTGAATGCCATTATTTTCACAGAACAAGGTTCATTAGATGTATATACTTTTGAATATATTTATTTCCTTTCTCCAAAAAAGATCTTAAGGATACATAAAATAGAAAATGAAATGAAATTAAAATTATGAGAAAGAAAAAGACAAGCAACTGTAGGGACATAAAATGCAGCCAGGATTGCTACTCCCACGATGCTATGCATAGTAGATTCCATATACATGTTACTCTTCAGCAGTGTTGATACTAAACTTATTAGCCATCAATAAGAAAATTTAAATCAGTGCCCAGTTGCTCAGGGGAATGCATAATCATTCCTAATACTAAGACCAGGAAGAAATTTCTCAATGGGATCCTGACAATGAGGATGGTGGGTAGCATGTTCTTGTTCAATAATATCCTTACAAATTTTCATTAAAAATTTTACAAGTCTGAAAAAAATATCACAGTCATAGTATCTGTCCTGGTTGAAGGGTCAGACATGTCAGCAATATATACAGCATCAGAGTGATCTCTCCAGATGCCACAGTGCCATGGAAGAAGGCACCGGGGCAGGGAGAGGTGGCTCAGTGGCTGGGTCAGAAGCTGACAACCAATGCATCCTGCTCCAGCCCCAAGGGAAATTGGTGAGCCTGCCCCTCTGTTCTTCCACACACACCTCTCAGGTATCCATGATATCTTTCACTTTATAGAAGCATAGTTTGAATTCCTTATGTGCATGACATTTTTTCTAACTCCTTCCACTTTATCTTCCCTTTCCAGGTAGAATTCATCTTGCTCTTTCCTTAGCTACTTCAATACTTGGTTCATAGAACCTACTGCAACCAACTGTCTAGATGCTAGAATATTACCTTACCCATAGTTGGCATATGATAAAGGTTGCATCGAATCATCTTCCTTTTCAGTTTGTCCTTGGTGTGCAGTTCAACCTAATCAGTTACACCCATAGAAGTATTGAGATGAGGAAAGCAGATGGGAGTGATTTTTTCTCTGCCTGCTATGTTCTTGGGGAGAGCCCCCATTCCTTAGGAATTGTAGAATTCTGTTTAAAGATTCTAAGTTGGTTTGTGTGCACAGGAGAATGTGGATTGAGCTTTGCGATTTGTAAGGACACCCCATGCACTCTCATTCCATGTCCTCCAAGTCTGGAGATTCTAGTGAGCAGCAGGGACTTTTCATTTCCATTATTATTTTTAAATTTTATGTCTTGCTTAGCACACTGTGCAAAGCCATTAATAAAATCAAAAGCTCATGGAAGCTTTGCTAATCTACTTCCCTCTGAACTGGCAGGTGTATGGAGCTGCTTGTATGCAGCAAAGCTTCAGAAGCTGCGGATGTTTCCTTTCAATGGAGGGGAAATGTTGGGCTTTAGTCTTGTCTGTTGAAAGAAGATGAAAAGAAGCCTAAAAACACTTATGGAAAGGGAATGGACTGACAGAATAGCTGAGAAGTTACAAAAGGAAGGTGTCAGCGAGGAGCACCCCTGACTATTCGTTAAGCAGTTTCTAAGCAACTTTTAATGGAAGGTCAGACACAAGCAAGATAAAGGGAGAAGGAAGCAACATTATTTCACACAATAAAGTGACTGTGAATGCTGCCGGTTAAAGAAGAAAATAACTGGTCAGTCCCAGCACTTATTGATGTGTGGGTTTTTTTGTGTGTGTGAAAACAAATGAAAATCTTTCATAAAAAAGGAGCCTATCAAATTTGAGCAAGTGTAATAATTCTGGCAATGTGTGCATATTATGATTTAAAGAAAGGCTTTCCATAAAACACACTGGGGTTTGCCAATAAACACTGATGCCTTCATTTTCCTCCATGCCAATCCTTAGGCATTTTATTCACTCATTTATTACATAAATATTTAATGTACTTCTTCCCTGGATCAGACCCTGAGCTAGATCAAAAGAGAGAAAGCCTCAGGCTCTGGCTCAAGGTATTCGGAATGCAACCCAGTTCAGCCAGTTGGTGCTTAGAGGAGAACAAAACGCCACAGTGCCCCTGGAGAACAGGCACCTTGGTGTCCCTGGGGTTAGCGGGCAGGGCTTCCTAGAGAAGGCAGGTCGGAGCAAATATTCCATCAGTTTTCTCAGCTCTGGCTTTGTTTCCTCCACTCAGGTAATTTTTGAATGTTATTTTTTTCTTTCAGGGAAAGAATGGAAAATAACCTTTCTCCTCCATTTAGTTTGTCTGTGCAGAAGAGAACGTTATGATAGACATGGACAACAGTGTGGTGATTGCCAGGAGAGGGGCTGAGGGGAAGTGGAGGAGGGTAAAGAGGAATAAATGGTGATGCACAGAGACTTGGCTTGGGGTGGTGAAAACACACTACAGTGTACAGATGATGTGCTATGGAATTGCGTACCTGAAACCTATATAACTTTATTAACCAGTGACACCCCAATAAATTCAATAAAAAATAAAATTAAAAAAAGGAATGTTATATGAACACTCATAAATACTTTATACTAAAATTTACATAAAGTGATTAGTGGTGTCCCAGATACTAAATCTGATGGCCTTTGGAAATCATTTTATTTGACATGGACTGTTGAGGGTCCACCATCATCTCAAGGCTCCCTTCTCTAGGCTGCAACAGAACTTGGCTTTCCTAGTTGTGTTCTAACTCTCCAGCTTCTCTGCTTCTATTTCCCTTCCAAGTCCTTTTCCCCCTCCTATCCTAGAGTGTGTACTTTCCCTCAGCAGTGTAATACTTTCTCATGCCTTGTGCTTACACTTCTTAGAACTTTAGCTCTGTTCTCACACAGGCTCCAGTCCCTTATTTAGAGTCATCCAGAATATTTTGCCTTTGATATTTTGTCATCACTTATAATCAGCCTTTTCGAAGCAGCAGCAATAGGATCCATAAAGCATGCATAGTCCCCCAAACAATGCATAAACTACAATTGGCTAGAGGAATCCCATTGTCTGCCCAGAAGAAAGGGATGGGTGCTGGTGGGCACTGGCCCCTCTGAAGGATGAAGGTAGGTAGTGTAGTACAGACCAATCACAAGGTACGTGTAGATTGTTGTTTTCCCAGACCTTACTCTGAGGAGAAGTGAGGAGTGCTTTAATCTCATCACTGATCACTTTTGCTACGTCAAATAGCAGGCCTGAGAACAAAGCATGTGACTCTGGTGACTTGAGGTCCCTGAGTAGGAAACTGAAGAATACGTAGGCAAGAGTGATGTTTGTTTTCATTCCTTCTTCTAGTCGTTAGTTCAGTGAATTCTTAGATGTATTCCAGAAAAGATTTGAGTCAGAAAAAAACTATGGATTTGTTTCTGGTTTATTCAAGAGGGATGATCTACAGAAGAATGAAATGCTTTTCATGAAGATTGCGACAAATTTCCCTGACTAGTCCAGAGTGAGAAATCTAGAATTTGAAGTTTTAGGAGGATATTCAGATGCAATTAGATACTGAAAAGAATAATATATGGGACAAAGAAAGATAAGTAACAATGTATACTACTTCTGCAGAGAGAATGACAGGAAGGGCTGCATAACAATGTGTCCCTAACTGCAGTGGAATTGTGTAGTAAACCCAAAAAGTTATTCTAACCAGGGCTTCTCAAGATATTGGCTGAATGAAAAAAAATGAATGAAAGATTAAAATTACAGTAACATTTTCATAACCTTTATTATGAAAATCCCTAGAAAAACCCCAGTGGACATGAGATGTTCTGACATCATCAAGCAGTAATTTGTTCTTTTCATGGGAAGCAAGCTCCATCCAAGAAACTTCCTTCTTAAAAGAGAGGCCCTGTACCACAACAGAGGAGGGAAATGTTATGTTTGTGATGTTCAAGGTAAAAACTGCCCTTTGTTTAGAAATTATTTTGATGCACTTTTCATGCATTATAATAGAATAGAAATTTTTTTTTTGTCTGAAATGCTAAAATACACTGACACACAGAGCCCATAATGCCTGCTTTGAGAAGACAGATCAGTTATCACTTTGGGATCATTGTCAGGTCTCCCTTATAGAGCTTGGCTAGGCTACACAGACTTCCTTTGGGTTTTGCCCACACCAGCACAGCAATGTTAATGGGGGGCTGGAGCTGGTCAGAAACTGAAGAAGCCCACCTTGGAAAAGGACTGAAAGCAGTAAGGGAATTTTTGCTTGGACTTGTATTTTGTAGGAATCTTTTTACTGGCTTCCACCTCTTGATCTGAAATTTCTATCTCATTCAATGAAGAGAACCAAATTACAGCCTTGCCTAAATTCTAAGATTTAAAATAGTCTTAATAGTCTTTAAAAAATAATAGTTTGTATTAATAAAGTGAGACCCAGCTTCTTGATAGGCACTTCAACATGCTTAATCTGAGGAACAAAACAGGAATTTTTGGATCTGAGGGAATAGTTTCCAGAGGACGCCTGGCAATAAAGCACACGACAAACTGGTGATCCCAGAGCAACAGAGAGCCCTGGACTGGTCCTTCAAAAAGTGTGGTCCCCAAACCAGCAGCATCTGCCTCCACTGGGATCTTGTTAGCAATGGGAGTTTCTGGCCCCACCCAAGACTTACTGAATCAAAAATGTGTGTGTGTATATAAGAATATGAACACTCAGGTCAGAGCAATCTGTGCTTTAACTAGCCTTCCAGATGATTCTGATGCTGAATAAAGTTTGACAACCACTGCCCTACATGTAATCTAAATACCCAAAGGTAAAGCATTTATTAGGCAAATTGTGGTTAATAAAATGGGTAACCACACTGGCATTAAAAATATCAATTTGTGGATGAAAGAAATAACAGACTTCAAAGAATAGAATTCAGAATTACATATACATTATAAAGTAATTAAATTGTGCATATTTGGAAAATTGGAATGTTAAATTTGTAAAATTGGAGATTTAGAAAATTGCCTTGGCAGTATGTAGTACATGTGATCATTTTATGTTACTGTTGTTTAGCAGAAGTTTATCTTCTATTGTTAAGGTCGATACACATTGAAAAAGAAAAAAACTATGTCAACCACCAGAAATAACATTTATTTGTTTAAAATGTGTAATCAATATCTGTTGAAATATGTAAAATATATGTTAATTAACAGATGAACAATAGTGTATCTCAAATGGATAAGGCCAGTTGCTTTGGGGCTATCTCCATTGTTTTTGAGTAAAAAACACACAGCTGGAAGTAGCAAGCTTTCTTGCCAGTACATCTGCTTTCTTTACACTGTTCATAAAATACTTCACACTCTCAAGTTGGAGACCAGCTTTCCCCAGGGTGCCACAACAAAAACATTCCAGTTAAAATACTTCATGACATTCAGAGGTTGTGATCCCCCACCCCCCTTTTTCCTTTTTCTCAACCTCTGACTTGCCAAAGGGGAAAAAATCCATATATTCTGATTTCATGGAAATAAATGCTTGAACAGAAACAAATGTATACTATTTGACTTGTTATTATCTGTAGATTATGGATAATTCAAGATTTGAAAGTTCATGATGCCTGAGGATTAGGCTATTTGAGAGCTCTTACTTAAGCAAGGACCTCTGGACTCAAAATCATCATTTAGAATCTAGACGTGGACAGTGACAAAGTGCTATAAACTCCTGACCCCTAAGATTTGTTCCAGATCTAAATGCTTGGCGATTCAATGATTCTACTGCTGTTTCATGGCTGGAAATATTGTGTGCCTTCACTGTACTTTGTGAAACAGAATATGCAGATGTCATTCAGGAAGCTATTGTAATAGTCCCAGAGTGAGGCCATATTCTTCTGACTGGAAAAGCGACAAGGCTGAAGAGATGCTGTAAGGACTCATCTCATAATCTAACCACACAGACCCTTTAGATCCTCTCGGGAGAATGTTCACTCAAATAAACCTCTATAAGGGAAAATAGAAGGACAGAAATCCTTTCCCTTTAAAATAGAATCTCATCAGATACAAACTGATTAATGTTCTAGTAAACCATGAAATATTTGGAGCATATCTGTTTTCTTTTACGGTTTAATCTAGTGGTTTCCAATGCACATGTACTTGGCCTCCATTGAGGTATAAAGAGAGCAAATTATACTTATGTTTAATTTTACCTAAAAGTAAGAAAGAAGCATGCTTTGCTAGTATTTAATATGCAGAATGCCGCACACCCCTTGCTAGGTGTCAAAGTCGCATACATTATGCAAGGTGTCCTGAGGGCGAGGCGAAAGTGCCATCAATGGAAGGAACAACAGTAGAGCTTCCCTCATTCAACTATTCACTAGCAGGTCATTTTGCTACAGTTGAGTTCAGTGGACTTAGAGACTGCATCACTGCATTTCATCGAATAAAATGAACAAGTACTTAAAAAGCTCCCTGCCCCCCAATAAAAGAGAAGTAAAGTGAAGAATACACTGAAATGCAAAATCAAGTGAAAATGGTGGAACTGACTGACGATTACATTCCGTTCTGAAAAGTTCTGACAATCACGAAAAACAGAGTATCACGTAAAATGCTTTGAATATAGAAAAAACTGTTTCATTGTTGTATCACAAAGTCTTAAACCAAGAATTTGTAAAACTAACAAAATACATTCAATTAGTTAGATTTTATTAGAAGAGCAATTTTTAAGACACTGTTAAATAAAATTATTTTAAGTATTGTGGATCTCATTTTTAGTTCACCATATTAAGTCAGATTTTTGAGGTATAATTATATAAAGTAAAATTCACTCTATTTTAATGTAGCTTGATGAGTTTAAACATGTGAATATAGTCATTAATAAATCTAATGTCTGTGTCACTTGGTATTGGCATCTATTGATTGTCCTTTTTCATTCTGTTTGATATATTTCTGGTCTTTGGTATGACAAGTGATTTTTTAAATTAAAACCTGGACATTTTTGTATTATGTTACAAGAGGCTAGATGCTTTGTTTTAATTGGCTTGCAGTTTGTTTTCTCTCTTTTTTAAAGATTTTATTTATTTATTTTTAGAAAGAGGAAAAGGAAGGAAGAAAGAGGGAGAGAGAATCATCAATGTGAGAGAGAACTATGGATCAGTTACCTTTCCAACATGTCCCAACCTGGGAAGGAACCTGCAACCCAGGCATGTGCTCTGACTGGGAATTGAACAGGCATCCTTCTGTTTAGGGGGAAGATGCCCAACCAACTGAGCCATACATGTCAGGGCTCTTTTATCCTTTAACTTGACATCCTGGCTCTCCATGTCATCTTGCCTGATCCCATGTTGTGGGTAGCGTCAGCAGTGGGTGATAATGAAGATCTAACTCTCCATCAGGCCTTCTCTGGCAACATCCCAGCAGGGAGAGGAGGGGGAAACCTCATTGCTGCTGGGTAAGTGTACAAGTCCGGGTTCTTCATGTGGTCTCCACTGACTCTACAGGCAGGGGCCTCATTACTGCCTGGTGGGGGTGAATCTTAGCTCCTATGAATCTTAGCTCCTTTCAATACTGAATACTGAAAGGTGTTCAGTATTACCAGTCTTTCCATTTTTACTCAATTTTTTTTTAGATTTGTAGTGGTATCCAATTGTTTTCATTGAATTTTCCTAATAAGTAATGCTACTGAACACCTTTACATGTACTTGTCATCTGTATCTCTTCTTTAGTGAAGTGGTATTTTGCCCACTTTTTGAATTGGATTGTTTATCTTATAGGTTTTTTTAAAATTCTTTACGTATTTTAGATGCAAATTCTTTATATACATTTTGTAAATATTTTCTCTTGGTCTGTTATTTCATTTTTATTTTCTATTTTAATCATATTACATAAGATACACGATAGACATTAATACAAAATGATGGTACGATACACTGTGCCTAGAGAGTCGCTATCTCTCCTGCATTCAACCCCAGCCCATTCTCTTATCCTGTCTTTCTTCCTCCAGTAGTTACAGTTGGTTCCAACCAGTCTTTCTCACCATCTGCCAGTCTTGTGTTTTTTTAACCTCCTTTTTGGTATGAGGATTAGGTACCTCAAATTAATGAGGGCATGTATGTAAGTTGAGGTGTCATTGAGCTTATTATAGCCAATTGATTATTTCAGGTAAAATACAAACACTTCTAATATATTTTAAGCACTTATTAAATGATTCTAGATGACTGAAGGCAGGAAGTACCTTATGAACAAAGAGTTGGGCTCTTCATTACGTCTTCATTTATTCCCAGACTAGATTCCTCCTGTTACCTGACACCAGACCCTCTTCCCGTCTCGGTAAGTGGTGCCGCATGAAGTTACTGCAGCAAAGGCCTGGCAGGTGTCCCCTGGAGTCTCCTTTTTCACTCCTAGTCATTATGTCTGTCCAGTCATGTCTCCTTCATGTTTGCAGGTTTTTTCTCTCCCTTCCAGCTCTTCTACCACCATTTTATTAAAGGTTCCCCGTACCTATTGCCTGATCCAGTGGTACTCAAACTTTGGTGTGATCAGAACTTCAAGTGTTTGTTAAAACATAGATTTGGGTCTACTCCCAGAGTTTATGATTCTGTAGGTCTTGAGGGGGCTAATGAGTTGACATTTCTATCAAATTCTCAGCTGATGCCGAGGTTCCTGGTTCAGGGACCATACACCCTCAAGAATAGTTGTCCAGTTGCCTAACAGTTAAAATGCAGGCTTCTTACCAATATCTAATCTACTCCATATTTATAGAGAATGAAAGTGGAGCAGGCACTGTGCTCGTAATATGAGGACCTAGGAATGAACAGGTACTCTTGTTACCTGAAAATGTATGCAATCTAGGGCATATGCCATAAATTTGTAGGTGACAGAAGGCCAGCTTCCTGGGCATATGGCGTTCGCACATGGTGCTGTGCTTCAGATGGCTCCATACGTGATTTAATGCTCTGCTGCTGCCATCTTGAATTCTTAGTTTTTCTGCATGGGTTCCTGTATTCTCATTTTGTACCAGGCCCCACAATCCCATACTAGTCCTCTGGGGCAGGAAGGCCAGCCCTAAGCAAATTACTTTTTCCATGTTTCCTGCTCTCACACTGACACTGCTCAGAGTTTTCATTTTAATGCCTCATCGAACTTTCCCTGATGGTTGAGCCTCATGAAACTTAGCTGACTGGGTTCATAAAGACTCTGCTCTTCACAAGGCACTGATGGTAGTGAAAATTCTAGTGGGTGGCTCTGGCCACAAATGCTGAAATTATCTTCGGCTCCTGAAGTGATGCCACCTAATAACAGGCTTTGTGGATAAATTTTCAACTTCGCTGAAAACCAGGAATCCTGGCGATACTTATATTTTTCTGTTGAGACTGGACAACAAGCCTGCAGTGGAATCATAAGTCACCACACATTTAGGACTATGAATGTCACAGCAGTTAATCACAACAAGCTGCCACCCTCAACTGGATTTTAAATGGAACTGCTGAGGTGAAAGGCCTTCCATCTAATAACCTTGTCCTAAGGTATCATCTTTCTAATCCTGAATCATCTGCAATTTGTTTTGAACTCATTAAATCATAAAACTTCAGTATGTCTTTGTAACTAGTAAAGAGCTTCTTGCAAAAAGTTATCTTTAGGCCGTTATGAGAACGGCTCCAAGATACCTGTTGGAACCCAGCGAAGAAGCTGCTGCAGCGCTGTCCACGCAGAGTTAGATCCTCATGTTGCCTTAGATTCGCCCTCCAGAGCTCTTATTTTGTAAGAGGAACAGTGGGACATTAGTGCTCTTATTAGTGCTCATTGTGTGTTGGGGTTATGTTTAAGTGAATATTAAAGTCTAATTGTGTGATTTAACATTTCAAAACTTCACATTCCTCCTATAACTTGAGGGAGTAAAAAGAGCCTATTATCATTTTCAGGCCAGATGTTTTACTTAACTGAGCCGGTCTGATCCTTGCACCTGTCTGGGACCAGCAGTTGCAGGATTAGTGTAAGAGTCTGAATTTTCAAATCTGGACAACTGCTAGTGAACAAGTGAATGGTGTGAAAATGAACAGGCTTTCAGCATAAAGGATTTACTGTTTTGTGACATAAGGCAGTGCATCCCTGGCAGGAGAGCATGAGCGGGCCCAGTTACCCTGCTGGCCAGGCTCGCACATATACATTACCAAGTGGCAGTCACAGGGACTGTGCGTGAGTGCAGAAAACAGAAGTAGGGGCTGGAGTCAGAGTGAAGGGCACAGAGACGTGTGATACTATCCATCTGCGAGACAGCCACAGAGCTACATGAAATTTTGTATTATTTCTGGTGGATTATGACAATTATAAAATGAAGAAAGCAGGCCTCACCCCATTTAGATTTTTTTAACCATGCAACTTCAAGGAAGTAATGGCCTCTTACCCCAAAATCACTCTTTTCAAAAGGGTGATTTGTATTTCTCATAATATAAAAGGTAAATAGACTAGTTTTTACAAAAGTAAATAAAAATAAACACCATTTTTATTGGGGTAAGACTAGATGTGACTGGGAAATTCTGACTCATTTTAACAACTAAGTAGACTTTTTCTCCCATTTCAAGGCAACACACACATACATCCTACACTCACATTTCAGGGGATATTTGCTTTACCCATGTGGCTAAGACATAAAATATAACACTATCCTTTAGAGTAACTGAATTTCAGTGTGTTTCCCACTTTTCAGCTTTCTGTCATGTCTGCATTGGTTTATACACACATACATACAATTATGTGTGGTTATAAAACAATATGAAAATGACTAATGCTAAAGAAGAACAATGTGGACTCATATGTTCATTGTTTTCAGAAGAACTGCAGTAAATTTGGAGTTAGGAGATGGGGTTTGTGCCCGACTCCACCTCACCATGTGCGTGTGACCGTGGGCAAGCACTTGGCTTCCTTGAGCCTCGGGTCCTCAGCCGCAGGGTTTTTATAAGGATTAAGGCAGCTAATGTACATAAAAAGCATATTGTGGTTTGTAAAATGGTTTACACACGCTTGCTCTTGCTTGCAATTAAATTTGTGGAAGTAAATCTGGAGCTAATCTGTATAAGATTATCTCAAGAATGGTGATGAAACAAAATTCACTTACAGTAAAAACAACTAATTTATACTTCAAACACATACAGTATACATGGATTCTCTCAAGTAGGCTTAAAAAGAGAAGGTTTTCCTTTAAGAAATTTAGTCACATTAGTGTCTTCTCATTCACTCAACCGATACTCCAGTTGGGCACGTGCCGCGCGGCAGTCCTGGGGACAGAGTGATGAACACGGCATAGCGCTTTCCTTCATGGGACTTGAGACTGCCTGAGGAAGGTGGACATTGAGGAGACAATTATGTCAGCAAATATTTAATGATTATGATACAATGTGCTATGGAAAAGGAAGTGTAAATGCCATGAAAACATATTACAGGTGTACCTGTGCCAGTGGGAGGCGCCACCAAGGCTTCCCTGAAGAAGTGATGTTTCAATATTACAGTCTTTCATATACAGAAGTCCCACATACTTATCTTTAGTTTTGGACTGTGAATTGTGGTTTATATTGTACACTAGAAATGTAGGGTTTGAGATGTGTGTGTTTTTTTTTAAAACAGTACTAAAGTTATAGGCTGTACTTTTCCCAGGAATTTAGATTTTAGACTTTTTTTGGTTGCTTCTTTGGAGGTCTCAAATCTGACTTAAGCAAAGAGGAAATTATATGGACTTACATACTTAACAGTAATGGAACTGTACTTTCTGTTATGGTTGGATATTAGGGTAAGTGATATAATCAGGATTCTGTATCTCTCCATCTCTCAGTCTCTACTTTTCTGTAGTAACTTTATTCTTTGACGGGCTTTTTTCTTAAACAATATTCTCTTTCCCAATAGTTCCAAGGACACTCCAGAACGTAATCCTTTTGACCAGACTTGGATCATGTGCTTATTTCTAGAGGTAAAGGGTGAGATCAACTCCACACAATCACAATGAGAAAGGGGGAGGGTGGATCTTCTAGGATAACCATAAGAAGAAAAATTGGATGATGGGCAAGCAAAACACATGTGTTCACTGCATACTGGGACCAATCTCCTTTGCCTATTGCCATAACCCTCAAACTTTATAGTATTTTCATATTCGTTTTTTATTGGTGTATAACAAATTTCCATAAGTATAGCATCTCACAATTCTGTTTATTAGCTCTACATGTCAGAGGTCTGTGTGGCATGGTTGGGTTCTTAGTTCAGTGTGTGACAAGGATAAATTAAAGGTATCAGGCAAGCAGAATTCCTCTATGGAGGCTCTGCGGAAGAACCTGCTTAGTCAGGTCATTGATCAAACTTATTTTTTGTGGTTGTGAGACTGAGGTCCTCATTTGCTGGCCACTCTCAGCACCTAGGGTCTGCCTTTTTCCCTATGACACCTTCCAGCAACAGAGACCTTGTGCTTCAAATTTCTGACTTTCTCTTATCTCTAAACACATATTTAAAGTGGGATATATATACATATAATTTCTGTAGAAATATACAGAGAATCACTTTTAAAAACTGGGAAGATATTGTAAACAATGAAAGCCTCTTCTAGCTTTCATTAAGGTTATAAAGAGATAAAACACAAGAGAGAGAATTAAAAAATATCTTTTGGGTTAGTTTATAAAGTACTGTGATAAATATAAAAAGTTCTAACTCATGATGGTATTTTTCAATAGACAGAAGTACATCCTATTCCATAGCATAAGCAAATAAAATGATGCCAAGTAGTTACTTATAATTTTTTGGAATACCTGACAAATATATTTCATTATTTTACCTATGAGTTGTTTATTAAGAGGAAGGAAGCTGATGTTCAGACATGCATCCTTCTATAAAGAACTGCATCCTTGGTGCAGTGCAGTGTTAGTCTTGTCTGCCTCACCTAGTTACCTTTTAAGTCGACCTCCCAATTCGTAGCCTTTGGAGGGGCAGCCTTCCTCACTGTAAGGCCCTCTCTCCTGGTGACAATGGATTGGAGCGTGGAGGGCATCCTGCCTGGGGTAAACCATCCACTGGGTGGACCCTGAGCCAGACTTCCAACAGATAATGATTGTAGCCCCAGCAAAACTGAAGACACCCCACATTTCCTTCTAAAATATTTATTATTAGAGATTTAGAAAAAATCAGAGTATTCATCAGGGAAAAATCAGAATGTTGTATATTTTCTCACACCTATTTCATTGTTTAGGATAAATTGTTATGATATATGTGGAGCATAACAATCTCTTTAGTACATAGGGCCTCTAAATGTCTTATTCATGACCTTGGTTAGCCCGTGCCAATGATATTCTTTCCATTGACAATTTTTAATAACTCAGAGAAAGTGGAGTGAATGAAAACGTGGTGAATCCTAGGAGTGTAAGATCATGTCGAGCTGGGGCCAGAGTGTGCTCCACGGTAAGGTAACACCGTACACAAGCTGAAGTGATGGGGGGGCAGCAACAGCTTTGAGGGGCTGCAAAGGAGAATGAAACAGCTGGCAGATGGACAGGAGAGAGCCACAGACTCACAGGAAGAGTGCAGACAGGAGCTTACTGAAAACCCAGTACTTTTCCCTAAACCCAGCCTGTCACGCTGAGATTAGGTTCCATGAGATTCCTGTTATCCCTCTAATAGGTTTTTTTAAATGAGTTTCTTTCCATGGTTTTGTTTTGTAAAACCAAACAATTCCAGACTATGACACCAAATAATCCCTTCCCATATAACCAGGAAATGGCCAAGCATTGACTCTTACCCCAAAGATTTATTAAGCACAGAAGGTGTCATGCTAGGCAGCAAAGGAAACACTAAGTGTGTAAATATGTTCTTAGCTTCAAGGAATTTAACAATTTACAAAGGTGCACGCAAGCCAGTGCAGTAGAGATGATTTGGGCAGAGATCTAAGAGGAGCCCAGAGGAGTTCCTTCTGACTGGTGTGGCTGGAGAAGGCTTCACGTAGGAAGTTCTTTCTGGGCTAAGCCTTGAATGGATCCTCCCACAGAAGGGACTTTTCAGGAGTGCTCCTGTGCTTCTAAGACCCCACTGCCCATCAGCAGGAGTAACCAACCACACACGAGGGAAATGCAAGCATAGACAGAGCACAGACCTCTGAGAGTCTTCTAAGCCTCGAATTGCCTGACCTCCCCATGTCTGCTTGCTCCAAACTGCCCATCCTTCAACATGCCAACCCCCCTCTCCACTTCTGGCCCTGAGTGAATGATGCTGACGCATCAGCTCTCAGGCAATCACCTTCCTGGGGTTACAGCCCTAATAGCAGATCATGTTACCCCGCCTACCCCAGCTTTACCGCAGCCTTTGGCTTTGAAGCTTGAGGGCTGGCCCCTGACTGGAAGGCCATCAGCACTGCGATTCATTTCTGGACCCTCAAATCAAGTGCATGACTTGGCAGGCACAATTCTACTTCTCGGGAAAATAGAACACAATAAATAAAATTGGAATTATCAGAGAAAATTCAGGAGAGGCAATTGTAGGATGTGTGAATAGAATGAAAAAGCAAGCCAGATGGACATTGGGTCTGGAAAACAGACTGCATGTCCGGGAACAACAGGGAACCTGAAATAGCCTCCTCTTGCCCACAGTTCAAGACTGCCAGCGGATGCCTGAAACTGTAGACAGAATCTAAACCTATACACTGGGTGTTTTCCTATACATACATACGTAAGATAAAGTTTAATTTCTAAATTAGGCACAGTAAGAGCTTAACAACAGAAACTAATTATAAAATAGAATAATTATAACAAAGTAATCTAATAAAAGTTATTTGAATGCGGTCTCTCTCTCTTTCTCTCTGATGACTAAGATGTCTGCTCAGTGACTAACAGGCAGGGAGCGTGCAGAGCATGGAGACGCTGGATGAAGGGATGATTCACGTCCAAGAGCAGGACAGTGTAATATTTCATTACACTAATCAGAAAAGCATGTGATTTAGAACTTAGGAATTGTTTTTTTCTGGAATTTTCTATTTACCATTTCAGACCGTGGTTAACCACAGAAAGGGAGGACCACTGTACTCAGAGATGTGGTGGAAAGGCTGGAGGGGGGGCACAGGGCAAACTTCTTTGAATGCCAGCCTGGTGTTTAGAAAATTGTGAAAAGCCTCTCAAGTGTTTTGTGTAGGAGAAGAGCGTAAAGTATAGTCTGATCTCCCTGCTGGCTCCCTCGGTCTAACAGATAGTTCTTTTTGTGCCTCTCTTGTGGCGTTTCACACACACACTGCTCTGTTTAATGACTGTGCGTGTGATGATTCCAGTCTTTTCCAATGTGTCCTAGAGGCTGAGTATACATCTCTCAGCAAACACTGAGTGCCTGGTTCGGAGCCTTGCTGGTCAGTGTCTTCATGCCAATGAGGGGACAACACATAGGTGAGTGGGCACGTGAAGCCAAATGGCTTTGACTCCAGAAATCAATTTAATTTCTCAAAAGAACTGTTTTCCACAGCTTTTGTACAAAAATATGTACTTCGGTACTTCTAGAATATGGCAACATGTAAATGAATGAGTTTTTAATGCAAATAGTAGTACCACTGACAGAACTATCTCATAACAGAATAGTTAAGAAATGTGCATATTCACAGTTATGCACAATAAAGTATAATGAACCTGGTGATTTTTAAAGATAACATACGCTGATCATTTGGAAGATGCATAAACCAATAAATCTCATTCTCAATACCCAGAGAAAACGATTGTTTACATTATAGCATTCTTCTCTTTTTCCCACTTAAAATATTTCTCATTCACTTATTTGTTTTTTAATATTTATTTAGTGTTTATCATGTGCTAGGCACTGCTCTAAGTCCTGGGAGACACCAGGAAATAAAAAGACAAACACCCTCGTGTTCATGGAGATTATAGTTTGATGAGAAAGACAGACAATGGAAAAAATGAATTAGTAAAATATAGCATGTTAGATATTGATCATGCAAGTAATAAAATAAAATGAGAAAATACATAGGGTGAGAATTGTGTTTTAGATAGGATCACTAGGGAAGAAGTGACCTTTCCCCAGGGAAGGGTCATTGAGAAAGACACACACACACACACACACACACACACACACGACATAGCGAAATTCATTTGATACTGTATATATTAGTCTCCTAAAGAAACTCTCCCCAGGCTGAACATGTAAGTTTACAATCAAGGTGTCCGCAGAGTTGGTTCCTTCTGAGGGCTGTGAGGGAGAATCTCTTCTTTGTCTTCCTTCTCACTGGCAATTCTGTCCCCTTGGCTTGTAGAAGCATCATCCCACAGCCTTTATTCTCACATGACATTCTCTCTGCATGCAAGTTGGTCCCCAAATGTTCTCTTTTTTATAAGGACACCTGTCATATTGGACTTGGAGCCCACCCTTCTCTAGTAGGCACTCATCTTAATTACAGCTACAGGAACACTTATTCCAAATAAGGTCACACTCAGAGGTACTGGGATTTAGGGTTTCAACATGGGAATTTGGGGGGGACAAATTTCAACCCATAACATTCTACATGTAATTTCATATCAGGCTTTTAACATTTATTTTTATATCAGTTGAGTTTGTCAATGTCATCAAATGTTTATTGAAATAATGGATTTAATATTAGTATAACTTTTCGTACTACAAAAATGTCACATGGATTTAATTATTTATTTCCTCTCATTGAACATGAAGTTGATTGACACAGTGGCAAGAGCAGTTAGCTGTGAGTTGTGGGCTTAAAGAGTAAAATTTTCTTTTCTTCTTTTTGTTTGCCCAAACTTTACATATTTACAATGAACATAAGATATTTTGTAAAAGGAAAAAAATCCAGTCAATTTATATCTGATTTCTCATGAGAAGCAGATGTCCTGTGCTTTATCTTTTGCAACCTTGCTTTAGAGTACATCAAGCTGTTGTCATTATCAGGACTGTGCAGGAGAGCATGAGTTCATCTTTGTAACAACCTGGAAACTGGAGAAAATATAAATTCCACTATGTTGATCACCTTCAGCATTTTTTTCTTCTGATGCTGTTCTCTTGGTTTTATTGTTGTCATTTGTTTCCAATTGTGGGTTGAGAATTTAAAGAAGACAAAATTCAGACTAATTTAGAATGTTCCACTCACTTTTTAATAAGTGAAATTTGTGTTTACACAAAAGCATGCCATCATTTTCAGCTGATTCTCTCCTTTGAGCCAATTGCACCGGGTTTTTGGTGTCAGGAGAAATCCTTGGCAGACAAAACAGAATTACCTGGTCCGGCCTTGTCACGTAATTCGGTCCTGCTTTACCTAGAGATCCTCAAAGAAAAGCCGTTGTTTTTGTAACCAAGGCCTAATTCAAGCCAACAAGAAGAATGACTTTAAGAAGCAGCAGAGAAAGGATTAAGTTGCCAGGTTAGGGAACATATTCCTAAGATTCCTGTGCTTTCAGCACAAAACAAAGGAACTGCACCATATCTTAGGGTCATTCCATTCTTAATGACTGGTGTTCTGTTCAGTATTTACTTTTTCAGTTACACTGTATCCCTCCCCCTCTTCTGACAAATACTCTAGATCGTGCACAAAGAGCAAATCTCTGCAAAACAAATTTCTGTTACCAATAATTATTTAGAAATGGTTAAAGCATATAAAGAAAACTTGGCTCTTGTAAATTTTTTAAAAGTCTTAACATGTATTTTCTTTGCCCTTGACATTAATTTTATTAATAAAATTTGTAATTCATAAAATTTGAAATGAGCACAATTTCTGTCATTTTCTATTACCCTGCAGTTAAGAAATATGTCAGCATCTTTTAGTTACTTAGAGCAGGGGTCAATAAAATTATTTTGTAGAAGTCTAGATGGCAAATATTTATGCTTTGTGGCCATACCCATCTCTGTCAATGGGTATGACCCACTGACAATGCCGTCGTAATGGGAAAACAGCCATAGATAACATGTTGATGAGTGGGCCTCGGTGTGTTCCCACAGAACATTATTTACAAAATTCGGTGTCAAGTCAGATTTTTTTATTTAAAGTAATAAAAGTCTGGCATTCAAGGACACTCTGCCCCACATCTAGCTTGCTTTTTAAGACTTATCTTTTATAGTTTGCCCATGTGAATTTTTTGCTTAAAACATAGTAACTTGTTTGCTGTCCTCTGAAGCAACTATTCAACTTCTATGTCACTGTCCTTCCTAGAAAATCAATTCTTTTCTCTAATGTCTATGTAAATTCTCTGTCCTCCATGAAGCCTTCCCTGAACTTCCCTCCTACTAGGAACTCACAGCACTAATTCCACGTATTTCTCATTTGTCATCCATGCATCAGTTTTTTCTTGGTGTCTCTCGTAGGTTCACTCTGGTCTTCAGAAATTGGCTCAATTTCTACTCCTGTAGCCAAACATGTCTACAAAAAATGTTGCATTAAAAATCTGGAAAAGTATTAAAAACAAAGCTCTGTGTTCCCCTGTAAGGAAAGTCTCTTATTCCTAAGGGAGAAGAAGATAGACCAGTGAGGAGACTATAGCAAGGGAAAGTAAGGGAATCCAGGTACAAATCCTAATGTGTAGTCTTAAGAATTCACAAACAAGACAAAAACAAGATCAGAAGAAACCCAGAGAACATTCCAATGGGACACTAAGCAGTAACCAGAAGGGGTAGAAAGAAGAGCAGAGAATGGAAACAGGAATGGGGTTAGCCGCTGGAAAGATCTCATGGCCCGAGCAGTGGGGTGGAAAACCCAACAGCATGGGGGTTATAAACTGCTCAGCTGAGAGGCTGAGCCTGGGTGTACATTAAAAGGCCTTTGCCCAGACCCACAGGGAGGAGAGGAGGAAACGGGAGATGTTAGAAAGGCAGGAAGGCAGCCTCAGTAAGAGCACAGGTTTGGGATCAGGGAGATCTGGATTCCAATTCTGATGTTCCTATTTATTTATTTTTTCAAGTTATATGCTATTGCTTTCTTGGCCTCTTCCTTGTTAGTAACAATGGGAGTAATAATACCTACCTCACAGATCTGTAACGAGGAACCGAAGAGATAATCCATGTGCAGTCCCTGGCATATAACAGCAGTATGTTCTCAATACCCAGTAATTACCACAACTAATGCCAAAGCCGTGTCCAGGCTGTTATAGCCAACGTACACTGAAGTGACTGAGCAGAAGAAAAAGATCCATTTAACCCATCAATAGTACAACAGCACATCTGGAATCTCATTCTGTTCAAAGATTTTTTTCTACTACTATTACCTAGTGTCTACATTCATAACTTTAAACTCTTTTTACAAATACATTTTATTTCCACATCTAAAATACTTGAGATTTTTGGCACATCCTCTTGATGGCTCACAGTGTCTGCATATTATAGTGGAAGACACTTGGCCAGTGAGCAGAGTGAGCTCTGATCCTGGCTCCCGCCACCGCCAGCTGTGTGAGCTGGATGCCATCGCTCGCCTCCCCTCGCCTCCTGTTCCTCATTATCGAAATAAAGGGTTTACCTTCAGCTTGACTTGCTTTCTCTCTCTTTTTAGACATTTTTTTCTCTCTCTTAATCCTCAAGACCATACTATTATATTTATCTGCAGAAAACTTCATGGTCCCTACTTAGGAGGCTCACCCTCGGGGCTGTGCATCTCAGGGCTGACACCGTACACCCTGAGACAGAGGGCCTCCTTCAGTTTTGCTATCCACACCCCACCCTAACTCAGGCTCTGATCAGCTCCTCCCTTGCCTACCATCTCCTTCCTTAGAGTCCAGGGGCTTCCCTCACATGGGCTTAAGAGGGATTTCCCCTTTGTTTCCAATAGGCTTCCAGTGTTTTTCAGCATTAGCTGAGCATCTTTGGCTGCAGGAGTAGAATGAGACAATGTCTGTAGACTATGGTTTACAGAACTCCTGGATTCTTTTCCCTGGGTCAGGGATTCTCGTGTTGTTCCTATGATTCATTTTTTAAATTAGCCACATAGAAATTTCCTTGACTCTTTACTTCCACCTAACACATCCATGTTAGAGTCCTTATAGTTTATTCTATTGACCAGATATTTCAATATTTGCAGATAAATATTAGCAAGAGCTAAGACTACACCAGAGCACCTTTTGCGTGCTGGGCACAGTGCTAAGCACTTGACTTGGATTATTTTATTTTGCAGCAACCCTCTCATGTAGGCACTAGTTATCCCACTTTAACAAACAGGGAAGTGAGTTCTAGAGAAGTCAGGTAATTTTCCCAGAATCACGAAGCAATTTAAACAGGTTTTCCTGGTGAACCAGAAAGTTTATCTAGTCTAGCAATTTTTACTTTTAGTAACTCTGTCTTCAGATGAAAACTGGGAGGAGACCTCAATATATAAACCAATTAAATTAAAATGTTTATATTTTGAAATTTCTGGGAGTGAGGGCATCCGGGAAGTATATTTTAGAGTAAGATCTAATTAAATCATCTCCACCAATTTCCCCTAGATATGGGTTGAACTATGCCCTCCCCTAGTCCCTCAGAATGTGATCAAGTTTGGAAGTTGTTTCACTGTACATATTATTAGAATAGAATCATACTGGAGTGTGGTGGACCCCTAATCCAATATGTCCCATAAGAGGACAGCCACGTGAAGACAGTGATGCACAAGGAGAAGGCCATGTGAAAATGAAGGCAGAGATTAGAGTTCTAATACTACAAGCCAGATTGATGGTAAAACACCAGAGGCTAAGAAGAGGGCAAGGAAGGATTCCCTTACATTTTTCAGAGGGATCACAGTTCTGCTGATGCCTTGATTTTGGACTTCCAACCTCTGCATCTATAAGAAGATAAATTTCTGTTATTCTATGCTGCCTGGTTTGTGGTACCAGGCAGCATAGAATAACTATATTTATAACATAGAATAACTATATAGAATTGCTATATTTTGGATATAGCATCCTAGGAAACAAGTATACCTTGGGGACTTTGAAGGATAGCATGAATTTCAAAAATTATGCCAATTTTGTGGCCATTTCTATGAGAATAAGATGGATGAGAACAATCTACCTGAAGTCAGATTTTAAAGGAAGAAAACTCATTTGAAGGAAGTGGATCCCTAAATACAATATTGCAATTGGCACCCTATCTATTCCTCTGCTCCTTACATCTTAGAAATTCTATGTGTGGAAAGCATGTTGGGCTGTAGCTACTTCCCCAAGCTCTATCCACCGAGAGTGAAGTTGTGAGCATTGGTGACTGAGGACCACTCACAGGCCTGTTCTGACAACTTCTCATCAACTTGGGCTCTGTGGATTTAAGATCTTGGTTCACAAAGAGGGAGTGCTTCCAACAGAGGACTCAGCAAATACCCCATTGAGCTTTAAGCTGTGGCTGCTGCCCAGGCATTTTAGGTTCTTCATGCCAGGCACCTGCAGACAAGAAGAGGAGCCACCACCCTGGCAGGCACACTTTACCCTGATTGTCAGGAGAAGCCAGAGCTGCTACTGCACAATGGTAGCAGGAGGAACATCTTGGCCTCCCAGCAATTTACTTGGGTGTTTTGGGGTACTGTTTTGCCTAATTTTCACAAACTAATGGACAAATGCAGCCATCTCAGCCTGACTATAACATAAGGATCATGAACTCAGATACCTAAAATCTGAGGGTATGGTTCTTCCCTCCGGGTAAGCCAACAAGGCCACGAGGTACTAGTGATGATGAGGAGAATCTAGAACGGACATTAGAGGAAGAAAATGATGAATATCACTTGTGGCCCTGAGAACAACTGCAGTAGAAAGGGCTGTATAGATGGCTCACTCACCTTTCCCTTGTAAGTCTCCTCTAGGAAAAGAGACCTTCCAGAATTCTGGAAAGGCTGTTCTCAGAACTTACAGGAAATGGATCTACGTGTTACAAGGTCCTGCTCAGGAGTGATGGACCTGTCCCCTTCAGTTAACAAGAGTGCTGCCAGTTATGACCTTCAGCCCCCTCCCATTAGCACTCTCCGGGAACTGCCCCTGGCTGAAAAGAGCCATTTGGCTCAGGTCACATCCCCTTTCCAGGGCCTGAGTCCAGTGATTGGTTGACACAATAGAGGGAGAAAGGGTAGAAAAGCCTGGCTACTCTGCCCTAACCTAGGACAAGTCAGAAGGGTCATTCTATGTCTGAAGCTCCCTGCGGGGACTACTGAGGCCTTTGTTGTGACTACCTCACAGCCAACTTTTCCATCTTCTCTGTTCTGCTTTCCTCCCTCCTTTCACAGACATTGATCCTGAGAGGACCCTTTAATAAACTGCCTGCACGGTAATCTCCATGACTTAAATCCATGTTATTTTTTCACATGATATTTAACTAAACACAGTGATTGTGTTCATTCATTTGTTTGTCCATCCATTCAAAAATATTTCTTAAGTGCCCAATTTGTGCCAGTTCTGTTCTAGGCCTATTATCATTCTAGAGGCAGGAGATGCATAACAATTAAATAAATAAATAATGAACAAAATGACTGTCAGAAACTGATTAGTACTAAGCAGAAGATTAAAATAGTATGATGTGATGGAAAGTGATTGAATGGCTACTTTTAAAGCTCTCTCTAAGGAGGTGTCATCAAAGTTGAAACCTAAATGTCTAGGAACCAGCTCTGTGTGTATCAAGAGCAAGGGCATTCCAGCAAGGGTAGAGAGAACGGCTTATGCAAAGACTTAAGGTTGAATGGTGTTGGTGCTTTAGGAACAGAAAGAAGGCCAGTGTGGCTAAACTTGGATAAGAGTGGTAAAACACAGGGCATAAGATTCTCAGAGGTAAACAGAGCAGAGGGGAGGAAACAGGAAGTTTGGGGAGGGAGGATAAAGTGTGAAATAGCTTATTTAGAGAGTAGGAAATTTTAAAAGTCTAGTCAAATGTGCTAGAATTGATAAGCAGTATTAAGGGCTCATTTGGGATAAGAGTGGTAGATTTAAAACAAGTGAGAAGAGTTTGTATTTTTTCCAGCAATGTTTAGCCACTGATGCAGGCAAGGATTGGGCAGATAGGATTACATGTGTTTAGCCCTTTGGCAAGTTAGACTGATGCAAGGAGAGCATGGGAGGGAATTAAGGGTGTTGTTACGGGAGAGACAGAATCTAAGCTCGTTAAGAGGGACATAAAGTGCTAATGCCTATTGAAAGGGTGGTAGATTTCGTACCATGGAGATCTAGATGAGAGCAAAGAACTATTTATGTAGTAGTTCTAAAGTAAGTGAGCTAAAGGACAGGCTGGAAGGTGCCCAAAATGGGATATTTGAAATGAATTTTTGGAGATAGTGTCTATCATTGGTGATGGCAAACTCAAAGTGTGACTCTAGAATGGATAGCTCAAATAGAGTGAAGTAAATATATTTTTTCAGGTCAGAAGGCTGAGAGAAACCAGACCATTTACAACAAGGAAGGAAGTGCTCCTGCCTACTATCGTGCCATACACTCTTCTTTTCCCAAAGTGAAACAACTCAAAGGCATGTGCTTTACTAAATCCACCTCCGGGTTGAGGATATGGGGGTAACGTCTATGTCTCTTGAATTCAGTCTCATTCTGTTTTAATGTTCTACAACTCATAAAATGATGTGTAAAGCCAACAAAAAAAAAGGAGACATTTCAAAAAACAAGGAGAGAAATATACAGAAGAAATAAATAAAAAGAGAGAAAAATTACAAAATTTAACATATATTCTTTATCTATTACCAAATCAGATCATTTTTTCCTTCAGCTTAAAATCAAGATGGCTAGGACTCCTTTCCTGCTTAATCATCATACCTAACACATATGAGCCCTTGGTGGTTCTACCTACATAGGTAGAACATATTTAGCATAGGTTGCAACCCACCGTTACAAGGTTGCATTCATCTCTCTGTGCCATCAGGAGGAAACAACCCCATTTCTTGATACTCAGCATCAATCACACCTGTCTGCACTATAACCCCTTATATTGTCTATTTTCCCAGTAGTATCACGAGACAGAAGAAGCTAGCTGGAAGTCTCACATTCTGGTTCAGTAACATGATTTGGGCATTTCTTAGTGGAAACATTTGTTTTTTTTTTTTAATTATCAAAGCTATAAACATGAGCTATAAAAATTTTGTTGGGTTGTTCATTAAATCTAATCTTGGAAGTTGTTATTTTTATCTCCACATTTGGTTCCCAGATTGATGTAACCAGATATGGGAAAAACAGAATCATATATTTTCTTGTAGTGTAAATCCTCCGAAAAGGATAATATTCTTTATTTTATAGGCTATCCTACAACCTCGCAAGGTATTATCTCCTAACAGGCAAATAACTCAGGCTTCAATGGGTCATTCTTTTATTCTCTTAAGATAGCTGCTTGCATATGACTTAGTACATATGACTAGTGAATTCCACGGACATTAGGCCATGTCTGTACTTCTTTCACAATAAAATAAAAGCAATATCGGCTGAGATGCCATGGTGATATAGGCATTCTAAAAGTTCACAAGTGGCAGTGCTAACAGAAAGTGACAAGTGGCAGGTGTAAGTACAAATCTCAGTGAGTTTATGTGTTTATTCCAATGCAAACAAATTGTTGCCCTCAAGGATACTCAAGTGGGGATAGAAAATTGGGCATCAGCAGTGGCTATAGCAGTAAAACGTACTCAATCTCCCACCAGGGAGCTGAATGATCTTCCTTAGCTGGGTGTTGTAGTGAGGATTCCTGCTGTGGGAAACTGAGTGCTCATGGCCAAGGATAAGTCCATATTATTAAGCCCATGGCCACTATATATGTGGCCCTATTAAGCCAGAAATGAAATGGTTGAGGAAGATGCTAACGTGGATAATGCAATTCATCCTATGAAATATCACATTAAGAGACCTCATTGGGGAAGATCTTTGATGAGAATTTTTATAGAGCATAGACACTTATGTCCTAGACCTGTTCTAAAATCTCCATCCACATGCAATTTACCTGAACTTCCACGTTACCTTTCCTTTAAGTCCATAACCTAAAAGACTGGCCATTCTACTAGCCTGGGTCTATGATTTGATCTAGATTCTCCTGGGCACCATTATTGCCTTACAAGCACATTTGGTACGTATCTTTTACATTATTCAAATCCTATCAACATAATGAACTCACTTTGATAACCAATGTTATATCTTGAAGTATGCTGGCATGATCAAGGTGTCTGTGAACAAGGTGCCCTGACTCAGGGTAGTGAAGATTTGCTGGTGCCCCAACCAGTGTTTGGTGTATTCTGAATGTTGTAATAGAGAAATGTTTCACCCGATCAATAAGTATATGTAGGAAGACAGGTTCTGCATTGACTTGCATCAAGAAGTAGGTCCCGTCTTCAGATTAATCACTTGAATAAGTTGCTGTGTGAGTATAAAGTAAACCAGTACTTTAAGACCCATCTGCCTTTTGTACTTGGCAAACTATAGAACAACATAGGGCTTTAGCTTATAATCTCATAATTTTTAAAGTCTGTAATGATGGTCTTTAAGTCTAAACTCTGTGTGCTTCCCATTGGATGACCCAGAGGTTCAAACTTACAGTTTTGTTTTTCCTCTGTTGGTCATACAGCTGGAAAGACAGATTTATTTCATTTTATTTTACTTTATTTTATTATTTTATTTAGCATGGACATGGAAAGTCATAGGATTTCATTTGAGGCCTTGAGAATGGGTTTATTGTTTACTTGAAGCTGTCTAGAGTCACTGGAAGCAGGTCTGTCTACCTGGAGACCTTGAACTCCTTGAGCCCTTTACACTGACATGTGACAGCCCTAAGGCAGGCCCCATAGCATTGCCCTTGGTGGGCAGGCTCTTGCTGAGAAATAAGGGACTCAATACATGTTTGATGAGGTTGCTGTTAGAAAATTACCCTTGATCTAAAATTTATATTAGGGGTTAAGCTCTTTCTAACACTGCAACTTGCAAAAGACAAGGTGAAATTTTAATCATATAAATAGTCAAATATGGAGACAGTCTTATAATATGGGTACTATTTACTTGTCAGGGAATATTATACAATTTCTGTGTAATCTACGAGAAAATTATTTTCCATTCTGGCTAAGATTTTTTTCTGGAAGTTATAAATAAAACAAAATAATTTTATTAGCAATTTCTGAACATCAGGAATTTTTTAAAAAACAGGTACTTAATTCATTAAACTAATAGTTATGATATTTTTACTCTGTGAAATATGTATACGGTGGGACATAAAAAGAAATATATCTTTCAGAAAAATATGCAAATATTTAGAATATAAGGCAATAAGTACTAAGATTAATGCCAATTCAGACAATAACTTTTTAAAGAAGTTTCAATAAATTACATTATACTTTCTTGGCTTGCTTTACATATAATGACTATATTGCAACATTTGAAATGCATGGGCAATGTTTTAAAATCACCATAGAGATAAAATAAGAAATGAATAACGACAAAGAACAAGCCTTAAAACAATAAGAAAAGAAAACTAAAGAAATTTTCAATGAGGCTTGCTAAAATGCAATGTAACATTTGCTCAATATGAGGTAAAGGTCAATGTTTTTAATCTCCGGTAAATGCTGCTTTGGGAGAAAAACCAAAGCCCTTCCTCTGAACAATGCTTCCATTAGTAGAACCATAATAGTATTTAAGTGGTTTCCTTCCCCTTGAATATTGCCACTAGGTTTATTTATTTATTTGTTTGTTTTAATCGTTATTGAATTTATTGGGGTGACATTGGTTAATAAAGTTATATAGTTTCCAGGTGTACAATTCTATAAAACATAGTTTTAATAGAGTTACACCTTTTAGAACATGAAAACACCTTTCAAAAGCAAAGGCTGCCTTGAACTTTGCATTTTATCAAATGGAAACTCATGTGTATTTCTGAACCCCCTTGGCTTCTACTTCTTAAAGGACAAAGAGGATGAAGATGCCGGTGAGCTAACTAGGTGATGTTTGCTTTTTTTAAACCTGTACTTAAACCAATTAAGAAATTGTACAGCTCTCTAACGAGTGCCTGGATCTTAGCTAACCAGTTTTGAAAGAGGCCATTGTTAGGTATTGGATTTGCCTTCATATCTTCATATTTATGTTCTGTTTGCTTATCTCAGCCCCAAAACCAATCAAGAGAACCTCATCTGAGATCCCAGGGAGTTCTTCCAATGAACTATGATGAGGTTTCTCTCCCTTCCCTCTAACCTTGTGTCACCTTCTCTCCCTTGGTTCTTTCTCCCCCTTATTTAAGTATGCCTAATGCTGTCCCAAGTTAAAGAACAAAAGAAAATAAAACAAAAACCTCATTTTCAACCCTATGTAGACCTTCAGCTATTCCCCCTGAAGAACGGTAGAGAGTCTGTCCCTTAACTTCTCAACTCTCACTCACGTTTGGATCCCTGTAACTGCTCTCACTCTCCCCTGGTACTTAAGAACACCAAGGTCAGTGATGGGAGGGTTGAGAAGTTAAGGGACAGACCCAAATTAAATTAACCCTTTATAGTTCTTATGTAGAAGCATTTGAAACACAGACCACCACTCTAACATTATTTGATTTTTTCCTCTCAGCTTGAAATATATCACATTGAAAAAAAATTGTCAAAGATCTAGAATCCCTAGTTTCCAACTGTGCTCCTCCACTGATTATCTATGTCATCTTAGGCAAGTTACAGGATTCTTTAGCCCCTCAATTTCCTGCACACTGGGGAATATACTAGGGTTAGTGTGATGATTAAACAATTAAATCTAAAAGCGCTTAGACTAGCACTTACCAAGTCTTAGTGTAAGAACTTAATAAATGTTAGCTATTATTATGTTGATTTCTTCTCTCAGAAGTCTTCCTCAAATCCTGGCCAATGAGAATGGATTCTTGAGACTTTTTCTTTGAAAGACAAATTTGGTGGTCTAGACCACAGAGTCAGCATAAAGAAGAGTCAGATGAGAAGAGAAAGAGAAAGAAACCCGATTCTATCAAACAAGAAGGCTAACACAGTCAGAGGTAGGAGAACTAAATGCTTAGAGGTGTGTTCAGATTTCTGAATTGAGGGAGTGTTAGATAAGTTAGATGGAGAGTTATTTTGATGGGGTATGAACCTCATTTTCTGGCCACTCTGGGTTCTTGGGTAGTGTGGATGGGTTCTGAAACTTCCTGTAGTTATAGCCCACCCCCTGTCCCAGGAAGATAGAGAAGGAATTAGGTTGGAAATCATTAGGTTGATCACAATGAGGGCTAATGATCCCTGCACAGAGGTTGGTGTGGACCCCCCAGGTTAGGAGAGCTAAGGAGGACCTTTAAGAGCCTCGTGGATTTTTAGTGCCACTGAGAGCCCTGGGGGAGGGCTGTCAGTCCAGGTGTATTATCAGCTCTAACCAAGCTGAGAGAGACCACGTATTGAATTGCACTAGCTGCTGACTTTAGCATTGGAGCCAGGGAAGTGGTAGCAATGGTTTAGGAAGGGAGGCCAAGGGCAGGGTGGTGATATTGCTTGGATCCAAGGGCCTTTTCATTCTGAGGTCATAAGGTCCCTTGAATCCTGATGATTATCTCTCCCACACTCTTCCTGAATCTCTCTTCTTTATGCCTGGAGTAGGAACCTTCACTTCTTACCTGGGTTCCTATAACAATAATGAGTCCATCTCTTTTCAGGTTGGCTGCTTGCAACCAATTTATAACGCTGTGGTGGGACTGATCTTTTAAAACCACAAATTTATGTGACTTTCCCACTGAAAACACTTCAGTGGCATCCCTCATTTTCCTAAAAAAAAAAAAAAAAAAAAAAAGCCAGACCCCTTGATGTGGTGTATAGAACCCTTCAGAACTTGCTGGATTCTCTAGTATCAGCCCTTTCGTCTCCTGTTCTTCCATAGGCTCTCGCCCTATTGAACTACTGGTGACTCTGCCATCTTGCCACACTGACCCCAGTGTCTCTGTGCATGCTATTTCCCATTCTAGGAACATTGTCCTTCCATACTTACTTATGCCTTTACCTGGATAAGTACATAATTATTCTTCACAATTTTTGTGACAAGCCTTTTCTGGCACTTTGAGTCCTGACACCTCTCCCATATGTTCTCAAAGCACAATATACCTCCCTTACTGAAGTGATCAGCACTTTCCACCAGGATTTACATTCTGGGGAGATTGTTAAAATTTTGATAAGACGTAGTATTTGACACCTCTCCATCTCATGCTGGCTTGGAACCCCACAGAAAGAAGACAAAGGAGACAAACATGACTGTTCCAAACTTTTGAACCTTTAAAATTATTTTGGAAGCCATGGCTTAGGTGAGGACAAGTGGCTTTCTACCTTTCCCTTGAACTGAATTACCCTTCAGGGTGTTGTTTGTCCCTGCCCCCATGTAAGGCCAGGAGAAGGTGAATGACCAAAGAACAGAGAAGGTGAGGGAACCAATCTACATTTTACCAGGTCCTTCTCAAAAACTCACCAACCTTGGGAAAAGAGAAGGAGAAGATGGAACGAGAGGACAGAAATATTATGCTTGTGAAGACCCCACCATTCCACTTAGCAACATAAAGCCATGGATAGGAGGACTCTTATCCCCCAACCTCAGCAGTAGAGGGAGGACAGTATCCTGTTCAATGTCATCTCTCCCAACTAGCATAATGCCTGTCAGAATTGCAACTTATAGCAAATGTTCATTGAACAAACATCTTCATAAAAGATCAGAGCCAAATGACCTCTTGAGATATTCTTTCAGCCTCAAGATCTGAAGGATTAACTTCTAAGTGGTGCCCTTTTTTCAGAATGTGTTAGTAGATGTTGATCATAGAATAGTGTCCTATGATTCTGATCTAGTCATCACGTATTGTCTGTTTGTCCAGTCCAGTGATTTTAAAAGATTTTTGAGTTCAGGTATTAAGAAATTTCACATAAATCTATGGGTTTCCATTGTGTCTGAAAAACCCAGGAGAGATGGTAAAATGGGCTTAAAAATGAGGATCCCCAAAAACCCAGAGTTTATAAAAAATTGGGTATTTATTCTTATATATTTAAACTTCAGTCATCTTCAAAGTACTCTCCATTTGATGCAGTACACCTATCAAGACTTTTTTCTACTGCTCAAAACAGTTTTTGGCTTTGTCAATTTTGATGCCTTTTAGTGCTTCTGCTGTTTTTTTTTTTGTTTGTTTGTTTGTTTCACCTCTTCCACATTGGCAAAACACTTCCCTTTGAGAATTTTTTTTTCATTTGGGGAAACAAAAAAAAAAGTTGCTGGAGTGAGATTGGGTGAATAGGAAGCGTAGGGCATGGAGGTCATACCTTTTTCGGTCAAAAACTGCTGGATACTCAGCATGCTGTGGGCAGGTGCACTGGTAAATAACCCATCATGAAATGGGCAAACACATTGAAAGAGTCTTTAAAAAAATTCACTGAAGCCGAATGTACCCTCCCACAACAACACCAGCTGGTGCACTGATACAGATGGGTTCCTCGAGCACTCACCTGGCAGGGGAAGCCTGCACTGCAAGCACCTAACCTCTACAGCATACTTCTCATTTTGGGGGTCCCTCATCACATATTCTTAAATACCATACACATGCTGTTTGAGATCTGAGCAGCGGTTGCCCCGTTAGATGGGATATGACCTTACACCTGTGCCTCAGTGTCCACCCCACCCCACTTCATTTCTCTATACCTGCCTCATTCTATTTTCTTATGTTTCCTGCGTGGCCCCATAACCACTGGATTTTGTGATTCTGGTACAATGTTTCAGAAAAGAAGCAAACTTAGATTTTCCGTGGCATATTCAAAGTGATTTTTTTCTTTAAAATATATAGTACACATTTTATCTTCCCTTTTGAAAATGTAATGGCTGTCAACAGGCTTTCTCACTATGAAATATCTTCAGAATGCATTCAGGTTTGATCTGATTTTAAAACAATTCATTTATGGGAATCTTCAAAGAAATTCATATAGTACATAAAGCAAGGCATACTTGATAATGAAAAATATTACTTGATTTCCAGAACTTAGCTCTCTTGTGTTTGTAGCTAGTCTCTAGGTATGATTTAAGACTTTCTTTGCCTGACAATTTTGGCTGAAAGGTGATATTGCTCTCCTTATAAAATGAGGGCAGTGATTCACGTTGGCTCGGGTAAATGGTGTGTTTGCAAAACACTTTGAGTTTGTCTTATCAAAGGGGCTATTCAAATTCTCTGAAAGGAGTAAGGAGATAATTGTGATCTATGATCATAGAAATTCATATCACACATGAGGAAGCAAGATGAGTATTTATAACTAAAGCATTCACAAGGATTCATGTAATTCAGAATCAAGGTAAAAGGGTCTCATGTCAGAAATAGTACTATTAGAAGGCGGATCATTATAGAGGTTGTTTAATTAATTCTTCACTGTGAGGAGAAATGCCATTGACACTTCATTATTTTGATCCTGAAACCACAATTGGGGGCTTTCAAAATGTGGACATGAAACTACAAATAGATCCCCTCAGTTCTTTGTGAACAGAGCTTCTATTTCTCTATTCAAAAGCACTATTTTCTGGGGATGGCCTTGTAGTTCTTTCCTAATATATTTTCACACTGTCCCTGGGGCAGGAGAGTCTATGTATGTTTATGTGAATTGTTAATTTCAGTTTCCATAATTTAAGAAATGATATCCTAAGAATTGGATGGGATGTGTTCTGAAAAATAGATTACCAATAATTTATTAGGATCATTTTATTCAAACTAGGGTGGCCTTCATTATTGGAGAAAACATCTTAAAATAAATAAACTATACTATATTATAGAAGGCAGACCAAGCCAAATCCAAGATTTCTTCATATTTTGGGATATATTTTATTATCTCTAGAGCAATGTGAATATTATTTTGTGAGAACTCTGAATTCTGTTCTATTTAACCTTCAAGAGTGTTTTATAAAATGATGAATTTGATGGAACTCAAATACCATCTTGTCTTGTCTCTTTTTTTTGGTTATGAAGCATTTTTTATTTTTTAATTATTTTTTATTGTATCCTTCCATCACCATTTATTCCCCCATTCCCTTTTCTACCTCCACCACCTGCCTGAATGACCACTCAAACATCAAGTCGGTTTTTATTCTTACCTGGAGTCCGCCCCATGCATGTTTGGGTCAGGTGTTAGCCAGAGACTTGGGCAGAGTTTACAGACAGAATTTGGGGCTTCCCTCTGTGGATCTTTCCTTTATGGGATTTCCATCTTATTTTCCAGCGGCTGAAGTGCTTTGTCCTGTAGTTCTTTAAACCTCGAAAGACCATAGATTTTTCACTCATAATTTTAGCTGCTCACAAAACATGAAATTTGGCCGAGCTGCAGACTTCATTCTTTTCTACATTTTAAATCTTCTGTTAGGGATCATTTACGTGTATCTGAACAACTCTTTTGAGTAGTCTTTTAGAGAGACTCTATTAGGGATAAAGTTTCTCAGTTTTTGTTCATCTGAAATGTTTTTATTTCACCTTCAATTTTAAGAACAAATTTGCTTTGAGGAAAGGTCTATCTCCATCTTTATAATATCCTCAGTACCTTAGAATATTGACTGCCTTATAGTGGAAGGTCAATAAATATTCATTGAATAAATGAATAAATTTTTACTAATACTTCTATTCCAACTTAGTAACTTTTCACTACTAAATTTTGTAGCTCTATGATAGCTGCCTGATCGTTTGTAGACTCAGCATGCTCCTTAACTAGATTTGCTAATTCTACTCAGTATGGTTAATTTAAATAATCCATCAAAATTCAACAGCATCTTGTTTCTAAAAATGCTGCAAGTCTGGACACTTGAATCTGACATCCTATGTGAAAAACAACTCTTTTGCCCTTAATAATTGTTGTGCTCTATTTCACCTACTTAGTAAGACTACTGGGAACAATTAAAAATTTTTTTTCGGAATTTGTTTACCATGAGACCCTGCCTCCTCAGGGAGAAACCTTTATAGGTTGACTCCTTCAAAGCCCTTTTACTAATATCTTTGTAAGGAATTAATACAAATATACATTTGAGGAAAAACTTCTGATCCTAGAACCTAAAAATCCAAGTCAGATATATTCAATTTCTCCAGTACCCTGAAAAGAGTAAAAATTATATGATGTATTCACTCCCGAATTCCCAGAACTTTTCGCAGAGCTTCACACATAATGAGTCACAATACTTCCGTTGAATTAATGCATAAATCAATGATCAAGTACCAGATACTAGCCCTCTAGTCACTAACGCAGTGAAGGCAAGTATGTTCCTCTAACCCATCAGCATTGCAGTGTTAGCAGCAGCCCTGAAGAGGCCACACATCACAATGGATAATTACTTACAGAAACGAGGTTTTCATATAAAGTATGTGAAAAACAAACCTCTGCTTTAGGTAGATAAAATTCAGGATTTTTATAGACAATTTCAAACAAGTTTTTTAAACAGGCTGTTTCATCCTTTAGCATATTCCTGTTCAGTAATTAAGCTGCTTGCTGGAACTTTACACGTTTTTTACACTGAAGTTAGTTGATTGGTTACTCTAGTCATCAAAGTTTTCCAGGCCAAGGTCAACTGTTCTTTGCTTTCTAGTATATAAACTTGGAATTTCAATGAAATATTAGCTGAAACATTTGAGGACACCCCTGAAGAAATATTCCTTAGAAAATTTTCTATCCATTCCACAACTGCTTCTGTAACAAAGATATAAATCAAGCTAGTTTATCTTCATAACAAAATTTCAACTTCTCTAAATCATCTAGAATATAAAAGCGATAGGTCTCTCTGTTCAGTGAATAGGTGAATAGCAGAACACCTTTCTTGCAAGCACTGAAACACCTCGACTGTCAAGGACGTGGCAGGCACTGTTGACAGGTGTTAGGAGCTGGGCGTCATAATCACTTGCAGCATGTCTGAATAGATTTTCAGGACTCATCTGTTGAGATTCTGATGAAGGATTCCACAAATTTTTCTATATTTAAAACATTTATCTAAAATAGATTTGTAAAATAATGATATCAGTGCTGAAGAGGACTTCATTTAACTCTACTTCATCTCAAATTTCAAGCAGAAGAACAACTAAGTCATCACAGAGAAGTAAAACTCTTTTCCCTTTTATAAATCCTACTTAAAACCCATTGACCAATTTCTCTTTATGGGATATCTTATTCTCTATCACTCACTTTAAGATTAGTACCTTATATTTATATTCTATACATTACGTGTTCTCAAATGAGGACAGAATATTTGAAATTAGAAGATGAAAATTTTTTCCAGTTATTTTATATTGCTTTTAGCTCATGTCTGTGAAAATGGCAAGTTTTGGCCATTATAGGAGTATCCTACTTACGAATATCCTCAAACATGTATCAGCCGATGAAGTGCAGATTTGGAAAGAGCTTTTTCTCTTCTTTGTTACCAGTAGCTGTTATTGCCCAACACAAGCCTTGAAAGCATCCACAGTTTGGCTTTCTCACTGTGCATTCTCAGTGCCTACAAATGCAAACAGACAGATTAGGAAAATAGGCAGCCTTTCCTTTTATCAGGGCTTGTAAGTACCACACAAATTGCACCTCAAATGCCTTCAGGTGTGGAAAGAACTGCATCTCCTTTTGTGAGATTGTGAGGCCAATAATCAGCTTCAAACTAAAGAGGGACTAGCAAGACTTCCTCTCAGATCGACAGGGAGATAAGAGTGAAACAGGACCTGACTTGGTTTGTCCATGGTCCTCAGATAAAATGACAATTTTAATGGTAAGCTCATTTACCTTAGAGGTGACGGAAAATCCTTAACGATGAAACACCTAAGAACCAGAGAATTTATTGCACATATCAGAACACATATTTTTGCACTTATGGAATGAAAGAGAAATTGCAGATAAGGGGCAAGGAGGCAGCACCAACACTTAACAAAAAGGAATAATTATTTACCTGTGCTTCGGGACACAGAGGGAGGAAAAGACAGGAGCTAGAATTATGGTTGAAGAGGTTACGTTGTAAAAGAGTGTGGAGAACGTACCCAGATTGCAACTGCTGACTTCATTCATTGGAGTGTATCTATAAGGAGCATTTGAAACTCATTTTGGGGAGAAGTTTTGAAGCTGATGTCAGAGACCTAAAAGAAAGGCTCACATGGCCATCATCTGGGTTGTGCTGGGGATGCCTTGTTGAAGCACTACTTACGTAACTAAGAGTAGTTTTGCATCATTAGCTCTCTTGGTCTCACACTCAAAAACCTCCAGTGGAAATAGAATTCCTCTGCTCTTTTAATGTGCACATGGAAAGAACAGAGAAAAAGCAAGAGTATTCTGATCCTTTAAAACAAGATCCCAAGCACTTTACCGTCTTTTGAAAACCCTATGAAGTTTCCTCCCAGCATATACGTCATCACGTTGTGTGTGGTGCATTAACTCAGAGTTTGTCCGTGCTTCACCTGCTGCCTGGTTGAAATGTTGACCTTTTGTAAGCCCTTTGTGCCAGGAGACCTATTCTCCAGCCTGGCAATGACATGTTGGTGGAAGCAATTGAAGCCAGCACTTAATGTGGATTGACAGCAGGTTGGTAGTCATGTCTCGGCTCCATTTCATGCCTTTCCATAAATAGTTTTTTGTCCCAAGCAAGTCACTTTGCCTCCCTGGACCTGTGATTCTACAGCTGTAAATCAAGGGTTTTTTTCTGACTGGTTGACTTTTAAAGAACATTCCCTTTCTGTAATATTAGATTTTCACACAGCAAAATACTATCAGTGAGCAATTTTTATATTCAAAATTCTCTCTTTTTCCTTTTGGCAGCCATTTTTCATCTCTTCATGTAAGATAATTTTCCATGTGTTATTTTATTTTTTAAAAGACTCAAACAGATTCTGCTCATGTGTAATTTAATATTTTAATTGTGTGCAACATGGCTTTTGTGTCAAAACTTAGCAGTGATTTAGCAAAGCTTCACCCAGCTCAAACTAGCTCTAATTTGATTTCCAGAAATATTTACTTGGCCGGAATACTTGGATCAAAATGTAAATGATAGTCTTGAATAGAGATATAAAGTATGCTTTTGTTGCCCACAGCATGAGAGACTGCGGCTGAGCAGTTTTCAGGAAGCAAATCCTTCCTGCATCCCTACAAGGTGCTCGCCATTGTTCAGTGCTCTTGCTGATCTTGGAGGTCAGGCAGCATTGCCCCCAAATTACCAGGCTAGCTGGCAGAAGAGTGGAGGGACAGAGGGTTCAGTGAGGCAACTGTTACCTTTTTTAAAAATTATATTTTATTGATTATGCTATTACAGTTGTCGCATTTCTCCCCCATCATTCCCCTTCACCCTGCACACCCCCTCCTACCCACATTCCCCCCTTTAGTTCATGTCCATGTGTCATAAGTTCTTTAGCTTCTGTATTTCCCACACTAGTCTTGCCCTCTATTTTCTACCCTCCGTCTATGCTACTTATTCTCTGTACCTTTTCCCCCTCTCTCCTCCTCCCACTCCCCTGTTGCTAACCCTCCATGTGATCTCCATTTCTCTGTTTCTATTCCTGTTCTAGTTGTTTGCTTAGTTTGCTTTTGTTTTAGGTGTGGTTGTTAATATCTGTGAGTTTGCTGTCTTTTTATTGTCATATTTTTATCTTCTTTTTCTTAACTGTTATCTTTTTATCTGAGCCAGTTCTTTCAGTGGGTTCCTCACTTTCTCACTTTCAGTTAAATTTTAGTTTTCACTGAAGTTATTTACATGATGACTTAAAAAAAATCAAATTTCCCTGGAAGGCTCAGTACAATAAACTGTACAGCATTTCCTGGTGCTCCCTGTTTCTACCACTAATTCCATCTCTTGAGGCCAATTGCTTATTCTCCTGCCCTCCAACTTTGTATTCCCACCTAAGTTCTTATGGCTATAAGTTGATTATTCAGCTTTGCTGGTGCTAACCATACCAGTTCCTTGCTTCTTCCTGAGTACATGGAAAGACTCCTGGTCTCCTCCGGGGTTCCATTAGAACCAGGAATGATCTAACAATGTGAGCAGAGAATGACAGAGCAGATAAATTTACATTTTTTAAGAAATCTTTTCTTTTCCTCAGACACAAACCTGCTTGCCACTCTCTTGTCCCAGGTGGTACTGACTGCTGCTTTTTAGGCTTGTTGATGTCCTTCTTCATCATCACCCTGGGAATCTCCTTCAGTTCTTTCCTGTGCTGGATGCCCTGATTCCAGGGATCCTCCTTGTCCTCTTGAATCACTTCCTCATTTTTCTGACTAACACGCTCCAGTAACCTCTTAAGGAAGGGTGCCCATTTGTTGGCCCTTGTAAGTTTCAACAATTTTTTATTCTTTTGCTCTCAGTTTAGTCAGATGTCCTTCTGAGATTAATATGTTTATTTAGTTTGTTTTTCTCAACCAGTAAGAAGCAGACCAGTGATTTCTTTGCAATATTAAACTCAGCTTTGATAAATATCAGCACTTCAGTGTGGAGTGAACAATGCTTGCTTAACCTATTGAGGATAGTGCCATGCTGATATCCTCACAAATGATGGTACAATTGGTTCAAGGGTATTTAGAAAAATTAATGTCAGTCTTTTCCCTACTTTTTCTAACTCAGCACCACAGTTATGCTTAGTGCCTTTACCCTGAAACCTGTTCCTCCTATCGTACCCTGTCGAGGTCCATAGCAGTTATGCATGCAATCATCAGATTTTAAAATGCAGACATCTTTGGCTCCTCCTTCCCATCAACCCTCCAGGCTCAGAAATGCAGATTTCTCTCTACCCTACATCTTGGCACTTGTTCCCACATCTCTAATTTTATTGCAACCCTTAAGTTTCATTCAACTCCTGTTACAACTCAGCCAGATCTATGGACCCCAAGACAAAGAGTGATTTCTCCTGCAAGAATGAATGATGGGCTGAAAGTGGCATTATCTTAATTAAATTTTTATCTTCCCAATCAAGAAAGAAGTCCAGAGATAGGCAGTTGCTAGATTGCTTAACAGATCAATGACATCACCAAGGACACACTCATTCTTGCCGTCTTTCTGTTCTGCCACTCTCCGTGTGTCAGTAGTGTCTCCCTCGTAGTCACACAAGGGCTGCTGCAGTACCAAGCATGAATTCTTCCCAGTCTCCTGGGCCCAGTATGACTTATCCCTCCTCTGTGTTCACAGCACTAACTAAACTCTTCCTTCTATTGTATTTAACAGTGGACATATTTACTCATCAGGATCATGACTTTCTTAATCACAGTAACTTACACCTGTATGTAGACCTACATTGTCTTGCTCAATAAATTTGTATTTAATTAAATTAACTTAAATTGTTGAACTCAAGGTACTTGAAAAGAACTCTAACTCCCAACATTCCACCAATCTTCAAAGTGTCCTAATGAACTTATCTTTCACTAAAATGAGCTAATCTCATTCTTCTTGGAGGCATTTCACTTTGTGAATGGTATATTGCTGTTTGGTTGGAATGCAATTTACAGATTTGGAATTCCAAGAGGTTCAAAGTAAACAGAATACACCAGTTGAAGCAATTTAAAACAAACAATATTATAGATGAGCTCACATTCTGAACAAAGTCAAGTGTTGAAGGAATACTTATGGAAGGTGTTAATTTCTTCTCATTCTTCTCATGCTTAGATATTTTTAAAAGATGAAAATAAGCGTTGTTCTTTCATGTTATTTTGCTTTTACTAAGTCAGTCAGCTAATTTATTCATTCATTCAAAAGGGCACTGAGCACATACTAAGTAAAAACAAATTTTAATATAGTGACCTGGGAACAAGTTTATTAATAACTAAAGCAAGTGCATCAATAACTCTAACATTTCTCCAATTACTTGAGTAGGGTAGGAATAAGGGAAAGGGAAGGAAAGAGAGCCATGAATGTTTCTTCTTACAGAGGCTCTTGTGCCTCCTGAGATCTTAGCTTCTTCCTGAGCTGCCTCTATCCACAGGGAAATTCCTACATGAAAAATTAAGCCCTTTGCCTCCACAGTGTTAGGTCTTATTGACTTCTAGATATTTCACCACTGATTCTTTACTTCATTAACTTAAAAAAACAAAACAAACAAACAAACAAAAAACCTTCTTTGCTTCCCTTAAAGCTTTTAATAGGATTTTCATAGCACACTATTGCTGACTGCACTCATCGGAAGTAATCGCTTAATTCTCAACCTCCATCTAAGTATAAACACATCTACTCCATGAGATTGCAAGTTTTTGGCCATTTACAACAATTATTTTCTGATTAAATATTATTTAGTAGATAAGATATTTTTGTTCAATATTCTTTCATTATATAAACCCTCTGCCTCAGTTTTCTTGTCGGTAAAATGGGAATAATAGCTGTGCCTGATCCAGGGTTATTGAGAAATGAATACATGTAAACCATTTGGACATTTTCCTTTGGATGGTGCATGCTCAATAAATGCTGGCTAGCATTAGATTTTAAATGATAACAAACATGGTTTTTTTCTAAATGTCTAATTGCCTCCAAGATGAAAGTCAAGCATTGTGAATTAATGGCAGACATTGACTGGATTCCTTCGTTGTTCCTTCTGAAGATTTAGATGCTATTAAAACTTTCAGAAATGAATCAGCTTTCCAAAACATTCCCCTCTCCAAAGTAGTCAAGATCCTTTTGGCCTTACGTCATGGATGAAACAGGTACACTTTATTGCTATACTTGTAAAGCACTAATGGTCTTTTTATTTTTAAAAAAATCACTCCTAGTATTTTATATGTATAAGATATTATGTCAATTTATACATGGGCTACTAATAATGTAGTCAAATTTGACTAACTTTGTTTCATGACTTAAATTTATTTTTCCAAACAACACAATTTGGTTATTAAAAATGTTAAATATGGCCCTAGCTGGTGTGGCTCAGTGGACTGAGTGCTGGCCTGCGAACCAAAGGGTTGTCAGTTTGATTCCCACTCTGGGCACATGCCTGAATTGAGGGGCCAGGTCCCAGTTGGTGGCATGCAAGAGGCAACCACACATTAATGTTTCTCTCCCTCTCTTCTCCTTCCTTTCCCCTCTATTTAAAAATAAATAAATAAAATCTTTTAAAAACATGTTAACTATGCATTTGGCTGTTTTTAATAATTTTTATTTGATTCATAGTAAGGCTATTATTTAAACTATTGGAATTCTGTAGTTTGGATTCTTCACAATAATTACAATATTAGGAATTAATAGATTTTTACACAGCATCTATAGTTTCAACATTTCTATTCTAATTTTATTGTTGAGTACTCTACATTTTGAGTTTCTTTTTGCTATATATTATATTTTTATTGTAAGAAATTGTTATAGCAGAATAAACAAGATTGAGGTCATCCATTAGAAAGAAAGACGTGAACTTTAAGCAAAATGGTAATTTTAAGAATGAATTTTGTTCATTTAATGAAGAGAATGGGGGATTTAGTCTTGAACATTTAAAAGGGCAGGATTGTCTTTCTAAGCTATTCACATTCTTGTAAAATAGCCACTTTTTGAAACAGAAACATCAAGATTGTTTAGTTTTCTGTGAAGCAGCATGTTTGGTAAACAAATGGAGAGAATGGGAACATTTTTCAGCTTTCCACAGCACCTTCAGCTGCATGAGTGCACATTTCCTCTCCAAAGAGAAAACACAAATGAGAGCAACAACTGGAAGTCTCTCCAAACACACACGTGTCAGCAGCACGGAAATTACAGATAAGAGCTCCTGCTACTATGAATTATTTTCATTTATTAGACTTGGAATTTAGTTTAAAGGGTACTATTTTTTTCTCAGCTGTTTTAGGGCTTGTTTGATGTACTAATGGGAAGAAATTAAGATTAAAATTAAATTTTCTGATTTAGAGTTTAAAACTATGGGTAGCAATTTTCCAATTTTTCAACAAAACACTTGAGAGTATACAAAGAAAGATAAACAAAGCATGTCAACAATGAAAATTAAGATTAATAATCAACCAATTATTTCCATTAGATAATTGGAAGTTTTATTTTCTCCATGGGGGAGAGGAGGCATAAGATTAAGGATAATAATCCAAAGCTCACTCCTTCTTCACTCATTAAAAAAAGCCACCTGCAAATGAACAGAAACATGGAGATATTCATAACACTTTCTGACTGTTGGGACTTGCACTGTCCAATACTGCAGCCACTAGCCACATGTGACTACTTAGCACCTTTTAAGCGTGGCTCCTGGAAAATTTAAAACTGCAAATGCGGCTGTATTTGCAACTCTCTTGACATACAGACAGTGTGGGTCTGTGTCGTGGCTCAGATAGCCACAGTCTGTACCATCTGTAACACTGAGCAGCGCGAGTTCCCAAGGTGGAGCTTCTGTTGGAAGTAGCTGTAATACTTTCCTTCCTCACTCCTTATCTTTACATATCCAAATAACGAATTGTTCTCAGAAAACAGGGCAGAAATTAGGGTGCAGGCATGGCAGTTACTACTTATTGTTTAGGACATCGGAAAGTTTGTGGCAAGAGATAAAAAAGAGTCCTGATAGCAGTGAATATGTTAAAATGGCACTTTTTATTTATAGCATAATTTCATCATATTAGGGAACCAGGTAGGATGATAAGACAAGAGCTGTGCTACATAAAACACCGAACTCAATGGAAAGTCAAGTGGGAATTATGCTTTTTAATCTGATTTTTAGCTATAGATCTAAGAAGTGGGTTTATCAGCTCCCAGCCTGAGAGTGAGAACTAAGGGCAATTTATGTGCCCTCTGTTGGCAAATTCCAAGTCCAGATAGATTTTTCCTCATTAAAGCATAATTAAAGAGTGGAGAATAAAGAAAACAAAAGAAAGAAACCACTGGACTAATAAGAAAACTTCTATAGAAAAAGGGGATGGACATATAATACTGAAGGTTTGGTTTAGGAGCATAATTCTGAAAAAAATTAACAGGGTTTAAAATTCATTTAAAATACTTAAAATTTCACTGGAGAGCTAAAGGGGAGAAATCACTATAAAAGCACTTTAAATTCTGAGCTGAGGTCAAGGTAAAATGAAACTGGGAAGTTTCTACATTGTCCTCAAATAAGACTCTTCCTTCTTGTAGCCACACAGTTGATGAATCACATAGTTGATAGATGTCACAGCTTTGTTGGGTCTCAGGTAAAAACAAAGGCTTTAGTTGAAAAGAATAAAAGACTGGGATTTGAAATGGCTGAATTTTGGAGAGTTTGCATAGCTCACAGTATCTCAGACCCCTAGATCCCTCTCAGCTTCTTACACAAATAGAGGTGGGCTGTGTTTGAGAGGTTGGTCTTGAGTTGCTTGGGGTCCCTATTACAATTTGCTCAAGGTGGTTAGTTGGGAAGATGTTTCTGCACCATCCTACTTTACTACCCTTCAGTATCTTCAGAGCAGCATATTCCAAGGACTCAAGTAAACCAACCTAGTAGAAAAAGGCTTACATTCCAAGAGGACGGAAACATTTTTCTAACTTATCTTCTTAACACCTGGCAAATATGCACTGGTGACTTCTGAGAGTTCTAGACTAGATAGGATAGAACATTATTTTACAGTTTATTGACATAGTTACACTTAAGTAGAGATTTTGAATTTAGTGTTCTAGCTTGAGGTGTTTAGAATTATCTTAATTCTTTGCTTGGCTGATAAACCAAAATTGGGCTCAAGAGTGGATTAAGCTGAATAAACTTGAGATACCAGACATTATTTGCCTTAATGCAGAAGACAAAATACAAATGATTATGTACATAAGGTGGATTTATCCTGTATAACCAGTTTACGCTCCAGCCCTATTCCTTGCAAGGGCTTAGAAGACACAGCATCCATCAAGGCATGGATACACATACTAGGGGAATGAAGTGCCAGTTCCCTAGGAAAGTGCTGTAGTGGTGTCCTCTGAAGCTAAAATGAAGGGAAATACTGCCATTGAAACGTGTTCACTCATTCAGTGGGAATAATGGATCCTGAGGTAGCAGAAGCCAGGAATCAACACTTAATCTCAAGGATCAAGATGGGTGTGATTACCGCAGACTCAGAGACTTCAATAAATATTTCTCCTAGTCTTCCCTAAAGTGGAAATCACTTCCACAGTAAGAATGTACTAAGGCTTAAGGTCAGGATTAAAAGAGAAAGCGGTCAGAGTTTTGGGAGATTATGAGACACTGGTTTGCAGTTACTTTCTGAAATTCAGAATTCTACCTGTGCTGTGCCCTTCAGAGAAGAGGCTTAGGGAATTCAGGTGATAAGTGAAGTTTGGATCTGAGTTTCTCTCACTGGGCAAAGAGGATTCATGAAGACATTCACTGTTCATTTTATCGGTTCCTGAATATATAACTGGAATATTCTTTTTTCCCCAGCATCTGAAAGAATCCCGAATTACTGTCTTTGTCTCTCTAACAAATGGACTAGTATGTTAGTGCATGACAGAAAGTGTGACGTGGAAGTCTCTGGAGTTCTCATTGATTAACAAAATGGTAAACCAATAGTAAACCAAAATAGTAAACTTATCCCTGAGGAAATCAGGTGACAGTACCTTATCACGTATCTGAGTGACAGATCTTAGACAATAGCTAGCTATGCATCATAACAAATTTGATAAGGTGTGTCTTCCCTTGTACCTGCTGTTGCTTTGGAGATTCTGGCACACGATACATAGCTATTGATATGGTGATTGTATCCTCTCTACGCCAATAAACTGAAAATAACCCTAATACTCCTCAGATAATCTTAAAAGTGGCTTATTTCACCTGACAAGGATAGCTGTACATTTTTACGATATTGCTTCAGGGCTATGTCAACACTGTGGCTCTATAAATTAGTCTAAACTAAAAAAAACTTTGATAATTTGCCATCCCATAGGACACCATGTGACAGAACCTAGCAGGAAAGATCTAAAAGGTATATTTGCAGCATCTACCAAGGCCCTTATGTCACCTTTGTAAGACTTGGGAGTCAAGGAAAACCATGACAGATGCAATACTTCTGCAGCCTGCTGTGCCATGAGGAATGGAGTACTTGAGCACTACTTAGGACTCATGTCTTCTGTTAGCATCTGTGAAACTGTAACAGGCTAACATATTAGCCTGAAAATAGGGTAAAGTAGCAGACTCTTCACAGTTTTTGACAACGGTTTGGAAGAGGGGGCTTCTCTTGGAGACCCAAGGGCTTATAGGCTTAAACAAGGCTGTGTCTGCACAGATATGCACCAACAGGCTGAAGCAAAAGTAAGAAAAAGGAAGAAATCCCTGATAGCTAATGGTAACCCAATTTGGATTCATTTAAAGGAATTAACTACAGTGTATACTGTATGAATGAATCAAACAGGTTAACCAAACAGGTAACAAACAAACCCTAGCAATTCCTGAACATCATTTACTATGAGACATTAGTTAACATCTGAAGCAGTGATTCGTAATTCAACTATTTTTAAATATCTTCTTATCTATGCTAAAGAGATCAAGCTAAAAAGATGTCTTTATTTTTGTATAATATTTGTACATAATGTAACCACTGTCTTAAGACATGCTTAAATCTTCACACTTCAAAGAAATGACCTTTAAGCCACACTTAGTGAAAGTAAGCTAAACTCAGTGGGGCATTCCAGTTGCCAAGGACACTTGTAATCATTTCCTTAATTGTTCTTGACAATCTTATCATTAAAGATATGGGACACTAATTAATGATGGAACATCAATTCCTGGAAAAATGGGCCTTGGGACACAATAGAGCTTATTGTCCGTGCATTCTTTGTGAACATGGTTTCTACAGTGTGGGTCACCCGTGCTGTACGTGTTGCCTGGAAGGCATGTAAACATTTGGAGCACTCGATTGTGCGAGAATTGGATGGAATAAAATCAATGCTGATAATGCTGAAGACATGTTCAAAACCAATGTTCCCTAAAGAAGCTTTTATGCCTAGATTAGTATCAGTATTTAATTGACAGCCTCTTCACTTGGTTAATTACTTGGCCTATTATGGTAGGGAGAGGGAGAAAAGGACAAAGCATTTGTGTTATGAATAGTTGCCAATAAGGGAATCAAATGAGAGAAAGCTGAACCCTGCCACAGAGCACTATCTTTCATATCTTTCCTCGTATACCATATGATTTTTTATTGAATGACTGTCCTTAGAAAAATGGAAATGGTTGAAATAGACCTTGTTTTTCAAAACGCAAGTTGGAACCTTTGTATTTTCAAGTTACCATGGAGGACAGGCTCTGCGGTGAACTTTTTGCCTTCGTGCACCTTTTGCTGTGAATCAAAGATACAGAAATGGAAATACAAAAACACATGTTGACAATATATTCTTTGTACCTTTGAGCTTCAATATAAATTAACCCCTTTTCATAAAAGGAAACAGGAATTGGGATACTATGAAAACACACACTCAATTCTTCTTTTTTCCTTTAACTCTAACACTATAATTTATAACAGCTATTTATTTTCTAGATTTTTCTGGAAGGCTGTTATGGCAATTCCTATTTATTCTGCAATAATACAATAATGTTCAAAGACATTGAAAATATAAATGGATTCAGGAAAGAATTTAATCTTAAATTGTCTCCTTTTCTGGTACATCCTCATCAGTCTGACCTCTGAAGGCTGTTGCTCCTAAGGCTGAGTCTAAGGCTGAGCCGTTGGTCCTCTGCTCTTTTCTTCTGCACATACTTCTTTGGTGACCTCATGGCTTTAAATATCATTTGTGTATTGCTGACTGCCATGATTGTATTTCCACCCTGTACCTCCTTCCTGAACTCCACTTGGATACTCAATGACATCTTAAACTTATATGTTCAAAATACCTTCTTGGTCCCTTTCCATTTTTCTTCCCCCACAACCCTTCTGTTTATTGTTCCATTTTCTCCCAACAACTGAAAATTGCCTATCACTCCTTCGACTGAAGTAGATCCCAGAAACATGGTGGGTTTTTTAATCCCTCACCACAGCTATCATTACATGTTTATCATTGCCATTTGTATATTTCTATAATCCCCTAACTGGGACTCCTCTTTCCTACTATTTGTAGTTGCTTTTCTTTAAACTTTAGCACTTTACATATGTTACCACATTTTTTTTTGTCATAAAAACACTCTGGCATGGACAAGATTATACCAATTTTATAGATAAAGAACCTGAGGATCAGAGAGGTTAATCTACTCTATAAAGAGTAGAATCAGACTTTTTGATTCCCACATTTATATTCTTTTTATTAAACTGCAATATGTATTATATTCAGGATATTAAACATGTGTTAATTGAACAAAAACATTAATCAGGTCAGTTGTTTTCCTGTCACTGAAGAGACTGTTGGGATGAATTCTTCATTTGGGGCATTGGTTTCATTAAAAACAAACTGCATGTAGACTTTAATAAGCCTCTTGTTCCACGTGGGTTGGAAGCCAAGCAAGTCACTGTCCTTTGTGAGAAGAGCAACAGGGACATCAGCGAGGAAGCCAAGGAAAAGCACAGGGAAAGAGCATGACTTGGCTCTACCTGTCTAAACCTGATCTGTGCCACGGACACTCATTCATATGAATTTATGGGGTTTTTCAAAAGATAACATTGGTGCCAAAAAACAAAGCCAAAGAGTCATGCTGTGTTGACTAATGTGATGGACACTACTGAACTAAACAGTCCGTCAAGTCTGATACTTTTATCTCAGCAGGCATCATACTTATTAATAGATTAACATTTATTTAGGCAAGATATTTATGTTTTTATTTCAGTTGGGAAAAGGAGTAGGTCTGATAAGTCATCTAATCTGTCTTCTTTAATTTAGGCCTATATTGGAATGTGTCAAAATAGATGAGTATCTTCTGTGTGCTTAAAAATTTCTAGACCAGAATTACCCACCACTGCCATATCCCATTGGAATGGTGAAGATCTTTACACTGATCATATGCTGATTTTTCTATAAAAATATAATGGTATCCGCCCACTAAAGTTGAAATTAGAAAGCACTCACTAAGCATTTATTCCATGTAGGGTAAGTACTATTATTCCCAGTTTGCAGATGAAAAATTGAGACTCAAATGGGTTAAATAACTAGCTAAAGTTATGCCACTACTAGTTAGTTGCAGACATTCACTCTGGGATCTACATCTGCTGCCTAGTGTTCTTTTCCCTTGTGATTGTTAAAATAAAGACCTAGAGCAACAACAACAAAAAAGTCGCCACCCTGTATTTTGATGACAATTATTTTCATGATTGTATAATAACTCTACTTTTGTTAAATTCATTAATATACAACTGATATCATATTATTATATGATACCATTCTATGGGATCACAGCTGTGACTTTATTCATAGAGAAAATATTATTCATATTAAGTAATAATTGAAGATAATATGCTTAATTTATTCATCATCTATGTTTCCCCACTTGGACATTTTTAAGCCCTAAAAATGACTTCATTATTAATAAAAGTAGAGTATCATACCTACCATGCTTAAAGTTCAGTTTAAGTATTTGAGACACCAAAAATTTTAATAATAAAGATTTGGAAGAATGGTATAAGACCAGCCAATTCTCTCAAGAATATGTTGATAGCATAAGATATTTTCTCAAAACTAGTAGACACAAACATAATTGTTTATCTAATTTGTTTATAACACCTATGTCGTACATCATGACTTTGCTGTATTATGTACTCTGATTTAAGATTTACTATGCTAAGATTGCAGTGAGATTTCCTAGATATTTATAACCACTGAGAGAAACGCTTGTAATGTTTATCCCAGAAATCCACACACAGAATACAGTAACCTACTGCTCATTACAGGTTAAGAGGCACGTACACGTGGAATCCAATGCCTCAGTGACAGTCATGGCCATAATTTGACTGACACGACTGTGCCTCTGCCAGAGGCACAGGTGTCTATTTTAAAGCAGGCAATATAAGAAGGTGAAAGCAAAACCCAGGAAAGAAGTCAAACAAAAAATTATTGATAATGTATAATGGGTAGCAAAACCAATCACATGAGTTCTGCAATTATTCCAAGTTATAATTGAAGTCAACAGGTATCTAACTAAATTGACTATAACTGTCTATATTATTCATCTTGGCCTTAATTTCTTAAAGTCTAGAACTTTAATTCCTAAACACAACACGCACACACACATATAATAATTAAATGAAAGACTAGATTGAAGTCTAGAATTCTTACTTCCTATATACACTTCAGCCCTTACAAATGAGCTTGTTTTCTATCTGAGGAGCTAAAACTGTTCATGTCAAGGTCACCAGTGTTCTCCATGTTGCCAAGTCCAGTGACACCTCCCTGTCCTCATCTTGTTTTATTAACAGCATTCAATATAGTTGACTCTACCCACTTTTCTCAAACACTTTCTTCCCTTAACTTGCATGAAAACATGTGCTTCTGATTCTAGATCTATTGCATGACAAAGCAATTTAGAGTTTGGTGCCAGATCACCTGGGTTCGAATTTCAGCTCGTACACTCACTGACTCTGTGGTAATAGGCAAATTAGTTTTCACTGATCTGTAACTCACATTCTTCACGTGCCAACTGGTATGATAATGGTATCTACTTGATAAGGTTGTTAGAGGATTAAGTGAGTTAATATTTATAAGACATTCAGAAAAGTGCCTGGAGTACAGTAAGCATTGTGAAAATGTTAGCTATTAATGTTAGCTCTTCCTAACTGTTCCTTCTTAGTCTTCTTTGTTGACTCCATGTAGCCTATAAATATTAGCATTCCCTTGGGGCTGGGTCTCTAGAGACCTGTTTCTTCCAGTCCTATGGCTTCAATTTTCATGTATTTGTTGATGACTCTCAAATACATCTCTCCTCTTGACTCTAGACTCCTATAAGCGATTGCTTAACTCAAAATAATCTAATCTATAGATAAGTATAATAGTTTATATACCAAGCAGTTCTAAGGTAAAGTGGTTGTAACAAGTTGAGTGATTTGGCACCTCAAAAGTATTATTATATCCTTACAGTTCGTTCATTTTTTAAAATTTCTCTTTAGTGCATCAGCTCATTCTCCTGGTTATAAGATGGCCATCACATTTAGAACTAACAATGTCCAATGAAGGGATTTAAAAAATATATATTTTATTGATTATGCTATTACAGTTGTCCCATTCCCCCCTTCATTCCCCTCCATCCTTCACACCCCTTCCCACCCACATTCCCCCCTTTAGTTCATGCCCATGTGTCATAAGTTCTTTAGCTTCTACATTTCCCACACTATTCTTGCCCTCCCTCTATTTTCTCTCTACCGTCTATGCTACTTGTTGTCTGTACCTTTTCTCCCTCTCTCCTCCTCCCACTCCCCTGTTACTAACTCTCCATGTGATCTCCATTTCTGTGTTTCTGCTCCTGGTCTAGCTGTTTGCTTAGTTTGCTTTTGTTTTAGGTGTGGTTGTTAATATCTGTAAGTTTGCTGTCTTTTTACTGTCACATTTTTTATCTTCTTTTTCTTAGATAAGTCCCTTTAACATTTCATATAATAAGGGCTTGGTGATGATGAACTCCTTTAACTTGACCTTATCTGAGAAGAACTTTATCTGCCCTTCCATTCTAAATGAAAGCTTCACTGGATAGAGCAATCTTAGATGTAGGTCCTTGACTTTCATGACTTGGAATACTTTCCAGCCCCTTCTTGCCTGGAAGGTCTCTTTTGAGAAATCAGCTGGCAGTCTGCTGGGAACTCCTTTGTAGGTGACTCTGCCTTTATCCCTTGCTGCTTCTAGAATTCTCTCCTTCATTTTAATCTTGGCTAATGTAATTATGATGTGCCTTGGTGTGTTCCTCCTTGGGTCCAATTTCTTTGGGACTCTCTGAGCTTCCTGGACTTCCTGGAAGCCTATTTCCTTTGCCAGATTGGGGAAGTTCTCCTTTATTATTTGTTCAAATAAGTTTTCCACTTGTTGCTCTTCCTCTTCCCCTTCTGGTACCCCTATAATTTGGATGTTGGGATGTTTAAAGATGTCCTGGAGGTTCCTAAGCCTCTCCTCATTTTTTTGAATTCTTGTTTCTTCCTTGTTTTCTGTTTGGTTGTTTCTTTCTTCCTTCTGGTCCACTCCATTGATTTGAGTCCCAGTTTTCCTCCCATCTCTATTGGTTCCCTGTGCGTTTTCCTTCATTTCACTTATTGTAGCCTTCATTTGTTCATCTAATTTGCGACCAAAATCAACCAATTCTGTGAGCTTCCTAATCACCAGTGCTTTGAACTGTGCTTCTGATAGGTTGGCTGCCAGTGTTTTGAACTGTGCGTCTGATAGGTTGTCTACCTCTTGGTCGCTTAGATGAACTGGCTCAGGAACTTTGATCTGTTTTCCTGTTTGAGCCATTTTTTGGGGGGAGGGGGGTCTGGTCACGGCTGTTACATAGTGAGGAGCAGAGCCTTAGGTGTTCCCCAGGGCAGGGCAGCCCAGTCACTGGGTTGTGATGCTGTATTTGGGGGTGGGGTCTGAGAGGGAACAGTGGTGCTTCCTCCACTCTCTCCCATACTTTGGTCCTTTCCGCCGCCTCCCACAAGCAAATTGGGCCCTTCTGGTGCTGATTTCTGTGTGGGTGGGCTTGTGCACATTCTAGGACCCTGTGAGTCTCTCCAACGAACTCCCCCCCTGAGGCTGGGAGTCTCTCCCAGCACCTCAACCCCCACAAGAGTTTTCAATCAGTGTTCTTAGGTTTTATTTCCTGGTGCTGGGGCCTTGGGTTGCAAGGTCTGTCTTGCTCCCCGTTCTCGCCTGGATTATCTGCATGTGAATGTGTGACCACCTGGTCAGCCAGCCACCTTGTGCAGACTCACTGGGTCTGTCTGTTGCCACCCCATGCCAGGGTCTGCTAGCCACTGCCTGTACACCTGGGGCATGCTAGCTGCTGCCTGAGAGCCCGGGGTCCACCAACCTCTGCTTCCTCCTGCCTCAACTCCACCCCTCTTAGCAGTCTGGATGATGGTTGTTGGACCTCCATACAGTTCAATTTTCTGTCAGTTCTGGTTGTGTTCTTGTTTCTAAATATTTGTTGTCCTTAATTTTGGTTGTGCAAGGAGGCACAGTGTGTCCACCTATGCCTCCATCTTGGCTGGAAGCCAATGAAGGGATTCTTAATCCTGGTAGTAATGACGTTTGGGTCTGGATAATTTTTTACTGTGGGGACCGTGCAATGCATTGTACGATGTTTAGGAGTATCCCTGGCCTATACTTATTAAATACCATTAGTACTCAGACATTGCCAAATGTCCCTTGGAGTACAAAATTGTTTCTGTTGCAAATTACTAGTCTAATGAAAAAAGGACCTATCTCTTCTTGCAGGCTTTTTTTTTTTCTAATAAATAAGGAACTCTTTCTCAGAAAACTATCCCTCAGGTCTTTGTTTATCCCTCAGGATATTGCTTATATCTCTGTCATGTGCCTTTTCTCAAATCAATCACTAGCCAGATAAATAGGTTTACTATGGTCAGGATAGTAAGTAGCATCTTACTACTATATATGATATACCCTATATTCTAAGGGTATAGGAATAGACACTTGAACAGAATTAGATAGGCCTGCAAGGAAAAAGAAAGTATTCATATGAACAAGCAGTGTCTGAGTCTCACCCTGTTTGTTTTTGCAGTGAGACTAAAAGTAACTGAACAAAAATAAAAATATTTTTTAAAAAAGTTAGACCATGCCCTTCTTAGCACAACTCCCTCCATTTTCCTCATTACTTTATATTCCAGCCACACTGGTCTTCTTTCTATTTTCAAATACACATTTCTCATTCCCATTTTAAGTTCTTTGTATCTGCTAATTGCTGTCTTAGAATTGTCCTTTCTCAGAAATTTTTATCACTGATCTTTCTTGTCATTTCAGTCCTAGATCAAATGTCACCTCCTCAGTGACTCATACCTAAATTAGCATTCTTCTGTCCAGTCACATTCTATTACAGTATTTAATTTATTTTCTACCTAGTACTTGTTTCTTTTTGAAATATACTTGTTTATCAGTGACCTCCTTCCAGCAAAATGAAAACAACTAAAAGCAGGAATATTGTTCTTTCTTGTCTTTCATTGTGTTCCGAACACCTACAACAGGACATGGACTATTATAAGTACTGAATAAATATCTATTGTATGAACGAGTGAGTCAATGAATGAATAACCTGAGAAGTATATTCTGGAACATATGAGTAGAATCACCTGAGAAGCCTATCATGGCCTGGTGGTTTCCTACAGTTGAAGAGATTGAATTGGGAGTTCAAAGATACCAAGGTGATTAGAGTTTGCAGGACAAAATATTGGAGAAGAGAGAGCTACACAGAGAGAGCCCTTGGGAGATCTGCAGAGAGTTTGCCTTTCTCCCAGCCCATCTACACTTGAGCACATGCATGTAAGGAAACTATCTGAGGCTTGGGGGATATACAATATAAAGAAGCAGGTAGAGCAATCCTAGGAACATATACTAATCAGTAAGAGTTGTATATGTTCAAACAAAGTATAAAGCTTTATAATATATGTGGTGTTGGGTAGATTAATCTGAAAGGTATTGCCTCAGTAGTGCTTGACTGTAGAGGCAGCTCTAATCTGCCTAACAAAGTTTAAAACCAAGCCTTGAAAGGACCAAATGACTTCTAAGTAACTTAACTGCATATCAGAATGGAGACTGTGAATAGTTACTGAAATACAAAAATACTCAACACCCAACAAAGTGAAATTCAATTCTGGCATCTACTCAAATACTAGGTATGCAAAAAAGCAGAAAAATGACCCACAAGATAAGAACAACCAATGAATGCAAACAGATCCAGAAATGTCACAGGTTGTAGAATTAATAAATGAGGACACCAAAATTGTTATTATTGCTATAATCCATATACTGAAGAAGGAAGAGGGGAACATGAGCATGTTAAGACATGGAAGATATTGTTTAAATTGAAGTTTTAAAGTGAATATTATAATATCCGAGGCGAAAAATGCACTGAATGGGAATAAAAGTAGATTAGAAAATGTATAAAATTAGTAAATTTGAAGAGATGCAAAAAAGAATTTTAAAAAATCCTGAAAATACTCTACAGTTTTATTGCTCCCTGGAGCAACTTCCAACAGCCTCACATACAAGTAATTAGAGTGCCCAGCATGGGAGGGGCATACAGAGAAAAAATGGTGAATAAACAATGCATGAGAGTTTTAAAATTCGATGATAAAAGCAATAAACTCACAGATACAAGAACTGCAATGAAACCTAACTACAAGAAGCATGAAAAAAACTATACCAAAATATATCACAATCAGAATGCTTAATACCAATGAAAAGGGGACCCTGTATTCATAAAGCAAAGATAAGACAGGCTCTGGCTGGGTAGCTCTGTTGGGTAGAGTGTCATTGGCTCGATATGCCAAGGTTGTGGGTTTGATCTCCCATCAGGACACAGAATCAACCAATGTATAAGTGAAATTTACCAAGCTAGACCATATCTAGGCCATAAAAAATCTTAATCAATTTAAAATACGTCAAGTTTTACAATGTTTGTTCTCTAATCATGATGGGTAAGTGGGTGGGAAGGGGAAGGGGAGAGCAATGGAGGAAAAATAGAGACAAATGTAATCTAATAATTACATAATTATATAAATCAATAATGAAAAAAGAAAATAAACTGTACATTTGAAACCTGTATGATCTTATTAATCATCACTCCAATACATTTCATTTAAAAAGAAAAAGATTAGTAACAGAATGATATATGGAAAATCAGTAAATATTTACTAAGTAACACACTTCTAAATGAGAATAGTAAATAAAAATACCAAACAACATTCTTCTGAATAACCCAAATATTTTCCAAAGGAGGAACAAAAAGAGAAATTAAAAGGTATTTTGAATTAAATGGAAATAACAAAATAGCATATCACAGTTTGTGGGATGCAGCTAAAAATAATACTTAGAAGATCATCTTTAACTGAAACATAATCAACAAAAGAAAAAAGCAAAGAAAATATAACCAGAGACATTGAAATTAATAACAATCTGACAATAGCCAGAGGGGAGGGGGAGGGGACAGTGAGGAGAGAAGGGTTTTCAGGAACTACTATAAAGGACACATGGACAAAACCAAGGGGGAGGGTGGAAGCAAGGGAGTAAGGTGGGTTTGGCTGAGATGGGGGGAGTGGTGGGAGGAAATGCAGACAACAATAATTGAACAACAATAAAATAATTTAAATAAAATAATAATACTTAGAGGAAAATTTAGAGCACTGAAAACCTCTGTTGGCAAATAAGGAATGTCTCATAGACATGACTTCATCTTCAATCTTAACACAACAAAGAAGAGCAAATGAAACTCTAAGTAAGCAAATTAGTTTTTCTCCCTTCCTTCTTTATGAAACACTCTATTATCACATTATTATCTCCAAGTTAATTTTACATAACTTTGAAAAGACTTCTCCTTAATTCAAGAACCCAAACATCTTAATTTTTATACTGAAAAACATGATACAGTATTCACCAGTTTTAATTTCTACAATTTCTACTTGCTAAAGACCATGTTGTAATTCCATTTTATACCAATATCACTTTAGTCTCATATAATTTTAGATTACTTATTTTCTTGAAATATTTTTAAAAGATTGTATTTATTTATCTTTAAAGAGAGGGGAAGGGAGGGTGAAAGAGAGGGAGAGAAACATCAATGTGTGGTTGCCTTTCACGTGCCCTCAACTGGGGACCTGGCTGGCAACCCAGGCATGTGCTCTGTCTGGGAATTGAACCAGCCTTTGGTTCACAGGCTGGCACTCAATCCACTGAACCACACCAGCCAGGGCTTCTTGAAATATTTTTAATATGGCTTTTAGGTTCCATTTTGAAATTCAGAAAAAAATGTAATTCAGAATTCTCTCTTTAAACAGGTTATTTTCTGGGATGATTTTAATAAAAAGCTAGTGTTACTCATTTCTGGTTGATTCTTAATAGTATATATTTGATTTAATTTAATTATTTTTAAAGAGCTTTGATGAGTTTTAACTGGCATATGAAAAATTGGACACATTTAAAGTATACAGCTTGATAAGGTTTTATATGTATATACTCACAAAACCATCACAAAAATCAGGATAATAAACATATTTATCATCTCTGACTGTTTCTTCCCACTGTTCCTCCCTGTCTTCTCAACCTCACACAACTAATCTGCTTTACATTACAATATATTAGTCTGCATTTTATAGAATTTTATATAAATGAAAGAACATAATAGATGCTCTTTATTGTCTGGCTTCTTTCACTCAGTATAATTATTATGAGATTTATCCATGTTGTATGTTTCAAAATTTTATTTTTTATTGTACATAAGCATTCCTTTGTATGGATATATCATAATTTGATTATCCATTCACCTGTTGATGGATATGTGGGTAGTTTACAATTTGGGGGAAAATATAATAAAACTGCTACAGATATTTATGTCCTACAAATTTTAAATGGCCATAAGCTTTCATTTCTCTTGGATAGATACCTAAGAGTGGAATGGTTGGGTTCTATGGTAGATGATTGTTCAACTTTTAAAGAAACTGACAAACTTCCTAACTATCTGCATCATTTTCCATTTCTACTAGTAGTATATGAGGGTTTTAGCTGTTCTGCATCCTCATGAAACTTTCTATGATAGCAGATAAGAAAACATGACCCATACATATGCTGCCTACAAGAGACCCAACTCAAAACAAAAGACCTACACAGACTGAAAGTGAAGAGTTGGAAAAAATATTCCAAGCAAATGGACAGAAAAAAATCTGGGGTAGCAGAACTTATATCAGACAAAATAGACTTTAAAACAAAGGCCATAAAAAGAGATACATAAGGACACTTCATAACACTCAAGAGAAGAATCCATCAAGGAGACATAAACATTATAAACATATATGCAACCAACCTAGGAGCACCCAGATATATAGGAAAAATCTTGGAGGACTTCAAAAACCATATAAACAGCAGCACACTTATACTAGGGGATTTTAACACCCCACTGTCAACAATGGATAGATCTTCCAAACAATATCGTCGAGGATATTGCAGCATTATACAACACCCTAGATCAAATGGACGTAACTGATATATATAGGACCTTTCATCCCAAAGAAGCAAAATACACATTCTTTTCAAATGCACATGGAACAGTTTCAAAGATAGACCACATGTCAGGACACAAAACAAGCCTCAACAAATTCAAGAGCATAGAAATCATAGCAGGCATTTTCTCAGAATTTAAGGGCCTGAAACTAGAAACCAACTTCAAGGAAAAAACTCAAAAACATTCAAATTCATGGAGATTGAATAGCATGCTATTAAACAATGAATGGGTTAATAACGAGATCAAAAAAGAAATCAAAAAAGTTTCTGGAAACAAATGAAAATGAAAACACAACAACCCAAAGCCTATGGGACACAGTGAAGGCAGTCCTGAGAGAGAAGTTCATAGCGATACAGTCCTACCTAAAAAAGATAGAAACATTTCAAATAAACAACCTAACCCTACATCTACAAGAACAGGAGAAATAACAACAAATGAAGTACAGAACAACTGGAAGGAAAGAAATAACCAAGATCAGAGCAGAATTAAATTACACAGAGACTAAAAGAACAATTCAGAGGATCAATAAATCCTGGAGCCGGTTTTTTGAAAATATAAGCAAAATTGACAAGCCTTTAACCAGACTGATCAAGAAAAAAAGGGAGAGGACCCAAACAAATAAAATCAGAAATGAAAGAGAAGAGATTACAACTGACACCACAGAAATACAAAGGATTGTAAGAAATTATTCAGAACAACTATATGACAAGAAATTTGAAAACCTAGGTGAAATGGACAAATTTCTAGAAAAATACAATCTTCCAAAACTGAATCAAGAAGTAGCAGAAAGCCTGAACAGACTGATAACAGCTGGTGAAATTGAAGCAGTAATCAAAAAACTCCTGATACACAAAATCCCTGGACTGGATGGTTCCACAGGAGAATTTTACAAAACCTTCAAAGAAGACCTAACCCCTGTCTTTCTCAGACTACTCCAAAAAACCCAAGAAGGGGAAAGACTCTCAAACTCTTTTCATGGGCCAGCATCATCCTAATTCCAAAACCAGATGAAGACAGCACAAAGAAAGAAATCTACAGGCCGATATCGCTGGATAAACATAGATGCTAAAATCCTCAACAAAATATTGACAAACCACATCCAACAATACATTAAAAAGATCATACACCATGATCAAGTGGGATTCATCCCAGGGATGCAAGGATGATACAATATTTGCAAATCACTAACTGTAATACATCACATAAACAAAAGGAAAGATAAAAATCACATGATTTTATCAATAGATGTGGAAAAAGCATTTTTGATGAGGTACAGAACCCATTTATGATAAAAAAAAAAAAAACACTCAGCAAAGTGGGAGTAGAGGGAGCATACCTCAACATAATAAAGACCATATACATGAAACCTACAGCCAACATCATACTTAATGGGCAAAAAATAAAAGCTTTGCCACTAAGATCAGGAACAAGACAAGGACATCCACTTTCACCACTTCTATTCAACGTAGTATTGGAAGTTCTAGCTACAACGATCTGACAAGAAAAAGAAATAAAAGGCATACATTTTGGAAAGGAGGAAGTAAAACTGTCATTGTTTCTAGATGACATGATTGTGTACATAGAAAACCCTATAGACGCCACCAAAAAATGACTCGACCTAATAAGTGAATTTGGTAAAACAGAAGGATACAAGGTCAATATTCAGAAATTGAAGGCATTTTTTACACCAACAATGAAATATCAGAAACAGAAATCAGGGGAAAAAAAGCCCTGTTTGCTATAGCAACAGGAAAAGTAAAGTACCTAGGAATGTTTAAACCTAACCAAAGAGGTAAAATACCTGCACTCAGAAAACTACGCAACACTGAAGAAAGAAGTTAAGGAAGATACAAACAAATGGAAGCATATACCATATTCATGGATTAGAAGAATTAACATCAAATGCCCCTATTTTTCAAAGCAATTTATAAATTCAATGCAATCCCTATTAAAATACCAATGACATATTTCACAGACATAGAACAAACATTTCAAAAATTTACATAGAACCATAAATTACCCCAAATAGCCTCAGCAATTTTGAGAAAGAGGAACAAAATAGGAGAGATCACAATATCTGATATCAAACTATATTACAAGGCCACTGTAATCAAAACAGTCTGGTACTGGCATAAGAACAGATCAATGGAATGGAACAGAGAGCCCACAAATAAACCCATGTCTCTATGATCAATTAATATTCAACAAAGGGGGCAGGAGTATAAAATGAAGTAAATATAGGCTCTTCAGCAAATGGTGTTGGGAGATCTGGACAGCTACATGCAAAAAAATGAAACTTCACCATCAACTTACACCATACACAAAAATAAACTCTAGATGAATAAAAGATTTAGATATAAGTCACAACACCATAAAAGTCCTAGAAGAGAGCATAGGCAGGAACGTCTCAGTTATTTCTGAGAAAGTCTCAGCAATATTTTCACCAATATTTCCCCTAGAGCAGGGGACATAAAAGAAAGAATAAACAAATGGGACTTCATCAAAATAAAAAGCTTCTGCACAGCTAAAGAAAACATCAGAAAAATGAAAAGGGAACCAAATGTATGGGAAAATATGTTTGTCGATGATATCTTAGACAAGGGTTTGATCTTCAAAATATATACAGAACTCACATGACTCCACTCCAGGCAGATGAACAATTCAGTAAAAAATGGGTAAAGGACCTGAACAGACACTTCTCCAAGGAGGATATACAGAGGGCCCAGAGGTATAAGAAAGGACACTCATCATCACTAGCCATCAGAGAGATGCAAATTAAAACCACAATGAGCTAACACTTCACACTGATCAGAATGGCCATCATAAACAAATCAACAAATAATAAGTGCTAGTGAGATTGTGGAGAAAATGGAACCCTAGTACATTGTTGGTGGGAATGCAGACTGGTGCAGCCACTGTGGAAAACAGGATGGAATTTCCTCAAAAAACTAAAAATGGAACTGCCTTTTGACCCAGCAATTCCACTGCTGGGATTATCCCCTAAGAATCTTGAAACACCAATTCTAAAGAATCTATGCACCCCAATGTTCATAGCAGCACAATTTACAGTAGCCAAGTGCTGGAAGCAACCTAAGTGCCCATCAGTAAATGAGTGTATCAAGAAATTATGGTAGACTTACACAATGGACTACCACTCAGCAGAAAGAAAGGAGCTCCTACCCTTTGCAACAGCATGGATGGAACTAGAGAGCATTATGCTAAGTGAAATAAGCCAGGTGGTGAAAGACAAATGCCATATGATCTCACCTATAAATGAAACCTAATCAACAAGCAAGCAAGCAAGCAAGCAAAATATAACCAGAGACATTGAATTAAGAACAAACTGACAGTGACCGGAGAGGAGCAGGGAGGGAAATAAAGGGTGTAAGAGGGGAAGAGTCAAGTCGAGGAACATGTATAAAGGACCTATGGACAAAGCCAAAGGGGTGTGGGATTGAGTGTGGGAGGTGGGGCGGGGAGAGTGGGAAGGAGGAATGGGGACAACTGTAGTTGAACAATAGAAAATACTTTCTATAATCAATCTTCTTTACATTTTATATTTTGATAGGTAGGCAGGGGCATTTCCTTTCGATTTCAATTGGCATTTTCTTTAAATTAGTAGTTCTCTTCTCATATATTGCAGTTCTAAATAAAATATTTCGGGAAGCAATTTAAAGCTACATTATAAAAGAAAAATATAAACTCCATTGGTTGAATTAAAGACTGGAAAAAGTCTATGAGAAATGGGCATAATTGATCCATGAAAAATTAGTCATCCTGCCCAGTTATCTAATTCTCTAGATATTAGGGGTTGTCTTCTCACGTATTCTGACCTGGAAATCAGGATAAAGGAAAATTACCTTTCTCAGACTCTGTTAACTATAGCTTTAGCATATTGAAAAGACATGTGATGGGAAGCTTTTGAAAGCTGTCTGTGTGTGTGTGAGGTTCTCTATGGCCTTTCTACAGTTTGTGTATCAACATTTGTCCTTGATGTAGTTAAGATATTGTCTAGGAGTGAAAAAAGACCAGAAAGGTGAGAGGAAGCTTTGTGAACTTTCCTTGAGCTTCATCATATGACACTAAATGGTATCTTACTAGTGGGGATAAGGCCTCGGTGTCCCAAACAGGTAATACTCTGAAGTCAAATCTTTCATTAACCTTTCAGTACTTTCGGTCTCTTCCAATCTTCTCCAGGAAAAACATTTTTATACAATAGTAAGATATTAAATATGTGTTCACATATTTACTTTGTATTGTTATTTATTACCAGTGGGATTGTAAATATCTAATAAGCCAAGTCTGTCATGAGTAATTTTTTATTTCTTATAGACTTCAACTACTTTCATTTTTACTTGCACTAATAATGTATTATATAAATCAAATATATAATTCTTGCACTTGGCTTATGTCAGACACTATGCTGAGCACTTTCAATGCACTTTCTCCTTTTTAAAAATTTCACTTATTAGGGTGACATTGTTTAATAAGATTATACAGGTTTTGGGTGTGTAATTCTATGATAAATCATCTGTATTTGGTATTATGTGCCAATGCTAGGATTGGTGCTTTTGATGCATTTTTTAATCCTTTCAAAAATCCTCTGAATAGATAATATCATTATTATCTGTATTTGTATTATTATCACTGTATTTACTGGTACTCATATTAAAATGTTGAAAAAACTTTTTACCTTAAATCACATTTATTAGTAGATGATATATATTTGTGTATTTGATAGTGCTTTTCAGTATTTTTTTCTTAGCTTCCACAAATTTATTTTTACCTTCTATCTTGATAATCTCACCTTTAGGATAATATCCTGCTATTGCCCACTGAAAATAGAAGTTTTTCAGCTTCAGACATACGTCTATTTCTGTATTGTTCATTTTTATTATTGTCTCTATATTCCATAATTCAAGTTTTTAAATCTCTCAATGTATTGGTTTCCCTGTATATAAAATAGACAATGTTATATGGTCTGAGCCCAATTTCTATGCTAAAATCTACTCCCAAATATATCAATCAGGTATCTTGAACTTTTTCCATTGTAATACACAGAAACATTTTTCTTTTTCTTTCAAACTCTTGTTACTAGATATACCACATCTGTTTTAATTAGATTTTCTGGGTCTTGAAGTATATAGGTACAGTTTGGGGGGAGGGACTCTTTAAGTGACAGAATGCAAGCTATCAATATAGACTAGTCAAATATTCAGATTGGAAAAAGCAATTACAACAAATTATGAATTTTTTAAAGTTTACAAATATCACAGACACTACAAAAATCAAGAAAAATAACATTCCCAATGTACCACTATAATACTTTTTCTCCTAGTTGTTTTGTCTGCCTACCATTTGAACATCTAATTATATGATAGGTAATTTTAAAATATTTCCTGTAGAGAGAATAAAAGTGTAATTCAGTCTTTCTACTGACATGGATGATAGAAATGTGGGGTCTTTATTTTTGTTATTGATAGTTGATATACTAAAAGAAGTGAATTCATACACAAACATGTTATCTGTGGTTTTGACGAAAGTTTATGCCACATTAATATAATTGTGATAAACTCTATTTTGTGAGATTTCATTGAAAAGAAAAAAATACGTGGTGAATTTACATTACTCTGAACTGCATTACTGAATTCATGTTCATGGGGAATAATTTCTTTTTTGATTAGGTATTAATGAAAATCGAAAACTCAGCTTACAGTTTTGCATATCAGATAAGAGGAAGCTTTATCTGAACTAACTTCCACCAGTTCAAGCCTTGTTTCTCCCTACCGCTCAATCTTCCGTGCGGGCATCGGGACACGGAGAACCGGCTCTGACAGCAGGCTGCTTCCTTTGGTACTTCCTCTGCCCCTGGCCTTTCTGTGACAGCACAGGGCGCGTTGTCACACAGGTAGGAGTTTTCCTTGGATTCATTTACACTAAAAAACGCCTGCAAACCACATAACTGTATCTCACGAAACCAAAATTAACTGTATATTCAATTCCACTTCCTGTCTGCCAGCTTCCAAAAAGGCTCACAGCTCCTCTGCAATGCTGCCCCTACGTGAGGTAAGAGTGACTGAGGGAAATCCAGAGTGGAAAAGGATAGTAGTCTTACCTATTGTGATAACTCCATAAAACCAGGTGACACATATACACATTGCTAAGGTCACCGCCAGGATCCTGGAAGGGGGCCTGTGCAAGGGAAGGACCTGAAATTTATGCTGATGCTGTTTGTTGTAAATCCACCCCGGTCCAAACTCTAGAAGCTTTGTAATAACAATGGTCATTCACACATAAAATGATCCCATTTCCAAGTGTTAGTGCTCTTCTCTTCAGATCATCACATAAAACTTTTCTCTTACACTCTCATTTGGTCAACTGTATCTACTGAGCACCTACTATATACACTAGGTTCTGTGTTCAACTTCATAAATACGATGATGTACAAGATGTATGTGGTGTTTCTTGTCACAGAGCTCAAAGTCAAAGGCAACACTTACCCACCTTCAGCTAGAACACCTTAGGTTTGCAATCAGCTGCCAGGCTTCCTAAGCCCTGTCCCACTGTGACTAATTCTTTAGGCTACATTCACCATGTTCCTTGGCTGGGATCAGCACACCACAGCCCAGGTCACAGAAGCTGCGTGGCTTCCCATCACACTGGACTTCAGCGTCAGATTCCTCATCCTCGGTTACAAGGGCCCTATTACACGCCCTTCTGAATGATTCGGTGAATTCATTTCACTGTGTTCCCTATCGCATTACCCCTGTTCAGCTCAGGGGAACTTCCTTCTGCTGTCTGCCCTTTCCATCCAGTTAGCCCTCTTCTAGATCTTCATTACCTCACCTGCACGGTAACCTCACTCTATGCCGAATGCTCATCTCACACAGAGTGACCACGTCACCCGCAGCTGCCCATCAGCTGCCCCAAGTCCTCCCTGGATCAAGTGAGATTGTTTTCTTCATCACTTACCACATTCTTTGGTGAAAAAAATTATAAATTCTATTTTCTACATAAAATCAAATTACTAACATTCATTTAGTCCTGAGCAGGGGTGTGATACTATGAATTTGATAATTATTTTTTTAGGAAAAAAACACATAGATCTTTTAATGTTACCTTGCAGTTAAATGATTCTTACTTCTCTAACTGGAATTTTGGAAGAAAAAGACAGAAATGATGAAGTCTGACGATATTGATACACAACAACATATTTATTGTATGATTCAACATTAGAGCTCATTCAGGTGGTATTCAGCTGGCTTTGTTAGGCTTGCTTCCCAAATCAACATTACCTTCCAATCCATGTAGATATGTGAAATGATCATCGGCCAGATGCAGAAGGATTCGCAGATTGACTGCAAACACGATGACTTATCTAGTGGAAAGATGAAACCTGACACAGACCTGGAGACAGGTTCAAACTCCACCCAGGGTAAGAACCTGGTAAGAAGCACATTTCAACCTTGAGAGGAAACAATGAACTTTAAAATGTACCAGCTGAGAGGTTCAAAAGCTCAGCCCAACCTCCACTGGAAAGGCAATCTTCGTGTTCAAGGGTTTCTTAGGGTGAACGTATCACCACAGCAGCCTTATTAATGACAGCAGGGACTCATGTGGTCTCAGCCATAAGCAATTATTCACAAATTAAATATTCCAAGTGTAAAAACGATCTCTGCGAATCAATGAAATGTGTGGCCCGGAGGATGTGAGGATAACAGGTATGTTTTCTCAGAGCTGCTCACAGAAAGGAGAAAGCAATGATGTGTACAGCTGTGTTTGTATCCTGCATTTAATCACAGAAAAGGCAGCGATCAATTTCATTGTCCACCCACTGAAAGTGAGGCTGGAATAATGCTTTTGGGAATCTCACAAGTCATTTGGACAGAAAACTCAGACCTTAACTACTCACTCCGCTGAGTTTTAAAAATGCAATTTCAGTTGGTAACTGTATTGAGTACTTTGAAATTTGTGAACTTGAAATAGTTAAGACACATGTTTTGTGAGAGTCTCTTAGAAATAGTGGCACTGTGCCATCTCAGCAGGCACAATGCCTTTCTTAACAGATGGTTGGGAGAGAAGGCAGCCAAGACCATGGCTGAACAACAAATGTGCTTGCTAAGGGCAAAAGTCCAAGTGGCGAAAGTCGAAACTGTTTTCCATCCTAAGCTTGTAGGCTTGTGGCAAAGGGAGTGGGGAGTCAGTTGACTCTTACACACTAAAGCAAAATGACCAAAGAGCTTCCATGACTGTAGGAAAAGAGACCAGCAGACTCGGTATTCATTGACTCAGTGTCCTGAACGCAGCATTACATGTGCTTACTGCCTTTGTGTCCTTACATGGAATTTCCTTGTGCCATCTGTTAGCCCTGTACCTCATCTTGTTTTCATTCATACAAACTACAGCCTGAGTGCCATGTGCACGCAGGCAGGTGGCTGCCATCTCTAGCGGGATCAGGTAAAAAGTTATGTTGCTCAAGAAGAGGATGATTATTGATAAGAGGAAGGTGTCTGAGGTTCATCACCTTTCTTATTGTGCGTGAAACCATTTTCCACTGAGTAAATGTGGGTATGAATAGTTTATAATCTTCTATCTGTATAGTTCAAGAGCAGCAAGGATGTAGCAAACACCTTAAGTATTTCTTGCATTTCTCAGGACCTCTGGAGTAAAAACCTTCAATTTATGTGAATTTGGAGGCTATGTTGTTGAATGATCATTTTTACATTAATGAGGGTTTTGTTGTAACACTCATGGATGGAACTAAAATTTTAATAGAAACACTATTTTACTGAAGTCCAATGTAAATGGGTAAGGGGTGTGTGGGGTGTGTATGTGTATGTATGAGGATGGTTCTATATGCAAATGCTACAGATGTGCATGTATGAATATGAGAAAGTTAATTTTTCTGGGCTTGGCTACGTTAATTCCACGGACAACTAGATTTACTCAGTACTCACCTGAGATAGTACCTAATTGGGACTAAGTACAGAGTGGTGAGGTAAATAACAGGTCCTGTTGTAAAATGGGGCCCTTTATTTTTAGATTTCTGTGGAGGAACTTTTTAATTTTTAGATGTGATTTTATTTTTAAAAAGTATGATATATTTGCAAGGAGTGAAGGTAAGAGGGAAGAAAGATCCATTTGGTGCCATAAAACCTGTCCATGTGAGCAGAACCCTACGTCCTCAACAGTACCCACCAATTCCATGCCCACAGCTCTCCTTTCCAAGACTTAGAGAACAATCACTTTCAACCTGATCTTTATCAGATTGACTCCACTCTATACCATATTATTATTCGACCCCACTCATGTTAAGTTCAGTATAGAAATAAAGGCATTTTTAAAATATCACACATTGTATTTTCATGAGTTTTAAATAAATGAGAATCTTCTTTGAATAAAATAGGAGCTGGTTTACTAGCTCAAGAATTCCCCCATCTGCTGGATCTAAATGATACCAAAAATATTTACTAATTGTTCTAAGACACTAATGCAGTGTTTTGAAATACATTCATGGGAATTCTTTCCAACTCTTCTTGCCAGATTGAATGCTTTGAGCCTCCAGGATTGAACACCAAGCATGCTAACAACTCATGTTATTTTAAAAATGTTATATAATTAACCAAATCCAGAAATGCTTTTTCTAACTTTCATTAAAAAATTAATGCCACTTATTAGTACTATCATAACATTTTTGAGTTGTTCATCTGTAGTTTAAAATAAGGTAATTTCAAATGACCTTTTAGTATTGTTGAAATTGTGGAATTATATTTAGAATCTATATTAGCAATGTAAATTTTTAATTAATTTAATTTTCTTAGAAATTTAAAATAGAATTAAAGCTTGCATAGCTCTGGAATCAAAACCCCAGTTTTATGAAAGTAGAATATTTCATTTAAAATGCTGAAAATTATCCCTCAAGCTAGCACAGTGAAACAGAAACGACAGGTTTGAATTACATCATTATTGGGGCAGTGCTGCCCCCTAGTGCTCGTATTGGAGAACTTGCTTTATGAGATCATTACTCTTCCTACCTAGCCCAAAGCCTGTTAATGTAGGCTGACGTCCTCAACCCTGGTTGCATATTAGAATAACCTGGAAGCTTTTAAAACAATCCTCATTCCCAGAACCTGATAAAGATTCTGCTTTATTCACATTTGGCCCAGCATTCATAGTTTTTATAAGCTTCCCCAGACAGTCAAATATGTATCATGTTAAGAAACGCAGGTAAGGCACATAAGTGAAGTATTCACAAGTTGTGCCTCTGTCCTCAGAGCATTCATGAGTTTCTGTCATTTGTTCTGCACTGCCATTTTCAGAGACATGGTTTCTGGCCCCAAAATTTCCCTGGTTAGCCACCAGCCAGGTCACCACAAAGGCACAGCAGCGGGTGTGTACATACAACATGCAGTCAGAAGCACATATACAAACATAGTCGCAAAGGCCAGCTCTTCCTCCTGCTTCCTCTGCACCTCGGCTTCCTGCCAACTGCCAACCCCAACACAGCTTCATTGCTATAACTAAGAAGGCTCCAAACCTAACCGGAGGAAAGAGGAGTGAAAACGGGAGGACAGTACAAAAACTGAAAACAGGAGCGGGCGGATTTTCATCTCAAGGGGTGTGTGTGTGTGTCTGGGTGTTTCCTATCTTTTCCATTGGAATGTAATTCCAAGAAGAGAGGGAGTTTTATCCGTTTGGGGACAATGCTTGGCACACAGTAGGCACTCAACAGATGTTCAATAGATGAACAAATGAATGAATGTGTGATGAGTAGGCTTACATGGGAGACTAGGTGAGAGAATTTGATTATATACAAATGTTCAAGCCCATACAAGTAAGAACAGATAAACCCACAGGAATAAAAGACAAGACCTATCCAACTGAAAGACCGAAAATATGTATCATGGTTAAAACATGATAAAATGAGAATGATGAAAAGGACAAACACATAATTAACTTTGGAAAACATGTAAATTATATCAAAACCCAACTACTCCAAGACTGGCCTTAGAAGCTATTTAAGAACACATGAATAGAAACAGAACTGTTTTTCTCTAAATAAGTGGTCACCTTTGGAGGATTCTAGAGAACCAATTCATTTTGATAACTGGCAAAGAAAGAGAAATAATCATTTATCTTGCCTTTCTTATCCAAACTACATCATGGGGTAACAAAATACTATTTTATACTTTTATAGAACTAGTCTAGTTAATAAATTTCTAGTTAGAAGTTATACAATTAGAATATCATTATTTTTCCACACACAGTGAATTAGTGGTGAGTCATTTTGGATCAACAGCTGCTAACAGGACAACAGGAGTGATAACCAGACATTAGATGCTCCTGGATGGAATAACACATCACCACTTATGAAGCAGCCTTGCTAAAAATAATAATAAACTGGAACCTGGCAAGCTGCTAAGCCAGAATCCCAATATACAGGAATACAGAGAAGAGAAGACATCCCCAAACATATTAAAACTACACCATCAGCAAAATCCAGAATGAAGGAAATTTTATAAGACAACCTGGTTTCATCAAAAATAAATTACAAGAGCCCTGGCCAGTGTGGCTCAGTAGGTTAGAGCATCATGTAGTAACTAAAGGTTATGACTGGATTCCTGGGCAGGGCACATACCTAGGTTGTGGGTTCCATTCCCAGTCCAGGTGTGTAGGATTCCTGGTCCAGGCCCATAGTGGAGGCAACCAATCGATCTTTCTCACATTAATGTTTCTCTCTCACGCTTCCTCTGTCATTTCCTCTCTCTCTAGAAATGCAAGGAAAAATGTTCTCCAGCAAGGATAAAAATAAGTAAGAAAGCAAGTAAACAGATAAATCAATAAGTAAATGGCAAGAAGGAGGTGAGTCGGAAGACAAATCTATAGATTAAAATCTTATGAACCAAGCACAATGTGTGTACCTTATCTGAACTCATTTTAACCTGGAATGTGAACATTTGCTGGATACTAAGAATTTATTTCTCCTCTTTAGATATAATAATATTATAGTTCTATTCAAAATAGCCCTAATCTTTTAGAACAAATACTGAAATATTTATGAATGAAATAATGTAAGTGAAATTTACTAGAAAATAATACAACAGATGAAGTAAAGTGGGGTACTTTGGACAATTCTCCATTGATATTTGTTGAAGCTGCATGGTGATTATAGAGTGGGGGGTACTATTTTTTAAAATTTTGTGTAGGTTTGAAATTATCCATGATAAATATTTTTTAAAAATTATCTCATGGGGAAAATAAGTGCTTCCTTGCTAAGATGGGAAAGATTGCAAGGGACGTTCATTACAAGCAAGTTTAAAAATACAGAACAAAGAAAGAATGTAGAAAAAGGGAACTGTTTTTAATAGATGATGGTGTATCCATTGTAAGCTGTTCATTCTTACTGTTTTTCTCTGCAAGTCCTTTTAAATAACGCAATCTTCCCATTGAAGTCAGCCTGCCAGGAGCACTTCCATTTGTAATGAGGGGGAAGGAAGCACATATTGTTCTTGATGTGGGAATTGTGGGGGAAACAGGAGAGGAAGCTTCATACATGTTGCTTCTCTAGCACATGGAGGATATTTGTTCATCCTTTTTAGAATCATATATCTTGCTATTTAGAAGGTAGGTTCTTTCCTTATATTTGTCTTTTCTTGTGGAAAATAAATTAGGCTGTTTTGGTTTTTTATCTAGTATCATAAACAGTCAGGGAAATGTAAGTTGACTTTGTTCTTCCTATCCTATCAAAATTATTTCCTCCTTCAGAGCAGGTGCTTGGTTCATTGAGAACGTATTCAATGACTGACTGGCTTGCAGCTTAGAGATCTGGTAATATACTCTCAAATATCCAGCAGGGGGAGCAGTGAGCACGGATTTGCAGACCTCAAAGCAAGTGAGGCTCTTTCAATGAGGTGGATAGTATTTGGACACACTGTTCCTTTAACAGCCTGTTTCCTACTTCCTCTTTCTTTTACAGACCCTGCAGCTCCCAATTAATAAGTGGCTATCCATAAGCAAATGTTTTGTCCTTATCCCTCAGTCCTACAAAGATTCTTGTGGTAATATGGAACCAGCAGACATGAACCCAAGATTTTCTTTTTTGTGACTTTAATTCTTCAAAGCTAGAAACTTCTGTGAATTCTCTCCCTTATTCGATTGTCCCATGCCCCTTTCTCCTATACCCCTTTCATCTCCTCTGTGTCCATTTTCTCAAAGTCTGGCCAATGGGACATAGGAACCACTGTACATGTGCGTACTGCCCGCTTTAGCTTAAGGACAGAGGCTTGGACGGGAAAACAGCCTCTGCTCTTTCCAACCAGGTTCCCTTACAGTCATTCTCCTGCGGTGAAGATTGGAGGTATAGACTTCCCAGACGAGTGGGCCACTAGCTCCTTCCCTTACATTCAGTCGGCAGGCACAAAGCTGTAGTGGGGTTTTCTGTGCTAAGCCGGGGGGGGGGGGGGGGCAGATAGCTCAGCGGACAGGCTGTGGCACTTGGTGCCTTTTCCACTCACTGACTTTGAAAAGGAACCAAGCCACTGAAAGAAAGGTTTGAAGGGACCATAGTGATAGCTGATCCATTCAGCCTCACTGGTAGCACTCTAAGAACACATCAGCCCAGCGCTATTGAATCCTCATTCTGTAAAAAGCAAGGGAGACTGGCACCAGCCTAGCTTCCCTGGGTGAGAATGGATTACCTGCTCCTGGGCCTCAGCTGCCTCCTCCAACGACCTTTCTTCCCACAGAACCCAGGAAGAAGAATACTTGAGACAATATGCCCTGTTAAGATCATTTTGTTGTTTTTATTAAGAGCAATGTAAACTAGCCCTCACAGTCTCTCTTGTATAAAGAATCCTCCATTGCATCAGAAAATCTGTATCTAGATTAGGGCTTCCTGGACTTGAGTGTACACAGGAACCCCTTGGAGAGCTCATTGTTCTGCAGGTCTAGAGGAGGCCCAGAAAAAAAATAGTAAATAAAGCAAGCACATCTCTCCCCTTCATGACATTGTTTATTTAGACTCAGGGAAAAGTGGTGGGGTAAGACAAGGGACTAGAATGAGAGGAGGAAAATAGAGGAAGGGCAGAGATTCTGAAAGGGTCCAACTTGTCTGCTCGAAGTGTGGCCCATGGACCGGCCCCATTGGCATCATCTCAGAGCTTGGGAGAAATGCAGAAGTGAAGTAGTGCTACTGGTTCTTTTTTTTTCCTCTGCGTGTGCAGAGATGCTGAGATAGTGATAAAGATGATGATGGTGATAATAGTTACTATTAGTAGTACTTTAAAACATACTCATTGCATGCCAGCAACTATACACATATTACCTGTAATGAGAACAGCATTGTCCTCATTTTACAGGTAAACTGAAGCTGAAAGAAGTAAGTAACTTGTCTGAAGACAGAGAGCAGGTAAGTGCCCCCATGCAGGTTTACCAACTTCAAGCCTAACGCCCTTTTGTCACTTCAAGCTACAATAACTGACGTCCTTCACCCTCCACTGACCCTCTATAAGGCTACCTGGCTGCTTTTCTGCCCCACCCATTCATTGCTTGCTCTTCGCACAATTTTAATTACATTTGCTTTGTCTGTAACATCTGGACATGACCTTGTGCAACACAGCTGGTTAAGACCGTTCATTCACTCTTGGGGCAGTTTCTCTGTACTTGGCTCAGTTGGGAGAGATCACTGTGTCCTCTTAAGGAGTTCACCAACTAGCTAATCTTTATTTTACAGGAAACAAGTTGTTTTTCTCTAATGTTTTACTAAAGCATTCACACTCTGAATTAATTCTTTTCACTTTCTTTTCACACTCTGATTAATTCCTTTTATTTGTATTCTCCCTTAAAAAGAGAAATTCTCATTTTGCAATATCAAATTCAAGACAGCTTTTCTGCAATTTATTTGCTGAGGAGGTATTTTGATTTTCTTATAAAAACAGACAGATGGATCACCTTACTGAAAACTTACAGATTCCTATGTGTTAGCTGCAGTACTTTCCCTAGTCTTTCCCCGGTGCCTACATACTTGTATCCAATGAATATTTTGAGTATAGATTAAGTGCCAGATGTTATGCTAGGTCTAGGAATGTAGTTGTAGTAAAATATACGTGGTCCTTGCCTCTATGCAAGTTTCATCAATTAGGTATCATAGTAAAATGAATTCTACTCTTCTGGGCCTTCCTATATGACAGTAGAATTATAATCTAAGTGTAAAGCCTGGGGAAAAACAGATGTGAGGTTTTGCATACATTATGGTATAGTAAAGAAAGTAGATTGGGAGTTTGGAGACATGAACCATCTCTCATTTTTTCCTTTCTCCTTCCCTCTTTTCCCTTCTTCCTTCTTTATTTTCTTCCATCTCAATCCTCTGCCTTTCCCTTGCCTCTCCTCTCTTTCTCATTAAATATATGCTCAAAATTGTGGATACAGCAGGAATCAGGCATAAGAGACCCTGTCTTTGCAGAGTTCTGAGTCCAGTGGGGCAAGCAGATCTCGGTCATTTCAGTTGTTTGGAGTTGGATGAAGGCCACATATGCATGTCATAAGCAGGCCTGACTAGGAAAAGTTATAATGTTTTTCATTGATATATAAATATGCAGTTAGCATATGACATAGTAAAGAGAATACAAAGGGGGGGCCCCCAAATGGAATTTATTTATAAAAAATTGTGTATTTATTCTTAACATGTTTACATTTCAGTTGCCTTCAAATTACTCTTCATTTGATGGAATACACCTACCGAGACTTTTGTTTACTGCTCAAAACAATTTTGGATTCGTAGATTTTGATGCCTTTTAGTGCTTCTGCAATTTTTTGTTTCACCTCTTCCATATCCACAAACTTTTCTTTCTGAGGACTTTTTTCATCTCAGGAAACAAAGCAAAATATCGCTTGGATGAGATAGGGTGAATAAGGAGGGTGGGGCATAGGGGTCACGCCATTTTTGGTCAAAAACTGCTAAACACTCAGCACGGTGTGGGCATGTATGCTCATAAACTACCCATCATGAAATGGGCAAACACATTGAAAGAGTCCCCAAAAATTCACTGAAGCCAAGAACAGCCTCTCACAGCAACACCAGCTGGTGCGCTGGTACTGCTGAGTGAGAACACTCACCCAGCAGGGGAAGCCTGTACTACAAGGGGCTGTCCTCCAGAAAATAATTCCTTTTTGGGGGGATCTCCCTCTGTTTGTAATATAGAACTCCTCAGAATAGAGAAGACTCTCTGAAACTAGACAATGTCTTCAAATTCAGAAATGTTTTAATAGTACAATTCTCTAAGTAACCCTACTTTCCCCTACCTTCCCTTTGAATACCTGACTGGCACATAACCACCTATCCTGAAGAGTAGCAATCAAATAATTAAAACACTAGAGTGTTAAATCAACTTTATACATAAGAATGTTACTTGCATATATAGAACCACAAGACCAGATATAAACCTTATTAAACAAGATGAAATTTAAAATTATATATAAACAAAACTACAAGACAAACACTATTCATATTAACACTTAATTTAATGTAACAGATGGTTTTGTTTTGCTGAAACCAGTGTCTACTTGAAACATGAAATGCTGCTGACTGCTGGGGTGTGAGTTCTTGCAGAGGTGTGCCCTCCCTGCTGAGAGCGATCTGAAGACTCAATTTCCCATCATTTTTTGTCGTTTGATCGCCTGCGATATTGTCTCTCATACAGCATGTGCAACATCATCTGGCCTTCACTTGGCATGAATGAACCATTTTGGCCTGCTTTTTGGTCTCATTAAGACATAAGCCATAGAATCACATAATACATAAACTCAGCCATAAGCACCAAAATTCAAGGACAATTAGATTAGATAATGTTGATTAGAAAGAGAACATCCAGGCAATGGTCAAAATTATTCTCTATTATATTTTAAAGGTATTTATAAAATTATGTGATATAAATGTTAATTATATCACAGAATTAATAGATAAATGATATGTAATTATAATACATATATGTGAAATTTTAAGGGTATATAATTATGTGTGTATATATAATGATATTTGTAACATACATGTAATTAAATGTATAATTCATCATTTATGTGTATAATTATAATTATGTATATGTAATTATATGCATGATTTTACATGCATAAATATAAATATCTGTAATATTATCACGATAATAGATGTTTATAATTATATGCACAATATAATTACACTATTATAATAAATCATGATAATTACATGTTATATGCAATATAATTCTATGTGTGAATTATATATTTATAATTCATACAATCATATACATGCACAATTTGTGCACATGTAATTCTATATAATTTAATATACATAAGTAAAATTTTATAGGTAAATACACATTTATATGTATTCATATATAATTTTATACTTATGAATATATAAAATAGCTTACTATTCTTGAAATACTGTCTGAAATACTTGACACCATGTCTGAAATAGCCAGTTTGAAAAAAAGCAGTAATAGAAATCGTTGGAAGATTTTCACCAGCCAGTGATTCAGAGCACCAGTCTAAAAGAGTGAGCTCAAACTTGTAAATTTTATACCTTTGAAGAAATCAGACAAACAAGGACTGTAAAGACATATTTCAGTTCAAATAATTCATTGTTCGCTCTTGGCAGGAACGGCCCTTTATTCTGAAATCACTTGCTCCCTCCCTCTGCTGGTGCTAGCACACCCTATTTGCTTTTGGAAGGGAGTACCGTTGTGTTAACAAGCACCATCACTGCTTTCAGGAGTTGAAGCCCACTCCGAATTGTTCGGATGCTCTTTGCAATATAGTCTCAGCTTGCTGAGGTTAAATAATGGAAACCACCCAGGATTTGGTCCCAGGTGTATCTTTGAATCCTGGTGCTGCACTGACAAACCTAAATTAATTCCTCCTCCTGGGTCTAAGTTTCCTACCTGTATCGTGCAGACACCATTGCCTGTCTCATCAGATTGCTGTAGGAGTCCATAGGAGCACATCTATTAATGTCTCAGCACAGAAGAGCAACTAAAAGACGGGGGCAGCCTTCTCCTCACTGCAGGTCAGCCTCTGCAGGAGAAATGTTCCTGAGACAGCATTTCAGTCTGGAATTCTTTTACTTCAAACTTGAGACCAGGTCAAACAACTGGTGACAAAATAAACAAAAGCTATTTTCACTTTCTTTCAGTTTTTCCCTCACAGGATCTCCAAGTGTTTGTGGGCCTATTTTCTCAAGGTGGCACAGCTATCATAATAAGACTGTGAGTTATTATTGCTCTGGGACCAATGGTGAGCTGAGAAAGCAGTGAGCACACAGCTGTGTCCATGCCTGGGAACACTACTCAGATGGAGAAGCACTGTGGTCAGGACATCCACTGTACATCACCTCTGCTCTTGGATTCAATGAAGGGGAAGCCACTAGTAAGAACCAGAGCTCCAGATTTTGCAGGTTAACAACGCACAATCCCACTCTTATCTCCCAATGATTAGTTGATCCTTCGTCTGACCTAAGTATCCTTTGTTGTGTCTCACCCAGGCCTGTGCCCTCCACCCAATGATTTTCTCCGCTGTGCACCATGATTTCCTCCTCAACCCCTTTGCAATGAAACTATCATTCTTATGAATGCAGTCATAATTCTTCAATACCTGGGGACATTATTCCTAGCTAGGCTGAGCATCTGCTTGTCTTCCTTGGGGTTTCTGAGAGGAGATAAGCCCACACTGATCTGCTCTGATATACCCTTCTACTCTTTGGCTGTGTAGTTACTTGTATCAGCACCATTTCTGGTTTATGCTTCAAGGACAGTTCTGATTTCCTGCTCCCAGCTGAGCTCAGTGTGTGGCTTTGAATTCAGTCCTCTGGGCTGGAACCAGGCTTTCCTGTTGACACCTTGGCTCCAGTTCTGTTGAACAGGTAGCATGGAGCAGTGAACAGAACACCCAGTGGGAAGCCCTGAGACCAAGGTTGTGGCACCAGTTCTGCCACTCAGCAACCCAGTGATCCTGACAAGGGGACTGCTCTGGCCCTGTATTTGATCTGTTAAATGAGAAGAACTAGGACAGGCTAGGCCAGGGGTTCATCTACTCTAGCATGCATAAAAGTCACCCTAAAGCTTGATAAAATTGCAAATTCTTCAGCTGTTTTTAATTAAGCACACAGAAAAAATGGGTAAAAATTGGTCATTGCTCACCTTGACAAATCCTAGATCTGTAAGTTGACTTATGTGAGTGTACTGGGACCTCATCTTTTGACCCAAGTTCAAACACTCTCACGTTTCACATCTGAACACCTCATGGATCTCCCAACTTCCTTCCACCTAGGGACAATCTTCCCAGCTGCCTTCTGATATGTGCTTTACCCTTTCAATTCTGCTGATTTTCTTGCATAGTTGATGTAAGTCAAGGATTATACTAAGAAGGTCATATGGTATTACCAATTCACAGGAGTGAATGGACACTCCACGCTGCCTTACTTAGTGCTTGACAGAGTAAATTTTTAATGTATTTTTGTTAATCTCCAATTTAAAGAATTGAGCTACGATAGAAGGGAGAGCATGTTTAGAAAAGAAGGATACATTTTAATCAATGTTGATCTCTATTTGCGGTAATTTTATGTTTTTTAAATTATATTTTATTGATTAGTCTATTACAGTTGCCCTGATTTTTCTCCCTTTGCCCCTCTCCATCCAGTGCCCCCTACTCCCTTAGACAGTCCCTGCAATTGTTCATGTCCACAGGTCATGTGTATAAGTTCTTCAGCTACTTCATTTCCTATACTGTACTTTACATCCCCATGGCTATCCTGTAACTACCTATTTGCACTTCTTAATCCCTTCACCTCTTCACCCGTTCTCCCCCTCTCCCCTCCCATCTGTCAGCCATCTGGTAAGTAACTTCTTTCTCTTGCTGCTTTTAAGAGTCTGTCTTTATCTTTAACTTTTGGCATTTCAATTATGAAGTGTCTGGGAGTGGACCTCTTTTCATCCATTATAATTGGGACTCTCTGAGCTTCCTGGACTTGTATGTCTAATTCCTTCACCAAATTAAGGAAGTTTTCTTTCATTATTTTTTCAAATAGATTTCCTATTTCTTGCTCTTTCTCTTCTCCTTCCGGTACTCCTATGATACAAATGTTGGATTGCTTGAAGTTGTCCTACAGATGGTTTATACTATCCTCATTTCTTTTGTATTCTTTTTTCTTTTTGTTGTTTTACGTGGTTGTTTTTCACTTCCTTATGTTCCAAAACATTGATATTATTGTTGGCTTCATCCACTCTACTGTTACTTCACTGTGAGTTATTTATTTCAATTAGTGTATCTTTTGTTTCTGAGTGGGTCTTTTTTTATGGTGCTGAGGTCCTTACCAAGTTCCTTGAGCATCCTTATAACCAGTGTTTTGAACTTTCCATCTGATAGATTGCTTATCTCCATTTTGCTTAGCTCTTTTTCCGGAGTTCTGATCTGATCTTTCATTTGGGCCATGTTTCTTTGTCTCCTCGTTTTGTCAGCCTCCCTGTGTTTGTTTCTATGTAGTAGGCAGAGCTGCTTTGACTCTGTCTTGGTAGTGTGGCCTAATGTAGTAGCTGTCCTGTAGGGTCCAGTAGCACAGCTTTCCCTATCACCCAAACTAGGCACTAGAGGTGTGCCCTTCATTTGGGATGAGTGCACCCTCCTCTTGTAGTTGAGTCTTGGTTGCTGTTGGTCATTGGGAGGGATTTACCCAGGCCAGTCAGCTGCAAGGACTGGCTGTAACCACTGACCACCAACCTCTACCATCCATGGATGATTAGCTGTGCATGCTCAGGGTGGTGGTGTTCAAATGTGCTCTGTAGCTGTCCACTGGGTGCACTGGCCCTGGGGTTTCATGGATGGTGCAGGCCAAGGTCAGCCCCCACCTATGTTTTGCCTGGGGTACCCTGCCTGAGCTGTATATCAATCTGAGATGGCTGCTACTTTTGCTGGGCTTGGAGATTCCCAGGTGAAGCCAAGCTGTGAATGTAATCTGGCTGACACTAGGGCTCACTGAAGCCAGCTAGTGCTTGTTTGATAGGACTTAGGGGCCAAGACCAGTCATTGTGGAAAGCAGGTTGGTGTGGGCCCAAAAGTTGAGTGGGACAGAGTCTCTGGAGATCTCCAACGCAGGTCAAACAGTGTTTGCCAGGTTGATGGAGCCTCAGATATGCCAAACTAGCTTGCCAGCTCTGTCTGGGAAGGGTTTCACAAAGAGACAATGGCCTCTGTATCCCTTAATGCCAGATACTTCCATTTGTCCCTGCATACCATTGGTGTCTTTCAAGCTGCTACCCTGGTGCCAGAGTTCAGAAGGAGTGAATCTGAGTAGGTGAGTCCTCTTTAAGAGGAACTGCTTGGGGCTCCAGTAGTTTCTTCCACTGATTCAATCCCCACTGGTTTTTACAGCCAGAAGTTGTGGGGACTTATCTTCCTGGAATCCTGGGCTGTGGGACCTAATGTGGGGCTGGGAGTACTTACTCCCGAAATATCCTTCCCGAATTTTTATTCATGTGGGTGTGGTCCCAGCCTATTCCTCATCTGTACCCCTCTTACCAGTCTGGATGGATGTGGTTTCTTGAATTCCATAATTTTCAGACTTCCAGTCAACTAGATTTTGTGGTTGTCAGACTTCCATTCAGCTCTATTTCTGACATTCCTGAGTGATGGTTGTTCTATATTTTAGTTGTAATTTTGATGTGGTTGTGTGAAGAGGCAAGCTATGTCTGACTACACTGCCATCTTGACTAGAAGTCCTGGGGTAATTTGGATACTAAAACTAAATGATGAACTTCAGACACAAGTGAGTGGTATAATTTAGGACTGAGGATCCTTTCTTGATCCCTACCAAGAATTAGGAAATCATAACACTTGAGTCTTCCCAGGCTACCTGGAGCATTTTATGCAGTTTTCAGTACAAATAGCCACTTCTTCTCCCTCACTTGTTAGTCACAGAAATGTTCACATGGTTTTATACGCAAGTTTCACTGCTCTTGCAGCAAATTGCTAGTCTACACAATTCTCCTCATAAACTTCCAGCTCAGAAGCCCATGGTGGCTCAATTGTCTTGTGATAAAGCCCAAACTTCACCATGTTATACACAAGGCCTTTAACATCTAGCTGCTGCCTGCATCTCTAGCCTTATGTCTTGTTCTGCACCCTTCCACACTTACTGACATCCCAGTGTTCCAGCCATAGGGAATGACTGACAATGATATTATGATTCTCTGTTTTGTTTTGTTTTGTTTTGTTGTTGTTGTTGTTGCCTGAAATGCCCTTTTTACTTTTCTTGCCTAGAGAACTGCCAATTAATCTGAAAGACTTAAATTAGGTGTCTACTCTTTGGTAATGCCCATGCCCTGATCCCTGGAATCTGTAAAAATGTTATTTGCTAAAAGTAATATGTTCCTTAGTATAACAGGAAAATTATCCTGGTATATCCAGGGGGTCCCACTATCATTACAAGAACTCTTAAAAGAAAGAATTTACTCTGATTGGAGGCAGGAGACAAACACAGCAAAAGAAGAAGTTGCAGTAATTGGAAGTGTGAGCAAGACTTGGCCCACCATTATTGGAGGCAGGCTACATGGAAAGCCTCAGAAAAAAATGTGAATAGTCTCCAGGAACAAAGACTAGCCCCCAGTTGACAGCTAGCCAGATAATGTGGACCTCAGTCCTACAACTGCAAAAAATAAATTTGGCTAATAATCTGAATAAGCTTAAATGCAATATATCCCCAGATCCTCTAGAAAGGAAGACTGCCCTGGTGACACCTTGATTTTGGCTTGTTAGACTCTAAGCTTTGAACAACGGAGCCTGGTAGGGCTTTGGATCTATAGAACTGTGAGATAAGAAGTGAATGTTGTTTTAAGATACCAAATTTGCAGTATCTTTGTTATGACAGCAATACAAAACTAATATACCCTCTTCCAGAAAGTCTTTTCCCAAACCTCCTATAGCCATCCCGAGTCTACATCACATGTCTCACCTAGATGTTGTTGCGGCTCCCACATACTCCTCATCAAATACTTAGCCCACTATGCTGTGTTTTTCTGTTTACTTGGTTATCTCCTCTACTACTCCTGAAAGTAGGAGCCATATTTTATCACATTTATATCATCAGCACACATGTAGCCCTTGTATATATATGGTATTCAATAATTGTGTGTTAAATGTATGAAGTAGATGTTCCATTCATTCAACAAATATTTGTTGAGCATTTACTATGGCCATTATTCTAATTGCTAGAGCTACAAATAAGAGTAAGTCCCTGATTCAGAGAGGCGTTGGAAGAAGTGAACAATAAATGAAAAACAATGAATGAATAATTCCTGGCAATGATCATCTCCAGTAAAAATATAAAATGAAATTATGGGATAGAAGGAGAGAGGTTACAGGGTAGGAGGCAAGCTACCACAGCTAACGTGGTCAGGGAAGGCCTTTCTGCAGAGGGGCACTGAGCTGAGGCCTGTGTGATGAGGAGGCGCCATGTGATGATCTGAGGGAGGAGTGTCCCAGGCAAATATGGTGACTTTGCAGACTACAAGGGAAAAATTTAGAGTATCTTCTAATCAAATGGGAAGTCTTCGCATTGTTGTTGTTTTCCAAATTTACAAAGTAGAGGTAATGTAAGTAAGGCATAAAAACTGTCTAAACTAGAGGAGTGACATTGGGAATGGAAAGGAAGGGAAAGGTGAGAAATGATGCTATCAGTAGCTTTAAAGCTGTTTCATGCTTTGGGATCCAGTTTTAAAAAGTTCATACCTATCATTCATGAAATAAATAACTCAAACATTACCTTCCTAATTTTCCTGAGATGGAAACTGAAGCACAAATTATCTAATGAAAACAGTTCGAAAATGAATGCAATTAATTAGATTGAGTTCATCGAATGGATGAATGCCAGAGACCTAAACATCACCATGACACACACCATCAGTTTGCAGTAAGAATGGAAAGTAGATGCTTTTGAATGACTAAAACTAGTAATCCATTCTGACTACATCAAACTACTGTCCAAGACACATCTTTGAGACATAATATTGGGGCAGATGTCCAGCCATAGAGTTCTTCAGTATCTAATGTGTAACACAGAGGACCTACATAAGGAAAAGTTAGAGGACACTTTTTTCTGGAGCTGAGAAAAACAATTTCAAGGAACATTACATATCTATGGTAGGTGAAATCAGAAAAGGATTTGCACAGAATGGTTTAGCATGGGTGAAGATGGCCCACGGTGGTCTCTTTTAAAACTCAAATGCATCACTGAGTTCATTCATCCCATAAACATTAAGGGACTGAGGCCTCAAATTTCAAGTGGCCAAGGTGGAAGCAGGGACACTTCATAGAGGAGCTGAGAAATGAACTTCTGGTCCTTTAGGTCCTTTGAAGCACCTCTGCAAACATGACAAATCTTAGGAAAGTTTCGTGGTACACGAAGAAAATGGCAAAATAGGAGGAGCTGAGATTCCAAAGACAGAAAGCCAAGTTCCGTTGTGGAGTGTGAAAGAAGGTTTTTGTAGCTTGTTGACCACACAGCCCCAGGAAGGCCACAACCACCACTGTCCCAAACTACCCTGCCTGCTTACCTTTCTCTGTCACAGCACATTTTCTGCCCTGCAGCTCCTCCCCTGAGCTCTTGTTCCCTGAGTCTAGCAACCTGGAGACTGGATGGTCATATACATAAACCCAGGATGAGTGGTCCAAAAACAGGAAAATGAATTGTCCTTTCGCTAGAGAACTTTGTTTGCCTTTATTTGGACTCTGTAATTCTAATGAGATCTCAGAATAAGCACTTCTTCACATGCTTTTGCTAGTAAAGAACAACCAGCTTAGGCTTAACATTCAGGGAAAATGGAGATTTTGGTTTTTGAGATCCTACTTTATTTAGCTCCCTGTCCATGATAAATCTGATGTTGCACTTCATAATAACCTATAGAAGTCATAGAGGAAGAAGTTAATATTCTCTCACCTGAATAACATGATTATACAACCTGCAGCTGCCTCCACCTCCATTTGCTGTTTTAAGGACTTCCGCTCATACAGATGATAACACAGCCAGTTTGAGATGCTAAGTGATGTTTAACCCCTGGCATTTTCTTATTGGCATTTGATTTCTGCCGTAAGTAGGTCTTTTCTCTCTTAATGAGAACTGATTGATGCTTACGTTCCACCTAATGCAGTAGTAAAAGATTTAATAGAAGTGGAACGCGATTGCTACAGTATATTTTCAGGTACTAAAATTTGAGCAAAATGGAATAAGGGCCAGGTGGTGGTGTCTACAAATTGTGCTAATAGCTCCATCAACAGATGTTTAATGTACTTTGAGTTATTCCTCACATCCTACTGTTGCTAATACATTTCCTCCCATACCTCCTCTCAACACAAAAATTTTGAGAGGAAAGGAAACATTAATAACACCAAAGTGTTTAATTTTAAATCTTAATACTGGTCATAGATGACCTACTTGACCACTGGATGGCTTATTGCAGGCTCCAATAATTTAGTTGCTATCATTAGTAAAAGTTGTTAACCAAAAAAAGCCTTAAAAACACATAGGATTTCTACTTTATTTATCCTCGGGTTGAACATTGCTTTACAGTTATTTTTCAATGGATCAAAAATATAGAAGTGCTATATAGTGATGTATGGCTTCGGGTATAGGTGAGGCTGGCCCGCTGCCTCACGTGTGCGACAAGGATGTTGGTCTGCCAGGAAAACCCCCGCTTTCTTTTTTTTTTTTTTAATTAAATTTTATTTTAATTGTTGTTCTTATACAGTCTTCTGTTTTCTACTCCCATCCCGTCCCTCCACCCCAGCCCTCCCCAGCTCCCTTCCATTCCCACCCCCCCCTAGCTTTTGTCCATATGTCTTTCATACTTGTTGCTCTAATCCCTTCCCCTTTTCCCTGGATATTCCTATCCCTCTCCTCTCTTGTTCTCAATTTCAGTGTCTTTGGTTATATTATGCTTGGAAAACCCCCGCTTTCACTTCAGTTTTCAATTCTAATTGGTCCAGCAAGTCAGACAACCAAGATAAATTAGAAAATTCTAGAGAGTCACAAGTCCACCTCAGGGCATGTCTTTTACTACACTGGCCAAAGAGGATGCAGAGGTGACTTTCACCCAGTCCAGCACCTTTGGTTGGGAGATTTGTCTGTAGAGTTATCCAGCCTCAGGATGCTAAGTGCAGACAACAGGGGCCTGAGGGGACGAGCTTCAGGGCAGGAGAGGCACTGTGACAGAAAGTTAAGCAGCCAGGACATTTGGGAAGCATGGCGACTGTGGCCTTCTGGGGCCTCCCTAGAGTGACAAGTGGATTCAGCAAGGAAGGGGCTGGGTAAGGGTGGGCCAGCTCATGAGAGGAGCCTTCCACCCTGCCAGCCACTTGAAAAGATCATTCTTGTCATAGCCCTTGTCCTGGTTTCCCTGTTTCATCTCCTTCATCAGGGGCTGCCCCCTGGAGAAGAGGGAAGTCCTGACCTCTAGTTAGCCTTCCTCATGACGAAAGGTGCAGAAGGGGAGAAACTAAATAGAGAGGAAAGACAAAAAAAAAAACATTGAAACAAGGTAGTATTCAGGGAGATGACAATAATGGTTTGCATAAACTGCAAATAATGATTATGAAAACAATAGTGTGAAAATAGCTACTCGCAATACAAAAAGTAAGAATATTTTCTAACACTTCACAAAAAGACTGTACTCATAGGTTACGTATTTTCTTCTTTTACTTACCTTTTCCTGGTTTTAATGTCCTTGGAAAATATAGAAAACTACAAAGAAACAAAAAGCACTCTAAATCATTTACCATAGTAAAGATTATATCTGGCAAACATCCTTTCAAATATATACATTTAAATATAAAAGTTAGATTGTACTTTATAAAGTTTTATATCTTTCTTTTCCCAAAATATTGATTTTTGTGAATATGTCCCACAGAATCCTTTCCCCCTGTGGTTATAAACATGTCACTATGCATCATGCAGGAGCGCACAGTTAGAAGTAACAGACTCGATGTTCACATAGCAGCATGCATGGGCCTTAAATCCATAATCCTGAGTGGGAAAAAAAGTAGAAAAATAGAAGAGGTATAACATAAAGCCCTTTATAATAATAAAAGCACGCGCACAGCAAAGCAATTTACACCACACAAGAACGTAGAAGCAAAGGGCTCAGTATAAACATTCACTTTAGGATATAGCTTTGACCATATTGACTAAAAGTGAACATACTTTGTGCACCGTGACATACAGTTCCACCCCTAGGTATAGGCCTGACAAAAATACAGACTTATATTCACCAAGAAAATGAGCCAGAAGGTTGTTAGCCACCCTGTTAGCAAGAACAAAGCTGGGACTTACCCAAATGCCCAACAACAATCGAAGGAAAGTGAGCAGTGGTCGAGTCACAGCAGCAAGAACAAAGAGTCTTCAGCTCTACACAGAAACATAGATGAATCTTAAAAACATAATGTGGAACTACGGAAGCCAGACACATACAACTGCCAATGGTATGGTTCTGCTCCTTTAATGTGCAAACTCAGCAAAAATAATCTCCTCTGCTGAAAGCAAGGATAGTGGTTGTCCTGAGCAGACAGTGGCTAGAAAGGGACCCAAGAAGGCTGGCGGGGGGCTGGCAGTGTCTGCCTCTTGATCCTGGGGCGATTGCACCAAGTTGTACACTTAAGACAAGTGGAATTGTCTGTATTTCTGATACTGCAATACAAAGGATTTTCTTAAAGCTGTATGTTAAATACATTAGAATGGTTGCCTGTCAAAGAGAAAATAAAAGATAGCAAATGAATGAATTTCAAATGTATGATTTTCAAGAACTTATCACTAAAGAATACCAAAGGATGTCTTAATTTTATTATGAGTTTTAGAAGAGTAAAATATTTCCTTTTGCTTCCGGGTTCTTTACAAAACTTGTGGCAGAGAATAGCATTAAGTGCTATTAGTATTAAATAGCATTAAGACATAACTAGATATGTCTTTTATTGTGAATTTGGGTAAATTTTAATACCGCTTCATAAGTGAAATTAATGTGTGGTAATTATGATTCAGAGGTTACTTACTTTGCCTTAAAATGTAATGTTTTGATAATTGCACCTTTGTTCCATTTTTATTTTCAGAACATAGTATTCATTTCCCTTTTTCTTTTTCTACATTTTAACCTCAACACCAACCTTTCCAAATGTTGTTGGAGGTAATTCCAGGCATATCCTTCTGGAATGAGGCATTTTTTCTTCCAGAGAAACCTGAACAGATTAGAAATGCTTCTGATTTTAATTCCCTACCGAGAGTTACTAGAAGAGTTGTTTTAGGTTATCCTGGTGACATTTATTAAGATCAGAAGGTGTAAAGATAAGACCATCAGAAATGTTTATTTTACCTAACTATTTAAACCCTCCCACACCTGCTTAGCTCAGTGACCCTACCTTATAATTGCCTGTATCCAATGGTTAGGGAATATGAAGGCAAAAATACACCAGCATAAGGACAAAGCACTTGGCTTTCTTTTATGTCAGTTTTCATGGACAGTTTTAACTCTATTTAATGGATAAAATGAAAAGAGTTTCACTGAGTTATCTGTTGATGAGTGTATCACTAGACGTATAGGAAAGCTCTCACCAGGCACTCTAATTTTATTTTTTAGTATTATAACTTTAATTAAAATCAGGATTTAATCCATGAACAATTTTTCATATCCTCCAATTTCTATTTTGGAAAAAAAGATGATGAGTTTTACAGAGAAAGTCAACTTGCCTTCTTCTGTGACTAAAAAACAACGAAAAACAATTTTACAAAAATATAGCAGTTGAATCATTTCTTAGTATGTCATTGCTTTTCCTTTTAGTTTTAAGCCAAAACTGACCATTGTCAAGGGGAAATATTGTGAGACTATTGCTTCCAAGCAATGGACTCTTGAGACCACTGTTCTGGGGAAACAAGATTTACAAACTGAAGTATAATTTTAGAATGCTGTCCTTTTTAAATGAACTACACACTCATTCCTGTGGCAAACTCCTTCTTTACGTATCCTTAACTTCCCTAATTGCTCATTTTTGCTGAAATTGAATCCTACCTCAAAATATAGGGCTCCAGTGGACCTCATCAGGCTTCTTTGTGTGTATGTATAAATATTGCATGGTGAGATGAATACACACGTATATAACTCATCGTCCTCTGAGAACACTCAATGAATAGGAGCCTAGAGTCAGGTGCTCTGTCGTTTACTAAAGCCCCACGGAAAACCCTACTGCAGTAGCTATGCAAAGTTCTGGTTAAACATTGTCCTAGCGTTTGCACTACTCCGTCTGTTGTTTTTACGCTCAAGACTCAGCCCAGGCTGGAGGCAGTATTGACTCTGTAATTAAACCATTTTACCCTCAGAATTTTGTAATCACTGCATTTAAAACCATCTGTCGTGCTGAGAGGGTAAACTGTTTTTCCTTTCAAGGTAAAGAAAAAATCTACAATGGCTTTTTTTTTTTTTTTAACTTTCACAGTCCTGATTTTAAGGCCTTGATTTGCTAACAAATCAGTAGGGAAAAAAAAAATAGTGAATTCTCTGAGTGATGGAAAAGTAAGCCTGTCACAGAATTCAAAATAAATGCAAAAGAAAGTACTGCTCTTTTTCAAAGGTATATTGTTTCCTCTTGCACATGCAGAGCTATTGCTAATTTATTAGAGGATGAATGGTGTGGTATTAAAGACAGGTTTTGATATGTTTCAGGGCACCAAGAACTTTTCTTGTTAGCTGGCCATGATATTTTTAGGACTCTGAGTGTGTGTACTTGTCATGGGTGGTTTGGTGCTTATTACAGTCAAGAGGACCCGTGAACACAGCAGAATGTTCAGGCAAAGGGAAATGCTTTTGAAATAAGTAGCTTCTGAAATGTGCTAGCTTTGTAGTGATGTAGAATCTGCAGGCCTGCCTTGAGGTTCCCAGAAAGAAGCAGAAGAGTGGCCCACTTTTCACACGGTGGACATGAGTAATGTCTGAACTACCATAAATCACACCTTTTGTATTTGGGAGATGTAGCAAAAAAGGGTTTGAAAATAGGAAGTTGTGGCCCTGTCACTTTTAAGCTTATGGACTTGAGGTTGCTTAACCTCCCTAAATGGAGGTCCCCTCACTTATAATATAGTGAAGATAAAAGTAGTTCTGTCACAGGATTGCTGTGGGGTTTTATGATATAATGTGTAAAGCACCTGCTACAGTGCCCAATATGTAGGAAGCATAAAAAAATTGCATGTCTGTCTCAATCCATTGTTCTACTTGAAACCAAATCCTTGAGGTATTTTGTTTTAAAGTTTTAGTGTAATTCACCAATAAAAATAACTGGATATAAAGTTTAATAGTGTGCTTCTAAAGCAATTTCATAGTTCTCTTTGGCTGACATCTCTTCTGTATGTTCATTTTGGGAGAGAAACAAAACAGGAAAAGTAATTGACAACTATTATAAAATTTATTTTTTAAAGATTTTATTTATTTATTTTTAGGCAGAGGGGAAGGGAGAGAGACAGAGAGAGAGAGAGAGAAACATCAACGTGTGGTTGCTTCTCACATGCCCCAACTGGGGGCCCAGCTTGCAACCCAGGCATGTGCCCTGACTGGGAATCAAACCAGAGACTCTTTGGTTCACAGGCCAATGCTCAATCCACTGGGCCACATCAGCCAGGGCATAAAATTTATTGTGAATTAAAAGCTTTCTGTAAATAATTTGGAGACTCTGGAGACCCAATTCAGCGATTCCTCCTAAACAGCTCACGTCAAGCCAACAATAGCGGACTAGAACATGGGACAAGGGTATGGTGGGGGTGAGGAGAAGGCAGGATGGGTGGAGGCAGGGCAGACTGTCACTCCTAGGCAGAGTTGTAGTATCTCAGAATGCAAGCTTCAACCTCATGGTGCCTAGCTTTTACTCTTAACTCTACTGCTTACTAGATGTGTAACTTTGGGGAACCCACCTAACATCTTCAGTACATAGTTTATTCATCTGGAAAATGGAGTGCATGCTGATAGTACCTATCTCATAGGACTGACTTAACTCAGGTAATACATTTATCCTCTTAGCACAGTCCTGGAACAGAGAAGACACTCCGTCGATTTATTTTTTTCCTACCAGAGCACTGTAACTGTGTGATGACTGCCTGTTGAACATTGCGATTCAAAATAAGAGAGTTGCCACTGACATCATGAAGGTTCTGAAATAGTTAAGAGTATCCAGTTTCTCTTATAAGGGTAACTCATCATCTGCCAAACTAAAGGATTGTTTTTTTATTATGATGTTAACTGTAACCATATTAACAGGACTTGTTATAAAAACCATGCTTACGCCAAATAATTAGTAGGTGTATGATTCTTTTTGCCCTGAAATAGAAGATAAAGAGTAATTTACCACCGGCAGCACTCTGTGCTAGGCACTTAAAAATTACTTAAGGAGTGTGCATTCAGTTGAGTTATATGTAACTGATCCTCGAAACCATGGATGTTAGAGAATGTTTACATGGTGGTTTTGATTAAAAGTTGTATGAAAAGACCAACAAAACTTTCATTAGATTTTGTCTTATTTATGTTTAGAAAAATAAGATATGAATAATTTTATTTTAATCTGTTGTGATGAGCATATAATAAGTATTTATAATAATAATTTCAAAATTTCTGGTACCAATAAAAAGTATTGTGTAAACTCAATCCAAGGGCATGTTAGGGTATGTAAGTGTTCTAGAAAGTTAATACAAATTGTATTAGAAATGTGAAAGTATATAGCTTGAAAAGGACCTGAAGCTAACATGAGGAGAAGAATGTCAAAGAAATTGAACTTTTTTGACAACTACTGGGATTTCTAACCATGTACACAATTCTGCAGAATGAAAAAAATCCTATTGCACATTTAATAATCAGTTCAAAAAGCTATACTCGCTAGGACTCTGAATATTTTAGGGAAATTTCTATTTTCCTGAAAACTTAATCAGGATTATAGTTTCCATGGGGTAGGACATTCTACTTGGTTGAGAACTAGGTGCTTTCATGAACCACCAAGCCTCCTATCACAGCCTAGCAACGGATCAGTGGGGCCTCCTGGAGCTGTGGGCAGACTTCTTCTCCTTAAGCTCGGGAGGTGGGAGGGGCAGTAGGAAAAACCTGAAGGTCCCCATGGAAGGAAAACTGTGGGACCAATACAAATTACAGCTAAAGATCAACCTGGATACTGCTTGGAAGTTACAAGTATGCCTTTCGATTTTTATGTGAATATATTAATAATATGTTATCATTGGCCTCTGTCCAGTTCACATACTTTTCTTGTTCTTATCAACATAGATAAAATGAGGTAAACCAGACGTGAGAGAAAGCACGGGAACCCATCAGCTGTGCATCAGACACCCAATTGTTCTCCTGGGGCTCTGCTCTTCTTGCCAGTCAGCCAGTCACAAAGGGTTCAGCTTTGATCTCAATCTGACTCTGTTTGACAAAGCCAGTTGCAGATGCTCTTCATGGAGACAGCAGATTACAGACAATGCCATGCTGAAGAAATGCTATCTTGCCGTGGATACACTGAAAGCTATCTCTTCATCCTGGGATATGCTTGTTCCAAGGAGTCACAGAAAGAGGCAACTGTGGAATGGAAGGCATTTATCTATTCCACTTACAACATCTCCTTGAGAAAAACCACATTTAGCAACAACAACAAAGTAACAAATTACATATGCCATAAAGTCATGTAGATTCAGTAGCAACAAAGACTGTGATGTACCCAGTCAGCTAAATATGTGCTTCCCCCCCCCCAGAACACATTCATTTGCTGTTGAAACTGAGCAGCAATAATAGAATCAGATGATTTAGAGTTAATTTGTAGGCATGTGATACAAATCTTAAACACCTGCTTGACTTCTGCTATTCCCCATGCCTTAGGAAAGACATCCTGATTTCATTTTGGCCAATAATGAAAGGCAAAATGCCATCTTAACAATTTAGTTCACAGCAATCTTTTCTACAAGCTATATGTGGCTTCAGGTTGCCAAAAAGTACAAAGCCCCTTTCTTTGTACTTTGAAATTATACCATCAGGATTGAGCAAATGACTTTGTCGATGCCAAAAGAACAGACTGTGAGTTTTATCCTCATGTTAAGCTCTGTGCATTGCGCAGTGGTCAAGACCTCCCCGATTCAGCAGCCCTAGAAATGTCCAATAAGGTGGCATTGCATTCTAATCACATTTCTGTTTTGTTATATTTGAAAATCATAGTCTTTAATAAAGTTAATGAATAAAACTGAAACCCTTTCTCAGCTTCACTTCCCTTTCAAAATTGAAAGAAGATGTACTTACCTTTAAGACACAGGAGCTCATGTTCAGAGTGATGCCACTCTAGGGCTGGCTTGATGCTTCTCATCCCCTCTGATCAATCCAGTTGTTCTTGTCATTCAATTTGAAAGGTCCTCACATTCTAAACTTACTTAGTTACCTCTACCAGATACATTCTCCAGGACACTTTTTCTTGTCTAAATTACCAGCTATCATTTTAATTGCAAAGGTACCAATGGTTTGCTAGATTTGGGTATTCATCTCACTTTGAGCAATTGCAACAATATGATCAGCCAATGTAATGCCTGTTATTTCCTCTTGATTTGGAATTAACAAAATGGGATAACATAAAAGAGGTTCATTTTTTTAAAAAGGTAAGTACTCAGGGTTTTTTCTGTCAACAAATCTGGTTCATCAAGTTCAAACAGGATCTGCTCCATAGCAGAATTCTCAAGAAAACACACATTAGCCCCTGGTCACTAGAAAATAGTCAACACTTTAATCGCCACAACCTAAATCTTAATAATGTATACATTATAATAGAAAATGTGTTTTTCTAGTTGCAATAGTAATCAACAAGATTTAATTATTATAGGAAATCATTAAATAGAAAGCCCTCTGTAATTTTCCCCACCCTGGAAAATCACTATCAATAATCTGAGGCTTAATCCCTTCTCCAAGATTTTTTTTGTTTCTATTTATATAATAAAAAATTATGTTTTCAAGAAAAATGTTATGTCATGTAATTTGTAATCTGCTTCCCTACTCTCTACCACACTGAGATGTTTCCATGTCTCAGAAGAACACTAGGCTTTAAAACACATTTGGTGGAAATACTCATTTTGTAGTGCTTGCTTTCAGAAATATGTAACATGAATACAAAGATGTACCCAATGTCATCAGCTAGAATGGAAAGCTCAATGAAGATGGAGAAAACCAGTAATCTCTCATCATCGTACAAATGGGCAGACTGCAGAGGTAGTCGTATGGATCTGTGCACATCCGTATCCTCCTGATATGAAATCAGGAGGAGCAATTGTTCTCTGAATCTCCTTCCATACCCATTCTTTTTACCCCTTACCCTACTCTTCTTCATTCCTAATCAGGCATTCAGATTTGTTTCTATGTCTTCATTGCATAACAGTTATAATTTTAAAAGTTTGAATTTATTGCAGTATTGTTTTCATTACAACAAGAGTAAATTATTTATTGTGAACTATTTTCATCCCATTTAAATGTTCTTTTTAAAAAAAAAAAAAAAACGAAGTATCTGAGTGCATGGAACGTGCCTGTATTCAGATGGTATGAGAATTTATATAAAACTATCTATCTTGTCTTACGTCTTCTTTCTATCTCCCTCTCTTTCTTTCCTTTCTTTCTCTCCCTGTGGTAACCAGGGCATAAGGGCAGCTGGAACATGTGGCCCTTTATTTGATTAAGGGTAATGATCAACCAAGCCCAGAGGAAGGTAGGTCAGCGTTCCTAGTTCACCTGCAAAATGTAATCTTTTTTACGTGCTCTCCAATTGTGAGTCCATCTGTGCCACCATTAAGAAGGCAAAATCTACAGAAATAAAGGGGCTGAATTCAACAAGAACTGAATATTTAAAGTCGATTTGAATATGCATAGGTAGAGACTGCCACTCTCTGAATGGAAATGTGCCTCATTCACTCATTTTTGTGAATCTGAAAGAGTCATAGATTGGTTACTTGTGTTGTTTGCTTGTTTATTTTCATTTAAATTTTTTCTCCTGCCTCCTCATTTTTGTATTTGTAGTTTTCTTGTTTCCTTTTTTAGTTATTAAGCAGAGGGTAGAAATCTCGGGATTATACCAACTAATGCAAAAACATGCATATGTACTCTGCAATATATGTATATTTACTAATTCATAGTTTCCAGATAAATGGCCTTCATTTGTGAAGAACTAACTACAAGGTTGGGGGAGGGATTTATTCCAGGGCTCCCTTGGTATTTACTGCACTAATACGTTTCTTCCAGTACTTGAGGAAAATTTATACAGTATCTTGGAGTTTCTATGAATCCTAACTATCTTTGATGTAAGTCATCAAATGATGATAATACATCAGATTTCCCAAGTTTCTTATGCAACAACTTATCAAACACCATTGGACTTCCATGTCATTCTGATGCTAAAGTATCTGTCTTGCCTATATCTGATTCTTTATACTGTGTCTGGGGCTCAGGACTCAGATTATAATGATTAGTAGTGCTTACTGTACAGGCAAGCACCAAAATATAAAATGAGGAATACCTGCCAGTGGCTGCTGGCTTGGGAAACCATATATTCCCACCTTTCAGGATGCTTAACAATACTTATTGGTTGATACATTGACTGATTACTTCAGAAAAGCCTTCTAGAGCTGCGAGTGGAAGGTAGTAAGTGTTGGCTGTGGGGTGAGGGCAGTGGATAAAGAATTGCCATGTCAGCTAAGAACTTCAGAAAGGAAAGAGGAGAAAAGAGAAGAAGGAGAAGGTCACTGATAGAAGGTGAGATTATTAGAAATAAAAAGAAGAACAAAGGAATCTAGGGAAGTCACATGTCATTCTGACAGAGCTGTTTAACGTTGCTCTTTTTATACTATGACTTTTAAATTGTATATACATTCATGAAAGTAAACAGATAAAGCATTACATTTTCTGCTTGTAAAAACTACCACAAAATGAGCAGAGCAGGACACTTCACCACATTTCTAAACTTATTCTATCCTGCTGGTCATACATGCGGAGGGAGGAGTAAGTCTTAGGAGTGGGCTGAGATCAGGAATAGAGTAAGGGATTTTTCACTAATTAAAAAGTCGAAAGTTTGATATCGGCCCCTAGACTAGACTAAATGTGCCCAAGTTTTGTTATTGTTATTTTCCTCTTTTTAAATATTTTTATTTATTTATTTTTAGAGAGGGGAAGGGAGGGAGAAAGAGAGAGAAACATCAATGTATGGTTGCCTTGAAGTACCCCCTACTGGGGACCTGGCCCACAATCCAGGCAAGTGCCCTGACCAAGAATCAAACCAGTGATTCTTTGGTTCACAGGCCAGCACTCAATCCACTGAGCCACACCAACCAAGGCTATTATTGTTATCAGAACTTCTTGCTTTACTTAAGACCAGGAAAATAATATAACTTTGTGTATTCTCTGTACATGTGTGTGTGATGAATGCAGTAGTTTAAAACCTACCCAAATTCAATTCAGGCAGTCAGGAAATCCTGTGAAATGTGCCCATTAACTTGGATTTTACAAAAATTTTTACCATATCACAATAGTGTTGTGGCTATTTTGCTTTGAAAACTGAGGTTGTCTCTTGGATGAGGAAAACTGAATCATGTGGTCATTTGTTGCTGATGTACAAATTAAGGAAAAAGTATACAACCTAAGAGAGGAATCTTTCCTCACCAGTCACCAGGTCCATTTCCTTTTTCTTTGCCAGAATTTTGCAAAAGAACTTGGAAGAGCAAGGCTTATAAATGGATGAGTTGTGCTGCAGATCCTCCAAAGTATGTGAATAGATAACAAGTAGCATGTGAACAGAGAAAGTCATGGTAGGCTAGTGAGAAGAAAAACAGCAACAGTGCATTCTGCTGATGCAGCCTGGGCCAGGTAAAGACACCTTGTCCGGTATGTTACCCCATTCATCTTCTCCCTCTCTCCCAAACCTGCAGCGCCTTCCTCTCCACCAACTGTCTCCCCGTAGTCCGTAAGCTGCTTAAATTTTCTCCAGCCAAAAAGAAGAAAAACAAACAGCTCTCCTTTAACCCTGCAGCCCCATGTTTTCAAAAGCAAGGAGTCCACAAAGGTTTTTAATAAAGTGTTCTCTACTCATTGTCTTCTTTTTCTCACTTCCCATTTACAATTCCGTCCAAATACATCCAAGCTTCCTTTTGCTTAGAACACTCCATATCACCAAACCCAATAGGTATTGTCCAAACCTTTTCTTCTGGTGAATCTATACTATGTTTGCCACTATTGGCCATCATGTAGTCTCGAAAATCTCTCCTTCTTTTATGTCAAGTCACAGATTTCTCCATTTTCTGCTCCTACCTCTGACCATTAGTCTCCTTCATGAATGCCTCTCTGTATCTTCTCTTTAAACACAGGATTTTCTCAGGGATTTGTCTTTGGCCTTCCTCTTTGTTCAACCTATGAACTCTGCCTGGGTGATAACTTTGGCATGGTTTTTAAGTAACACCTTATTTTAATGAGCATCAAGTTTGTATTTCCAGTATTTACAGTTCTCCTGAGCTTTAGACCAGAAATAGGCCAACCCGTCATACCCCAAATTAATTTGCATAATACAGTTATGTTTCTTGTCTCTCTTCACCCATATAACCCAGACAGAAACACTACTCTTCCTCCTATATTGCCTAATCAGCTATTCCTATCACCACATACCAAGTCTCTAGATCACCCCTTTTCTCTTCCAACATTCTTATCATTGCCTCCATTCCCCACATCCCAAAACTTAAGTCTTGTCTTTTCTTATTTTTAACCCACTGAATTTATTGAGTTGAGGCCATAACCACTTTTACCTGGAACATCCCGGTATCTTTCTTACTGTCTATACAGATTATGGTAACTCAAGGAATTCCAGGCACAGCTTTCTTCTATGAGTTACTTGTAGTCGAGTAGAAGCACAAACACAAAGTCACATCTCAGAAAAAAACAGTCCCAGCAAGAGTTGGTCTCCTTAACATAACTTAGCCAAGTTCTTGATGATTAGATATTATTGTTGCACTGACCTTGGATGGAAAATTGGATTTTATTTCTTCACATGGATACATGGAAGATGAGTCTGAATCATTCCTTTACCTAAGGGAATGTGGGATGCATCTAGCCTTGAAAGCAGAAGGCAAATGAGTTGCTAGGCTATTGAGAGGTGTGTTTGCATGGAGGAATAATTTCAAGAGAGGAAGCCACGTGTTTATAACCTCATCAATATTAACTGAACTTCAAAGAATGAACTGTAACATTGACATTGATAGGGGATTTGATCTTCATTGTGTTATTTACTACACAGCTTCTAGAGCAATGACCCAGTTGCTCATGAATGACCCAAAGGTGGTTATTCATTCTGAGTTTAATGGTGCTCCTTACATGCAATTTTAGTAACATGTACTTATTGTGGAAATATATCAACCTAACAATCACCTCACCCATCCCAGTGCTAATAGTTTAGTCCAGGAGACAGAAAAATAAGATGATAAGTCTTATTATCATCTTATTTAGGTCTATTATTTCCCCAATGTGGAAATATAAGACCTAAAGAAAGCATGTAGGAGGGACACTAACCTGGACTTTGGAATTTCAGGAGAGACTTCTGAAGCATGCAACATCTATACTGGAAGGCTGAGTAAGAATCAGCCAAACACAGGAGAGGCAGAATGAAGAGGAAGAGAGTCTACTGCAGGTATTGAATTTTTGTGTACTACTTAAAAAAAGTCTCAATCTTAGACTCAGTTAAGCCTCTATCTGTCTATATGTCATTGAGTTCTATAAAGGTCTTTTTCCTTAGTCTTTCAGTATCACTTTGCCACACATTAGAAAGGCTGAGAATTGAGCCAAAAATTCCAATTAAATAAGGTTTCCTTCAATGTTGTTTATGTCAAATGCTAATGTCCTGAAGTATTTTAGAGCCATTACAGCTATTGATTTTTATAAGCATTACACCTCTATTGACCATTTATCATTCATATTCCTATTCTTTCTACTCTGGCTATAAACCATAAAGGAAATCCCAAGTACCTACAAAGTGAGTACTTTTAACACCTAAAAAATTCCGTGAAACTTCCAATTGCATACAAATTTTCAAAGAGCATTTACATTATATTGATTAACACTAGGTCCAAGCAGGAAAAGTAAAAAACCCTTAAACTCATGCCTTGTTCTGAGATCACAGAGGAGCCAGAGAAGAGGTGTCATTTCTGTTTCAGGAGACTTCCTCTGGGAGTGATGGAGAAGCTGATTCGGTTGGGGTTAATCTTGTAATTCCAGCAAGAGATGAGAGTGGAGTAAGGTGTTGTATATGAGGAAGAGGAGGATGAGAAGGGAGCTCATGAAGATAATAAAGGAATAGAGTGGCTGGGGGAGGGGGCAGGAGGGAGAATTTAGGATGACTTCCAGGTTGTTCATTCCCACAAGACTATAAATGACGAGAGAAAACAGTGAGAACATGACCTGAGAACAGAGCTCATGGCTCCAGGTCTGTACGTGCTGAGCTTCAGGTGCTTGCAGTACATCTTGGAGGAGATGTTCAATAGTCAATAATCAATAGTTGATCTTCAAATTAGTAGCTTGAGAATGCTTTAGGCTTGGGTAAAGGTTTTCTTTACAATAATAAGAATGAGAACAGAAAACACCTTATAACCTTGCAGTTATAAAGGCATTTGAAATGTCCAACATGATAATTTGTGATTACAATTTCTGATTATAAGTTTAATCATTTATATTTAAAATATTCATTTAACTAACTGTAAAAGGGGAATAAAATTAATAAAAATATTTTTGTAATATTATTTTTCACAGAAAAATCTCATTTTTATGGCTACTTAATACAGGTCTGAGAAAACAAAGACCATGAGACTGAAATACATTGACAGTTACCTCCCTGAATTATTGATTAATAGAGGAATAATTCATATCATTGTATAAAATCAGTAAAATATGTACAAACAAGATTATTATTAAATATTATTTGTAATCATGTTTTTATATCTAACAATCAGACCGTATTGTTTCTTGTGAGTGTCACTTTCGTGAAAACCATATTGGGGTAGTTAATGATTGACTACCTTTTGCTGTTTTCCTTTACTTTTACATTGTAAATTTTTATTTAATTATACCAGCCTAGGTTATCTTGCTAGAAAACTGTAGCAATAGAGCTGTCTATATCACACACAAAGACACACAAGAACAGTTTGCAATGTTTTCAGTAACACTACTGATTCTATGGGATTAGAATAACACTGAAAATGAATAGCAGCCCCCATTTACTGAGCCTGTGCATTTGTCAGAAACCATTGTACTGAATATTTTATGAGCATTATCTTAACTAATCCTCACAAAAACCCTTTGTGGTATTATTGAGTCCACTTTGCAGATGAGAAGTCATTTAACTAGTCACACAGTTAATGCGGTTCCACACAAAATGTGTCCAACTTTGTAATAAGCTTTTGAAATTTCTACCTATTTTTACTTTGAAACCATATTTTAGGTTAATCCTGTTTTCATATTTTAACAAGAACAATCACTTCAATGTTATTATACAAAGGCAAGCTGTTGTTCTTGGGGCCATGCCTTTCCTAGGAAAACTCAAGATTCGCTCATGTCATCCTGATACTTCTGTGTCCCTGTTTTACCCTCTCTGGTCTCATGTTCTTAAATGCAGGGAGCCCAAGGAAAACTATACAGGTGTTTCTCTAGGGCAAGCCACTGAACACTGAAGCATGTGTCAAAGACAAGCTGTTTTTTTTTTTATTTTGAGGAGTCACTAGTCAATTCTTAGCAATTGTTCTCAGCAGGATGTAAGAGAACAGCTGCTATGCCACGGAGTTATCTTCCATTGAAAGATCAATGTGCTCTCAGAGGGCTTTCTCTGCTAGTTTGCTGTCCAAGTACCTCTAACATCCTAGGCAAATGAATGCTCAGCTTTCTGTGAAAACACATCTTACACCGTCTTCAGGCATATTTCCTAGCTGAAGTTTCTTTGGGAAGCAGAGTTCAAGTGAATATTGTGAACTGTAGAGAAATTTAGACAGTTAGTAATGAGTTAAAACCAATATATGTGAGAGGAGACAAGAAGGCAAATAGTAGAAATATATTACTGCCAAAAATTCAAGAAATTGTGCTACTTTGTAATATAAAATATGGAAACAGTTTTATTTTCCATAGAGGTCATATGTAAAGCATTATTAAGCCAAAGTACACAGAGTTAAATAACAAATCTAGATAAACAAACTGCCCACGAAGCTTATATTTGCTTCGGTGTATTTAAAGATGCTTGAAGGCTGTAAATCTTTGACCCTCATTCTGACTATTGATTGGTAAGAACACCACCCTTGTTTTTAACTAATAAAAACAATGGTTTCTCTTTACTTTAGAGCAGGTATCATATTGAGTAGTTAATTTTTCACCTTTGTAAATGTGTTTCTCTCCCAATTCTTGGAAACTCTAAGACATCTATTTTAAGAAAAGAGGTGAAGTCACCACATTACACTGAGAAATCTTGGTTTTGACCTTCTCTTCACCTTTAGTTTCTTTCAGCGTTAGGGTTGAAATTAATCACATCAGCAATACAGAACAAGTGCCACTTCAAAGCATTAACATATTTTTCCTTTCCCTGTTATTTAAATGCATTTTTCAAGGGAGGAGGTCAAGAATTGAATTTCTGGAAAAAGAATTGAGAATTCTATTAAAACTTAAATTATTGGCTAAAATCATTGTTTAAAAAAGACATCCAAATTCAGATTCTCATTAAAGAAACTAACTTCCTAAAACTAATATGTTATATGTCAATTATATCTCAATAAAAATGAAACCATGAAATTAAATTTCTTAATTATGTGCTGTCATTGAACATATTAAAGGAGCTTACAAGCTATTTTTAATGGTATATTCTAGAAAAACAATGTTGATGTCATCGTGAAAATATTTCCACAAAAGCAGGATTTATAAAAATCTCAACTTGACATTCTTACCAGCCTCTTCCAGTACTTTATAGATCTTCACAATCATATAAGTTTGTCATGTAATACCAACAAACCACTACAATCATCATTAAAGTTTAAAAGCCTCTAAACTATCTTTCTAGACTCATTCTGACTCTTCAAGTTCCACCACATCTTTTTATCCTTTGCTTTCAAGTCATAGGTTCCTGACCAGCTGGACTCCTGTCTGAACACTCTGCCTGCCTGCTTGCCCCTCCCCCCACAACTTCCTTCCCCAGCATCACCATTTCCCACTTCTTTCTTTCCTAGAAGGTCACTTCTCCCAGGAAGTTTCCTGACCAGCTCTCCTGACTTATCTGTCTTGTACACATCTCCATGAGCTCCAATGTAGTTATATGATTTTTCGGATCAGCCCTCACCTCTTTTCACAATTTCAATTAATCATTTTACTGTTACTAATTGTGTAAATGTTTAGTTTAATGTCTGTTCTACATCATAAACTGTAAGCCTTATGAGAGCAGGGAGGTTGTCTTTTCTTCCTTTTTAAAAGATTTTATTTATTTATGTTCAGAGAGAGGGGAAAGGAGGGAGAGAAACATCAATGTGTGGTTGCCTCTTGCACACCCCCTACTGGGTACCTGGACTGCAACCCAGGCATGTGCCCTGACTGGGAATCAAACCAGCAACCGTTTGGTTCGAAGACTGGCACTCAATCCAGTGAGCCACACCAGCCAGGGCTGTTGCCTATTCTTCTTATCACCAGTATGAGCTCACAAATTTGTTAAAATTTGAGATAAACAGAATTGTCTGTTAGAATCTTCAACACATTAACTCAACAAAATCTAACCAAACCTAAGAACACTACCAAGACATTTCATTAAGAATACTCAATAAACAAAACTTAAGTCTTGAGATAAAATAATGAGATGAAATTTTGATAGGAAAAATAATTTAAAAGCATATATACATGTATTATTTATACATGTATTATATATACATGTATTATATATGCATCTATAGGATGCATATATATATTCAAAACTTCCCATGCTATTGAATGGACAGAGAGGCTTTTACTAGAACCTTCTAACATAAAAAGTAAAATGGTCAAACTAATGAGTGGTCAATTTTACCCTCATAAACATCTGCATTAATGTAATTGAATTATAGCTATTGGAAGAGAGGTGTGGGGAAAAATCAGAACTCTCTCCAATTGGATTAGATTCTACAAAATAAAACTAAATAAATATTTTGATTGTTCTGGAAGTAGACTATTTTTATAATGGAAAACATTTCTATCATAGAATTGTGTAGCCAAGATCAATAGAAATTAAGCACTAATAAGATTTTGATGTTAGAAAACTAATTGAAAAACTTTTTGCCCATCAGAACAGAAATAAGACTTCATTTGGTAGTTAAATATCTCAAAATTAGTGAATAGATCATTTATTGGTGTCTACTTACAACTACCGATCTTTTCTAGCCACTGCCAATGCCTATAATTAAGGGGTAACTGAAATTTATTTTCTTCTCATTTAATCAGTGTGCCTTTGTAACAGACAGGCTGTGTTCTCTGCCTTTTACAAACTCGAGGATTTAATTTAGATTTCAATAATTGAATGAGATAGTACAATAATCTTTTATATAAATTCATCATTTCTTATCTTTCCCAAAGCACAAAATGTCCTGTATGCCTTTAACCACTATTGTTTACCTTTCTGGAAGGTTTTCTGTTTAAATTTCTGTAACTAACCTATGATTGTAAATTTACCTTCACAATACGGTGTAAACAGTTTACTGCACCAGACCTTATAAGAGATCATAGCCATTATTTTGAGACTTGTAAGACTGATTTTACTCTTTGTCACATAGAAATCTGAGTGACTGAACTATTTCTTTCCAGGGAGTTCAGAAAAATCACTCTTATTTAACTTCCCGCTTTTTTGAAACGTTGGAACTCTGGATTTGGGTTTCAGAATTTGTTTATCTCTAAGGGTTTCCTCCCTCCCTCCCTTCCTTCTTTTTTTCTTCCTTCCATTTTTCTTTCTCTCTTCCTCTTTTTTTTTTTTTTTTTTTTTTTTTTTTTTTTTTTTTTTTTTTTTTTTTTTTTTTTTTTTTTTTTTTTTTTTTTTTTTTTTTTTTTTTTTTTTTTTTTTTTTTTTTTTTTTTTTTTTTTTTTTTTTTTTTTTTTTTTTTTTTTTTTTTTTTTTTTTTTTTTTTTTTTTTTTTTTTTTTTTTTTTTTTTTTTTTT